>JAODJX010000015.1:22252793-22269394 GCA_026776945.1 Isichthys henryi
GACCCAGGTGGAGATTCGAACCCGGGTCCCAGAGGTGTGAGGCAACAGTGCTAACCACTGCACCACCATGCCGCCCCACTAGACTAACATTGCAACATGAAAGACAATTACGTGGCCAGGGACATAAAAATACACAAGTCATGGTTTTTAAACTTTAGCCGTGTGACTTTTTTGAGGTTTCTAAATGAAAGGGTGCGGGATGTAAATTCCCGAACTCATACAAGCTAATTAATCATGAAGTGCATTCTTTAATCGGTGGCATTTTCAGGTGTCGAAGTCTGATTCACTCTGTTTTTTTGTTCCTTTTAGTGATTTTGGTTTTACATGGAAAACCTAAGACAAATACTGTAATAAGTATCCGGCTTCACATTGCTCCATTCAGGGTATTTCAGCTCTATTTAGTTTGTCTCGGTTCAAGTCGCTCAAACGGAGGCCTATTTGCACCTGGGGATTTACTGTAGTCTCTCACGCCATGAAGTGAATCGGAGCCCAATACTGCTTCATTGCCCACTGATTATTATTCCCGTGTGTCTTTACATTGATCCTCCAAAATAATCATCAGCTGGATTTTTTTTTTAAAAACAGAATGTAACGAAACTAAGTAATTATTATGCAATTCAGTCTTGAAATATTTGATGCCTATGTTCTTGGTACACTATCCACCTTGCATACTATTTAAGCAGTATTCTCCTATACTGTGTTTGCTATTCATGGCCCATTTCATACGTATAGTTTGTACTAAATACAGCTTATATTACACGCTTCATGTCACACATAGTTCATTTTGTATTTTTCTCAATAGCTGTCAATTGGTAAAAACTTTAAAGCCGTTGATTTTCATGGGTGCAGGTGGGCGAATCCTACACAGTCCTTACCATGTGATTGTAAGTGCTGCTTGTATACTGTCCTACGGCATTACACAGCCCATCAGAATGTAGCCATACCCTGTTGTCAGTCTGTAAGCTGTTGCTACGATACTCAGAATTCTTTGGCCCCCCAGGGTGTTACAGTATATCTGACGTGGTTTGATAACGGTGACCTTACAGTTGGCCGAATGCTTCAAACGAAATCAAAGGATTCAACATCATTTTTGCAGTGCGATGTCGTATGAGCCATAATCACTGTTCCAATGAAGGGTTCCCATTTTACTTTGTTCTGATCTCACCCACTGCCCATAATTGGCTGACGTAATGTGATGTTGCGGGGTTGGTCAGCAGGATTAACTATGCTGTTAACAGCATGCCTTCCACTTCACTTCATGTGTCTTTAAATAGTCTAAATGAATATGTATATTTCTGCATTTATGCTGTAAATAGCAAATGTCACAGCTGTGTAATGTTCACCATATATTTTGCATATATTTCATTAGCGTGTAACCAAGAGTGTCATGTACATTCTTGGCTTCCTTGTCTGTACCACTGCTAGTATTAAACTTTAATTAAACTTCAGTTCAGTTCAGTGTTTTTTTGTATAATGCATTTTCATGACATTACATTGCCTCAAAATGCTTTACATTATCTCTGCCCAAAGCCCCCAGTGAGTAAGCCAGAGACGACTGTGGCTCATTCCCAGTAGGAAAAAACTCCCTAGAAGGAAGAAACCTTGGGAGGAACCGGACTCAAAGGGGGAGCCCATCCTCCAGGGACCGGCAGAGGAAGTCAAATGAACAAGATGGCAAAATAAAAGGTGCTTTAGCCAAAGTAGCGGAGACTGGAGGCAGTGAAACCAATAGTGGCTGTTAATAAAGACAGGAACATCCATTTTAAAAGAGATGTCATCTACTTTATTGTTTGCCTATTCTCTGTATGTAGATCTGCTGCATCAAAAACATCCTGCAGCCTCACAGATTGTGGCATAACAGAACAAACAAGATGGCAGCTGTTTGTTTGCACCAACATGTTTGATGTTGTTTTGTCAGAATGTCGTTTGAAGTATAGGGCCACTTTAAAGGTGATAAGAGGCTTGTAGGCTCCAGGCAGGTTTTATTTCTCTTGAACAGCTTCCATTTTGACACTCATTGCATTATGTCTAGTTGATAATGTTTTCATTTTGATTAATTGGCTGCATCGGTAAAACTTAATTAAAATGTGTTTGTGACATGAACTCTGGAGGCGTGAAAGCAAGGGTGTAGATTTTGGAGTGCACGGTAGGGATATGTCCTTCCCAATATTGTGGGAGTTCTGAATTGTCTGTACCAATATAGTGGGAGTACTGAATTGTCCCTACCAATATTGCGGGAGTACTGAATTGTCCCTACCAATATAGTGGGAGTATTGAATTGTGCTTCCCAATATTGTGGGAGTACTGAATTGTCCCTACCAACATTGTGGGAGTATTGAATTGTCCTTCCCAATATTGTGGGAGTATTGAATTGTCCTTCCCAATATTGTGGGAGTACTGAATTGTCCCTTCCAATATTGTGGGAGTATTGAATTGTCCCTACCAATATTGTGGGAGTATTGAATTGTCCTTACGAATATTTTTAACGATTTCCAAACTTTTTCACATTAAGATGCTCAGAGTAGCATAACAGGTGACGTTTAACGTTTCCTTCTGCTGACATTTGTAGTGTCACATCAAGGATGTATCCCAATACTGTTTCATTTCCTTTCTCGTCTGTCTCGCTGGCTCCTTGTTGTCCTCTTAAAATTTCACAAAAAAGATGAGAGAAGGAAACACAGGCTCAATCCAAATGTCCTAAGCCCTGAACCCTCACAGACTTTACTGCCGTCACCCGGTAAGTGATTGAGTGCGAGAAGCTGCAAGGGCTCGAATTGGCATAAATAGAACTGGGACAGAATGTTGGGCTATATCACGTTACCTTGGCAACATCAAAATATGTTCCTTACTATTGTGGGTTTGGGACTTTTTATTTTAAGATTTGCACTTTCTTCACAGACAGAGCACTTAACTGTCCAACTGCCTAAGTTGAACATACTCCAGGCTCTTGTCTTACAGAGTGTATGAGAGGTAATTCTCGATATGAAATAAATGTGCCTTTATGTGTGGATTGGCACGAGGTTTCTGACTCCCGGTAGCATGTAGCGACTCACGACAACAGCACAGCGAGTGAGTGCCAACATTGTTTGATTTGCCAATTATAAGAGCACCCAGAGAGAATTTCAGAATATTATGTTTGGTAGGATTGTTGAACGTGGCATGGATTCAGTGGTTAATGTTTTGTGATTAGGCTGTGTGCTAAGCACACAATGACAAACAAGCTTCATTCAACATTCACTTTGCTGGCAAGAAAATCTAGTTAAATGAGTTCCTTTTCTCTTTTTATAAATCTTACACTTTGACTTGCAAATACTTTGTTATTGTGTATTTTTATGATATATTTATCTTGAAAACCAAATTTTTTTTAGTAAGCTGATTTTTGGGTGATCTATTTTCTAGTTATTTTGACAGGGTTGCAGTTCTGGTGTAATGTTCAGTTAATATCTTTGGCTATTCAATGGATAGCTATTTTATGTGTGTGTTTGTGTGTGTGTGTGTGTGTGTGTATGGGGGGGGGATGATTTGGTCCCTACAAATATTGAAACCAAACCTAAAAGTTAGCAATTCCAAAATATCAGTGCAGTTCCTTGACCCTGACACCTCAAGCACATCACACGTTGCGTTATGATGGTGACCTCAGACCTGTTGAAAATCTAGTAATGATTGCTGGACTGTGGGTTTGCCTCAAAGAGACTGGCGCACTTACCTTCACCCAGGGCAGCAGCTGGGACACAGCGCTTTAGGGCACATGCCCACCATCGTCTGCATCTGTGCATGCATGTGAGTGCACACAAGCTTTCGGGGAGGCCTCCAACCTGGCTGAGGCAGGAGCTGGCACTCATCGCAAGACTTGTGGTGCTTCCAAGCCATATAAGTTATTCGCAAGATGCTGGCGGAAAAAAAAGAACCCAGGAGAGCACTTCCAAGGTCAACAGGAGTTCAGGACAAAACCACAGAAATTATAATCCTACCTCTTTCTTTCGAACTTTGAAAGTTCACGTCTACGTGTATTCCTCTGCACACATGTGTTGCAACCTTAACAAGATTATCTATAAACTTCTAGTACAAGACCTTTTACAATGTCAGGCAAATTTAGAACTCACAGGAGGATTATAAATTGCTGCAGCATCATAATTACAGCGCAATTAGAAATCGTCTCCAGGCAGAAGCAGTAACAGAACTACCATGTAGCATCCTAATGGCAGACAGTGATATATTATGGGTTTCTATGAATAGCAGATTGGCATAGAGCGAGAGCAAAATCACTTGTATCTACAGTTCAAAAGCCAGATACAAACAATTCACTAGAAGGCGAAATATGCGTTTTTCTTTTCCAGCGTCCTCCTGACGAAGGTGGCCACAGGGGTCGGAAGAGCTTCTCAGGAAGTTCACTGCGAGTGGACTCTGGTAGAAACAAAGACATCTTTATTATCAATACCATGCAGAAGTCCTGGAAGCAATTTATGAGTTTACCGTAATTAACTCACTAATTCTACACATGTTCTGAAAGCGAGGGAGTCGAACGTGCCACCAAGCGCTGGGAACCAGTATATCTACAAGAGCATTGTGCTGCCTACCCATGTGAGAGTAAACATGTGGTGTGTACGTGTGTCTGTGTGTAACTTATACAATAGCATGTTCTTTTTCCATATTTATTTGTCCTGGCTGGTAGAGGGAACATCTTAACCTCTGGCTGCCTTTCCATGCAGGTGGAAAATGCAGTTTTCTTGGATAAATGTAAGCATCCTCTTCGATGAGAGGACTTTTCCCTGCCAGGAAAGAAGCATTAGAACTGACCAGACTGCTACACCTTCAGGTCTGAATGACTTTCCCATGAGTGCTCTGCTTTATAGTTGCAGTTGGTCATTCATTTTACATTTTTAAAGGCCATCCTTGCAGTGCTCCGAAATCTCGAAGCCCCACGGACAGCACATCATTTATAAGGAGCCAGAATCATTGCGTTGCCGCAGTTACTTGTAAATGCTGGCCAGCTGCTCTATAAGATCTCAGCCACACGATTAGTGGAAGTTCCTCGAGTATGCGTTTGACATGCCGGTGACTTTCAGTTGTCACCGTCCAGCTGAGCAAACTCATGTATGAAGTCACAGCCAATCCACAACGGAGCTGTACAGACTGAAACAGTCAAAAGAGAAAACCTGTAGGATCGACTGCCCAACTAAACCAAAGTGCATCATTGCTAAATGATTGATGAAGTCTGGGGGGTTCTGAATGTCCAAAGGCAGCTTTATACATCGTCAACTAACATGTAACAAAGTCACCAATAGAAGGTACAAGAACAATGTCAACGATGGTCATTGTAGTACGTATAGCATTTTAGCATTTAGCATAGCATTTTAGTGTCTGCAAAAATTGACAGAGTGCTGTAAGCAGAGTAATTTTGGGTGTTCACAGCCAATACCTATTGGGAGGCATGTGCTCTGTATTAAGGCAACGTTTTGACATCCTACTGACCCACATTGGTCACAATATGCAAATTAGCAAAGGAATCTCTCATTCGCTTTGTCATTTGAACTATAAACCAAACCCACTCTTAGAACAGATGATCTCTAACAGAAAGAGATGACTCCACAGGTGACTGAGCAATGAAAACAAGTACTAGCAGAGTCAAGCCTTAACACAGGTATTTTACACGCACTATGAGCACAAGCTAAAAAGCTGTAGAAGGTGTCCATTGCAGTGAGGAAAGAGGAGCAGACAGGTTATATTAACTCCCCCATACCAATCTTGGCAATGCTTTACATCATGTACATCTTCATAATCCATTCATTATGCATTCATAGAACATTCATAAGCAGCATGTAAGTATATCTTAAAATGCATTTATAATACATTAATAAGCAGAATGAAACCACACCTTAAAGCAGTGCATTTATAACACTTGAACAAGATATGACTATTGTAACATATATCAATAACAAACTTTATAACTGTAAAATCCAATAATCTTTGTTATTAATGTATATTAAAGCTGTCAAGGTATGTTATGATGTTAAAGTAGATTTACATGCTGTTTATGAATGTTCTGGGAATGCATTATGAAGGTGCACTGAATGTTCGAGGAATGCACTGTAAAGGCATTACGAAGGTGCACTGAATGTTCTAGGAATGCACTGTAAAGGCATTACGAAGGTGCACTGAATGTTCTAGGAATGCACTGTAAAGGCATTATGAAGGTGCACTGAATGTTCTAGCAATGCGCTGTAAAGACATTATGAAGGTGCATTAAATGTTCTAGGAATGCACTGTAAAGGCATTATGAAGGTGCAGTTAATGTAAAGCGTTACCCTAGTCTCTTACCTCTCTGGCATCTGGAAGAGGGATCCATACAGAAGTGACACAGCAATCCAGATAGCCACAAAGTGACCGACTAACCACAGAGATAAACATCCCATGCCGAGTCATGGTCCCATCACTGAGGTCTCTACAAAGCAGTCTGTGACCACTACCATCCATTATGACCACAGGTTCAGGCAGCTCTGCATGATTAATGTGTTTATTTCTGGCACCGGAGGTAACCCATTGCTTATAAACTTGTTTTCCATTTTTAGCTATAATGTTTGCATCTTAGACGTGAGCAAGGGAGTGGCTCATCTACAGCTCCCTGCAAAATCTCAGACTTCACTCTTCTTTAGCAGTTTGCGCTATAAATTCCTGGGGGCTCCAAGTTCAAATTAATAGATCTCGTCAAAATAAATTTTAATTCGAAAAAATAAGTTATTAATCTTACAGAGACACTAGCACGGGACCATGACCTACGTGTGATGTCAGAAATGATTTTATTATCTTCATGAATGAGCATTGCTAGCTCACCAAACGGCAGCATGCACAAGGCAAACTCACACTTGAATCACACCTGTGTAAAGAACATTACTTTTCTCACTGACAGCATAAGTTTCTTTTCAAAGAACATGTATAAATATCTCGGTGCAAAAGCTCACAGTTTCCACAGCTTGCTGTCAAAGGATTTTTGTCAATCTATGATAATCAGCCCCACATGGAACAATTGCCCCGTAGTTACTTGAACTTTTATTTTCCAGGAGCTACTAACAGCATGGAGCAGACATGGAAATTAGGAACAAGAATGGCAGCGTTCATGCAGAGCCGAAGAGAGCCAATAGAAACATAGCGTGGGTGTGCTATGAGCAAATGAATAACAAACATACTTAAGGTTAAAGTTCTATTTTAGTCTGTTTGAATCCATAGCTGTATGGTCCAACTTTGCTAAGACCGCTAGGCCACATTGTTTCCCTTCTTCAAATGCATTCTCCTTGACAACACCAACATTTCTGGAATGCGTTTGGTGATGTGGAAAAGAACACGGGCAGCGTGACGCTCTCTGCAGCGCTGCTTCTGTGTGCCTGAAGCTTAGCGCCCAGACGCTGCCAGTCTGCAGGCCGCTGCCCAGCCACTTTGTACGGATATAAGGCATGTCTTCACCTCAGGCCCTAAAGTTCCGGTCCAAAGTAGCCGCGGAAATGCTTGTGACCACAAGTTTGTTCCCACGTCTCCCGAAATAAGGCAACTCTTGAAAATAGCCCTGAAACATACTCTGGTGGTCTGGGGGAAAAAAAAGTAATTAGCAATTTCTGGAATCCCCATAATTGACGTGACTAGCGCCATGAAACATGCGGAGAAATCCAACCTTAATTAAAAATAAGAAAATCATTCGACACACACATATACAAACACACATAGGTTCCAGGGAGACTCTCTTGTGAGTGCTGACATCTACGCAATGCTGTAAATCAAAGGCACGGAATTTCATTGGAAAATGAACACCCTATTCTGAGAATAAACTCTTGTAGCAACATGCAAAAGCTGAACCCAGTTGGCAAGTGCATATGGGACATTGGCGCTCGATAAATGTATACATAAATGAAAACACACAAATATATAAACATCTCTCCGAGACCTGAATCAAAACTCTGACCCAGCCAAAAAAAGTCACTTGTACTGTCACAGTGGGTTCCCCGTGAACACTGAAGCAATTTGTCTCTGTCAAAGCAAACACGGTTATCATATAGTAACCTTGTAATCTGCAATTACGGGGTTAGTGCAGTTTTGATTTGGTATCTCCCAGAGGCATCCAGCTGGCACGCAACGTAACCCGCACAGCTCACAACGTGTTACTGGGTATTAATCATCCCCTACCGACATATGCTCATCCTCAAAACACCCTTCTCAAAAATCCCCTTGACTCATTATGAATCCATAAAACTTCGGTTCTGTGATTCATGACACGTCCTGGAAAGCTCACATCATAACAGCGTTCTCGTCTTTTCTCAGGTCAATGTATCCCCGAAAAAGGATTTACAAGAAAAAGAAAAAACAACCATGTGATTATTCTGTTCATTATTCCCAAGGTTCAAAATATGTAAGGGAGGGAAACAGACGGGAAAATTCCGTTCAGCTGTATAATAAAACTTAAGGTACAAGTAACTGTTTTAGATAAGATCAGACTGTGACAGCACTAAGACACATATCAGGCAGAGAGTATTCCCCTGGTCAGTTCATCTGATCTTTTTGCCTTTACCACACAGCCATTACCCATGTCTGGTCAGTGTGCACGGGGAGTGGGCTCAGGTCAATTCAATACGACCTGAAAAGTCTCCAGTGGTCTTGCTTTCTGCTAGCCTGTGAGTGCTGTCGTTTCTCATTTCAGTCACTCTCCCTAGAACTCCACTCCGGGGCAACCTCAGAGCATGAGGTCACTGCTGGCTGTGTGCTGCCTAGACGCCAGATCAATGCCCGGTAGCCTGTCGACGATACCTGCTTTCAAAGGACCGGATCTTAATGGAATGACCTGACGCCTTAGAGAAAAGAGGTCACGGGGGTCACCTTTGCTTTCTGCAAGTAAATAAAGCCCCAGTCTAAAGAACTGGGCCCTGAATGCTTTCACAGTTCGAAGACAAAATGATCTGATAAAACTGCAGCTTCAGAAAAGTTAAACCTGCAATTTTTATTCAGAATTTAAGATAAAGGGGTGTTCCCTCATGATCAGCGAGTCTGTTTACTTAGTTACAAATTCCTCTTTAATGCTCATCCCCCAGTAACCGGCATGACATGCATTTTGTGGTCTGACTCATTATAATTCATGTTTATTATTTGTGTTTATACGAATGACAAACACGAATAGCGCACATTCGGGGAAACTCGATGCGTCGCTGTCCTCATAATCACCCCACATGTCACAGATGACTCAGAATCGCCGAACATCTGCTCCCTGAACCCTGGGTGCCGTCGGTCTCTGCCAAGCGTAGCGAGGTGCCTCACGCCAAGGCCACCGGTCCTTCGCGCCGAAGACTCTGGCTGAGAAGGACGCCCGGCCACAGGACAAAAGTTGCCTTCATGGGTCCACGGAGCTCGCCCGCCTGTGGTTTTCGGTAAGCGGGATCCGAAACAGTCATTTCACAGTTTTCTCCCCTGCTCTCCCCCGGCTGTGACTGAAAAGGCCGTGCTTATTTTACTGGGAAGGCCTGGGTAAACATGGCATAGGCAAGAGGTGGGGTCTGAGCCTGGAAACCAGTGTGGGAACTGCAGCACGCTTGGGGGGGAGGCAGGCAGGACCAGCGCATGGGAGCTCGCCTCCAAAGACGTCGGGGGAGCAGCCAGAGGAGGGTCAGTGGGCTGGGGGCAAGGGGGAACACGACCATATGGAGCCCCGAACCTGAACCCAAACTGGCGCTCTGACTCAGGCTGAAGAAGAGGCAGCGGAGGCAGCATGTGCGCTTCAGCCTGGGGGCTTTGTGGAGACCCGGATGGCTGCCTGAAATGAAGAATGTGACCCCCCCAAGAGGACTGGGAAATTGAGTCAGAATCACTGAGTGACTAAGTCAAGTAATTACGGGTTTGTTCATGCTACTTTAGTAACTGTGCTAAGGATCAATTTAAAGATTATTTAATTCTCAGTAGAGACATCTGAGTGAAAGTGGAAGAGGAGAAGTACATGGTGAGGTTCAGCTATCCGTCTGCTCATGTGGCAGTGAGGGACAGTCAAGCTAATGAGAATCCTGGCTCCCTTTAATCCGGTAATATTCGACCGGCTGCTGAGTAAGACACACATAAACACAGTGTGTTTTTTTTTCCTTATTCGCTAAAATGAAACCGAAAGGGTGACTGATGAGCATTTATGCGCTCCTGTTTCACTTTCCAAGTCTGCTGGAATCGTTCTGACTCCCAGCCAAACACCGGACGAGAGAGAGTGACTTTCCATCACGGGACTGTTATTGTGAATTGAAAAGGCCCTGGAGAAACAAAGGAATAATTGTTAAACAATCCTTTTTCTTTTTTTCTTTACTTTGGTCTTTTTTACAATTTGAAAAGCAGCAGTACTTTACACACATTTCGCACAGCTGTATCAACAGCCCCCAAAAGGGATGCTTTGGGGTAAAACCTGACTCTTGCTTCAACACACAGACTGATTATGAGAGTCCAGTGCCTACATTAGCGCTGGATGACTCTCGTATCTTTCTGTTAGCCGGTTACAGTATAAAAATACCGCAACCCAAGATTTCAGTCATAAAGGTCTAACTGACTGGCCTACATCCTTTGATTTAACACAATAGGTGTGTGGCTCTTTCCACACTATACCCATTCTATAACGAAAACACAGCCGGTTTACAGTAATGATCCCTGTCACATTTGGTCATTCTCAATCCTTGTGGAATATTGGAATCTGTATAAAATGAGGTTAATCTGAAGGGTGTTTGTGTGCGATTAGTACCTTGGACAGCTCCTCCACCATGTTTTTGGAGTGCAACCACATGAATCTGATTGCATTCTTTCCTTCACACAGACAGTAAGAAATCAGCCAGTGACAGTTTTCACAGGGCAGCCCAATTGTTTCATGAAATTATTCAAAAAGGTTTAACTTCAGTCCAGTGTTTCGTGGAGCTGATACTGGGTATCTCATTAAGGAGTTTTATAAGGCTATTAATGAGACCTATACTCTGAAACTCATTAAGTTACGCTCCATTCGCAGCAAAATTTTCCAGGTTTGACATTCCCCACATCACTCACATCTGCAAGATTTATTTCTATATTTTTCTGAAATATTTAAAAAAAGAACACAACACATGATAATGGAAATAAACATGCATTCTATCAAAAACCAGAATGCCTTATCAGCTTTCTTTGACTCAACTGTCATTGCTGTCTGATCAAATGCCCATGAACACCAAATATATGCATATTTTCATTAGTGTCGATCAATCTTTATAGACAGTGACGCAATAGTTTTATATTTTATAAAATCTCTGTATTAAAGTACTATAGTTAAACAGTGTCAGAATGGAATGGTGAGGAACCAAACCCAGAATTTGTGTGGCCATAAAGAGGAGTTATTAGAGCAAAAAGGAACCATGAGGGATCAAAACAAAAGGGTAGGACAGATAAACAACTACTACTTACAAACTAGTTACGTTCAGAATGGCTGTTTGCAGCTTGAAATGTTCATAAGTCATTATTCAACATCATTTTAAGGATATACGCAAGTACAAAGAACTAGGATGCTGAGAGTATGCACGCTACGCTGCTGCATGGCAGGAGTAGCGGCCAGAAGTCGTACTGGGCGGAATTGGCGCACAGAAAAGAAAAATTGATATTGCGGACAGGAAACAGGAGCCCAACGAACACAATTTGGTCCAATTCTCTTCGTTCGTATGTCTGAAAGTTCATAAGTTGAAAGTTCTTAAGTAGAGGAGCGTCTGTACACACTAATGACAAGGGTAGACAAGGAACAGGTGTGGGTGATTAACAATGGAGCAAGCACTAGGAAATGGACACTAGGAGATACTAGGGACTAAAGTGAAACAAGATATAACAGAACCAGAACTAGGGGATAGGATCACAAACAAGCACATAAACTAATACAGAAACACGTAAAACTACGAGGAAACTAATAACTGAAGCAAACCAAAAAGCAGCACAGCTTCTGGCCAGCCTCGAACCCATGACAGAGGGATCAACTAATCATAACCATCGGCTTAGCTTATTCAGCCACACAGCAGCCCAGGGAATATGGGAACACAAAGGGAACACGTCAGAGAAGACGAGATGACCAGCGCCACCTGCTGGCCAAACAGGGAGGCGACTGACATGGCAGGGACTGATCTTAACAGGGATTATGGAATATGAAATAAATAAAACTGAGATTCCACAAACAAACACAACCCTAATGAAAGAGAAGATGTGGGAAAGCTGAAGCTGAGGGGTGGCAGAGGTCAGTGCCTTACCCCGGGCTGCAGGGGGTCATGTTCCCAAGGTGACCACCAAAGCCACATCCTGTCACAAAGCCCACTTTTGCTCCAACCTCCTCGTGGCCTCGAACACGTCCACGTGCCCAGGCTGAAGCACGTCTCTGTGTTTACTTTAATGCAATGCCTGACCGCATGTATTTTCAGCTTATGTTAGCCTCTCCTAAGAAACGTCTTCTTGCTCCATTCTTTTCAATCAATGTAGTGTCTGCCCAACTCCTGTTTCATGTTTGGACTTGTTTATATGCAGAATGTATTACCACACCGTACCACACAACCACTAAGCCAGCGAATCCCTGTTTTACGTTCCAGAGGAAACTTGCCGGCCAGCATCTCATCTCCTTCTCTGTGCCCTGAAATTAGCCTTGGGACCCTGTTGTCCACACAGCCACCCCATGGATTCCATACTCAATGCCAAAGACATGGTTACTACTCCACTTTTGCAGTTTAATTATAGTGTGCAGTGGAAAGGAAACATTTTCAGGTATTACATATTTAAAGCATTTTGGCGTTATATACTTTGCGTTAACGTCGAATATTGTCACAGAAGGATTATGGTTGGATGTACGTAACATAAAACAGAATAAAAGTAATCAAAAAGAATAGTTTAATTTTAAAACGTAACACAAAATCGAATGAACTTTACTTAAAAAAATACTTGATAGCGGTACCTCTATTTAGTGTTTAGTAGTTTGTTTTATTTGCGTTATTTTGTTTTTCATTTTTGTAAATGTCTTCAATACCTTCCCAGATCTAACTGAGACATTCTCATGAGATTAAAAAAGAAAGTAAACTGCCAGAACTTTGCATTTGTTATGACATTTCATATTTGGTGGAATCGTATATTATAAGCAAGAGTCACTTTGAAGTCTTTACAATGATGCATAAAGAGAATCACTTTGTATTGGTTTAAAACTACCTGATCCTTAATTCTGCTGGTTATTTTTATATTTGAATGTTTATTTTTTCCCGCAGAATGCCAGACGTAGATTTGGTTCAGGGCAGCCCTGATTGCTCACTAACACAGGTTTTGCTGTTGTATTCCTGCCCCTGGTGAACTTTCCCCCCTTCCTTTGAAAATGCATGTGTTTATTTTTTTTTTTTTTTTAGTTGTACCACTCCATCTACCCCTTCGCTATTCCATCCTTCTCCCATTTGCCCCAAAAGTGGAATTTGTAAAATAAAGCTTGGGCCCCATTCACCAAACTCTCAACACCTTGTGATGTGGTCTCCCAGCCAAATCCGCTTTCCCACACAATGATAATCTCATCATATTTTTCTCTTTCAACAGCATATTCTGAGCCCCCCTGCTGCTAACCGAAAGCGTCTGGCAAGACTGTTGACGTGATGGTACAGCATGTCCGGTAGTGAGAGAAGAATGCAGGTCCATGCAATATTAACCATATGGAGAAGGTCTCAGCATGAACCCTGAAGCACCTGCTCAAAATCTGCTAATTTTATTTATTGCATCTATGTCAGCAGTACCTTGGTGACCTCAAGGGTTTGCATAAATTGCATTAACAACTGTTTAGTTGCTTGCTTGACACTTTTTATTATACTGTATGTTAGTTGGTTACAAACCAAACCCAAGCGTACTAAACCAAGGCCTCGGGACTTGAGTTGGTAAGGGCACACCCGTTATTACTGTGTCAGCTGCTATGTCATAGTGTGCACACGGTACATTTAATCACATAGCCTATCCTAGATGCCACATCATGAAATCCCTCAACTATAACATCAACTGGTCTTGACTTTGCATTTGGTCAAAAAACAAACGATGTCACCATTTCCCCATAGTGCACCGGTTTTGTCACTCAGCTTGTGGTGACACGCTCCATCAAAGAGTGCATGTGGCGTAATGGAGTCGGGTCAGTTCACAGCTACAGTACGCCCTCTTTCTTCCAGCTCTCTCCAGACATCATTCAGGAGCCACGGAGACTCCAAAACAAACAGTCGACATTTTCCAGGAGTCCTTGGTCTGCAGCTTAATTAATTCAACACTTTCCCTCTCTCTCTGCACCATAATGTGAGCGATGTCGCAATTGGAGCCTGGCTTCTCCTGGGAGTCCAGGAGCAGAGCTGTATCCCATAACGGAGCTCTCAGGGCACGGAAACCATATTTCAGCGGTCAGGCTGGCACGAGTCTTTATTGTTACCCAGCTGCCACCTGGACTCAGGCTAAGAAGCAGCAGGCTAGGTGAAGCCCTGCCTTTCAGGATGAGATCACACTAGAGAGATGAGAGCCTAGTGAGCAGATTCCATCTCCAGCCATGGCGTGTTGCGGCAGCACTCTCCGGCCTGTCTAACCTTGCCCTGTCGCCAAGCCTTCCAAAAAATAGAAAACCAAGAATTACAATGCATTGATTGGACATGCTAATTTAACAACCCAGGTAACAAACCACTTTACGCACTTTATACCACCTCACACTTTCACTGCATTTTCGTCAACTACTAATATCCTCACTCTCTATTTCTTCGTCTGTTTTACAGTCATTTTATTTTTAGTGGTAGTTGTATTTTAATCATATTTATTCTTATATTTTTGTGCTATTTTCTTTTTCTTTGTGTAAGATATTTCCAGCACAACCCTGGAAGCAAGTGGAAAAGCATCACTGCACAGATCTGCAGTGCATGTTTGTTTATGTGAACAAAAGCTTGATTCCACATCTGGGAACTCAGGGCTGGAGGGGGGGGGGCGCTCCGGACAGGATGTCAGTCCGTTGCTGGGACATACACACTCATACGCACAGTCATGTACTATGGGCAGTTCAGAGACACCAGTTTGCCTAAAAGTGTGTCTTTGGACTGCTGGCAGTAACAACCTAATTCTAAGTAATATTTAAAATCCATGAAGCTATATCCATGCATTAAGAATGATTGAATTTCTTCCATAAAGTGTTTTTATCAGTCTGCTATGTCTCCTATTACATCAAAGCATGTGTGTTTTTTAAGCAAGATAACAATCCAACCCCTAGTGCCCTCGCCGAAGTATGTTTGTCCCTCTAACCACATTTACAGATGCTGAGGGTGTGAGGTTGTGGGGTGGGCGGGGCGGGGGGGGAGGGGCATTGTGACTTTTTATCTACTACCTGCCTGTTTTTGTTTGTGCAGCTAACAACACAATGACGTGAATGAAATAATTTGAGCTCACTGGAGATTCACAAGACGACATTTTGTGGGAACATGTTGCAGCTGGAGCCGGTTACTTTCATGCCTGACGTGGGGTTACAAAAGGTCAGCGGGTGAGCCGGAGGGCTGGACTTGTGTCTTCCGCTGCATGACCTTGGCTGTGTTTGTAAATATGAGTCACTGATCCAGTAAAAAAAGACAAGATCGGTGCTCAGAAGAGATGAGAAAAGCACAGATATATACGAAGATAGTAAAGGGGCAATAAGATGCCTCTGCGTGGGCACTGCAGGAAGCTGCGGAAAGTGATTACAAATATAGAAGATAAGCAGAATAAATGGGGGAAACTGAAGCATAAAGGATGATTTCTATTAAAAAGTAGAGCATACTCAGAAAGTATTCAGAAGCCGCCGCTTATGCTAGACTTTGCTGTCTTCTAGACATTTCTAAATGGATTGAAATGATTCTTGTTTTGTCATCAGTCAACACATATTACCCCATAATCCATCCATTGTCCACCTCTTTATCCTTGTCAGGCTCACCAGATACCATGTTGTTAGCTAGAATACTTAAGTATCATGGCTGTAAGTGCCACAAAGCCTTAAAAATATCAAAAGTCAATGATGGAATGAAACCAAAGATTCATACATTTTCTGAAACAGCTTGTCACAGGCGGTCCAGAGCCTATCCCAGAGGCTACAGGTGCAAGACAGGGAACAACCCAGGATGGGGCGCCAACCCATCGCAAGGCACACACATATGCACCCCTATGGACAATTTGGTAACTCAAGATGTTTTTGCCATGTGAGGGGGAAAATTGGAGTATCTGTAGGAAAGCCCACAATGAAACAGAAAGAACATGCCATCTCCACATACACAGAGCCATGGAAGAGGCTCGAACGCTGGTCTTAGAGGCATGAGGAATCAGTGCTAACAACACCATGCCACCCCCTGCAACTGAAAAGTTCCCTGTTACTACCTGATGTGTATATATCTGATGTAATAAATGTCCAGTGCGCCAGTGACTTGTGTAACTCCACAAGCATTCAGGCCCAACCCTAACTGACAGCTGGCTGCAGTGGCCATTATCTTTCAGTCACTCACAGGGACTTGAAACAGGAAATTGCCTTATGCTACTTGCAGTGATCCATGGCTGTACACTCTTTATCTGGCTACATGGAAGACTGCGCATGGAGGGTG
>JAODJX010000015.1:22269476-22281535 GCA_026776945.1 Isichthys henryi
CAATGCTGCAGTCACCACATTTGGGAAGTCGACCAGGATTGCCTTTAAGCAATGCCATGCCCCCACTGTGGCTGAACTCTTAACCCCTGTCCTGTCACAGCTGGGTAAGATTGGGGAGGGGGGCCTTCACTAGAGTGCTTTTGCTGACAAAGGTGAGAAGGAGATTTATCTCTCTCCCTGGTGGGGTTGAATGAGGGTTTAGTTGATCCCTATGCACTTGTAAGGTTAAACTCACAGATTTCCTGCTACAGATGTACAGGCATTAGAAGCTAGGAAGTGAGGACCAGGCTGAATGGGGGGATTAATATCAATAGAGAGCAAAGGATGCATACAGGCTCCACCCTGCAGAGCCGACTACTGCCATCCCATCCCATCATTGTCAATAGATCCGCTGACAACTGGAGAAAATACAGCTCAACACTTATCAAGGTCAGCGTGAAGCTGAGATCTAAGGTACCATTCGTTCCCGACCTCCTTCACCTCCAAGCTGTTTCACAGCTTTTACAGACTCCTGTCAGAGCTAAACTGACGGTAGGCCTCCACTTCCTTTTAAAAAGGTTTAGATCTGCCAGCCAGGCAGCAGAATGAGAAATGAGAAAACAATTCCAAGCGCTAGGTGCGATTCTATAAAGAACCTAAGATTAAGTGAGACCCGGCCCAACCATCCAGCCGTTTTCCAACTAATTACGATGGAGACAGTCACAGGGAGGCCTGGAGCCTGTCCCAGGCAGTATAGGGCACATGGCAGGGGCGCAGAATGGACAGGATGCCAGTCCATTGCAGACTCACACACGTTATTGGCAATTTAGAGACATTAATTAGTCTAACTGAGTGTCGACGGACCAGAGGAAGAAAACAGTATGACATGCGTCATCACTATGTCACTGTGACCAACACAATCACTCTTCATTTAAAAAATAACAGTTCTTAGAATCAAAAACTTCCAAAATAACAATTAACTGAACAGGTTTGACTGAGATGACCTTTGACCCCAATCTGCACTTCATGACATTCCGCCCCTGGCAGAGAGGAAGTGACTTTCCCCCTTTCACACTGGGATGTGGCCTGCTTCCTGTTTTCACTGTTACCTTATCAATCACATACTAATTGTACTGTGGCATTCTGGGGTATGGAGTAATGAAAGCTCTTTTCATTAACCCTTTCGTATCTCACTGTTTCCACAGTGAATTATTCACTAACTAATTAAGTCCACGTAGTCCAAAAAATAGACTATGTTTTAAAGAATGCATTTTCAAATGTGCATTACGTTTATCCTTTGTCGACTCACT
Source organism: Isichthys henryi (assembly GCA_026776945.1). NCBI lineage: Eukaryota > Metazoa > Chordata > Actinopteri > Osteoglossiformes > Mormyridae > Isichthys > Isichthys henryi. The sequence goes on from JAODJX010000015.1 coordinate 22,270,766, forward strand.
TTCCAGTAATCATCAGTATTCTGGTGTGCTTTTTACTTGAATATACTGTTGCATGCTATACACAGACATTAAAGTTGATAAAGTATCCTTATCGATCAAGTTCTTGAAAGCAATTCACTTTCAAGCAGTTTCAAACCGAGAACTTTTCCCATTTGACACAAACATTACAATCATCATGCTATGGAAAACGGAGATAACAGAGATGACATCCAGAGAGAAACGACGCTGAACGTTCTAAACCAAAGAGAAATTACTATTGATGCTATGGAGATACCTGCCATAGTTTTCAAAGACACAAAATGGTGGCCATTTCATAGATGTTTATTATATCTGTGATAATTGCTTCCATGCTGCTCGGCTTGAGAAAACAACAATTAAAGTCCAATCAGGCACATCCCAGGACGCCCGTGTTCCACTCACACAAATCACACATTCCCTCTACAGAGGACTCTCAATGTATGTAAGGCACATATAGTAACAGTAAGCACAGACAATTATTACAGCTTAACTGCTGTATGAAAATGATTTTCTGTATTATTCATGCATGCTGGCTTTCCATCCAAGGTGTTCTCCAGTCTGGGCCCTGGGATACGATCCAGGCTCCTCCTGTGATGCTACACTTGATCAGAATTTGGAAGATGACTGGATTTGAAATACTTAAATAGTAGCAATTAATATTATTAAATAAGATCAGTGTGTGGGCGCAATATAATTTAGCAGTATAAATAGAAGAGTGTTGCAGATAGATGTAAATGTGGGAGCCCACGGCTTTTTCCATAAAATTCTAAGACATGTTATTGTGCACTGATTGCATCCACTTAGTATGTCAACAAACATAAAAACATTGTACCAACTCCAGTTACTGCAATAGCAGTGGAACAAGGACTGTGTTTGTACATCTATTTGAAGTTATATACAAGCACATAAATATATGCAATTCCAAGAAGACTTAATGATGTGGTTAACAAGGACTGTACTCCCACAATTTCTAAAAAATGGAGAAATAAAGAGAGAAAGAGCAGTCAGAGAGCAGGGCTTCACCGTAAACGATCTCTCATTTCCAAGTGAAGAGGTCCAACTGGGATTCCACACGCCTCCCAGGATCGGGCCCTGTCCCGTGGCACAAGCCCTTCTGAGAATGATCAATCCCACCCACTCATCTCAACCAGCCAGCCAGCCCCTCAACCACGCGCTCACCCCCCCCACCTCCCCTCTCACTGGGGCTTCACAGTGGCTTCTTAAGATACAAACCCCCTTGGGCATGAAAAAGACATGAATAAATGAAGCCAGGACAGGACCCTAATTACTTTCACATTTATTGTGCATGCTTAACGTTTCTTCCTTTGGCTGGAGATGTCTAGCATGAAGATAGAACGCGGTTCTGAAATGCCTACTTAACATGATAATGACAGAAAATGCAGAGAACCTTAAACTTGAAAAGGGGGGCGGGGCTTCTGCCCTACATCAAAGTCTTGTATTGAACCCCAAAAACTAAAACCAAGTTATTTTCGTTCCCGGGATAATTGCAATTACAGTCACACACTACAATGTCTTGTATCTGTTTAAGAGGCAATCAGATTGGGCAAATTCCAGAATAATCAAAAACCCTTGTATAGAGCATGTGTAAATGATATATATTTACTCTTTAATCGAAAACATACAAACAGGATATAAGGTTTTGGGAACAGTTTCTTAAAACATCTGGCGTGAAGGGACCACAGCTAGTAGTTGTTGAAGGATAAAGAAGAAATTATTACCAGAGAAGGTGACATTTTGGTGCTTTACTGCGTCATACATACCGAAGTTGGGAGGAACACTTTTCATTTTACCAAGCAAAGTGTTTAAAACCGGGGACTCTAGCGCACCAGAGGCATTTTATGCTTCTTCTTTCAGCACATTTTCATTTTCTCACGTTGCAGCCGGTTAATAATCTGTCGAATAATAATTTGATGAGGTTTTCCCATGAGTCTGCATATCCGCCATGACCTCGCGCCTCTGGCCGTCTGTCGGCGCCTCAGAGATGATTCCTTTTGTGCCTAATTAGTTGGAGAATTTGACAGGTGACTGAAGCTGAGTTGTGGGGATATTTTGCATGTAACACTACGTCAGACCTTCAGCCATCTACCAGCTCCTTCATTCTTTGCTGAGAACAAAACAGAAATGCAAGGCTCAGTTAATCACTTTCAGGCAGCATGACATTTCAGCACCCCCCCATCCCCCACCCCCATGGGTACAGTGGTACAGCCCACAGCCTGTCCACCTCGCATAGTGGCAGCATCGAGCCGGTATGATAGCATCCTCCAATGTGCAGCATCCTGACCGCTGTTTACTTTATTTACTGTTCTGGCTTGGTGCCAATTCTGGCACTGGCGCACCAGGTGTCCCCCGCCCTTTACACTGACATGCTTAGCTGTTGACTTCTGTGTTGGGGGGGTCGTTGAATCATGTGTCAGGTGCGGGTCAGGGCTTGGTTGCTGCCCTCACGCACCACTGCTAAACCAGCGGTCAGGCAGCGCACCTCCCAACCTCGCCCCCTCCCTCGACATTCCGCACACCCCGGTGCCGCCGTCCGGCCTGCTCCCCCAGCACTTCCCCGTGGAGTGACATCATGGGACGCCTGCATGTGGAGGTGCTGACAAGCACCCCTTCGAACTATTATCCTCGCACATTCTCCTTACCCCACTGACTGCTGCCATATTCACTAGCATCTGAGTGGCGACTCGCTGATCCTGAGAGAGATCCGCCTTTGTCACACTCAAGTGCATTAACACGAGGAGAACGCGAGGCCTCCCACGGTGACATCCAGCGGTTTGGAGAAATGGGAATACGAAATGGGGTAATGAGACATGCCTCTGAACTGGCTGCACTTCAGCTACACGTCCTGATCGCAGCCTCCGGATCAGCCGGAAAGACTCTCCCTCATTGCACTGGCGTGACACTGGTCCACACTGGCACAACACCGCTGTGTCACTGCAGTCAAGCCAGCCCTCGAGAGATAAACGCCAAGCGGGACATGACCCCAGCGCCCCTCCATGGCCCAGTGGCTGGCAGGCGTGCGTGTGGGACTCTGTGGAATCACATTGCTTTCCCGCACTATAACCAGTGTTTTCTTGGGCAGGCTGTATTGCATAACTGAATTCATGCAGTGTTATGCACACAGTGATTCTGCGAGCTACAAAAATATAGAAAACTGACCATAGTTACATACTTTTAATAAAAATTAAATGTTTATTTTATAATAATATTATTATTATTATTATTATTATCCATCCATCCATTTTCCAAACCGCTTATCCTACTGAGTTGTGGGGGGTCCGGAGCCTATCCCGGAAGCAATGGGCACAAGGCAGGGAACAACCCAGGATGGGGGGGGGCAGCCGATCGCAGGGCACACTCACACACCATTCACACACACATGCACACCTATATTATTATTATTATTATTATTATTATTATTATTACAGACAGAAATATGCCCTACAAAGGACTTGCATTTATCTATGGATTGCCCTAGCAATCCGCAACAATATCCTGGATATATTTGGATGGATGGATGGATGGATGGATGGATGGATGGATGGATGGATGGATGGATGGATGGATGGATGTAATATGCACTTCAGTCGCGCTTGCTGGACAATATTCAGGTCAGATGGTATTTAGCCTTTTTTAACCTAGTATCAATGCAAGAAGTAAAGAATTTTTCTTTTACTTACAGGAAATGAGAAGGTCAACAGAGATCTGTCAGTCAAGTGAGAGGACTGCTGTTCCTTCATACAAGACTTTACTTAATGAGTGACAGGCAAGGAATGGTATTCACATAATGGAATAAGGGGGAAGTAAATGCAAAATTATCCTCTCGGAGTTAATGTGAAGAACACAGGGTTTGTTTGAGAGTCCCTGCGTGTTTCGGATGCACGTCGGGATGCAGGCCAACGGAGGAGAGATGCACCCTAGCGAATCCAATGAGAGGACATTGGCTGCAGGTATCAAGGTTTGGGGAGGAACCGCTGGATTCGATGAGGAAAAAAAGCGAAACTGCAGGGGGAAAAGCGAATGAAGAATGAAGAAAAAAAAATTCTTTACTGTTCAGCAAGGCCCATGTGAATCCAATTGACTGTGATTCGACCTCAAATTCTGCATCGTTTCCCCACAACCATCTGGATTCAATCGGCCAGCCTGGTTCTCGTTGCAGCGAGGGTAGAGATGGAGGTGGATGGGGCCTGCATTTCTTCCCAATGTACTGAACACAGAGTTCCTCCCAGTGAATCTCACTACTGCAGGGCAGACGACTCCATGGGGCGTCACTGTCGCTTCTAACAATTAACTCATCTTCTATCTTTCATTCTACCTTTGCTGGAATTGCTTTGACAAAAACACTTTTTTTTTTTACAGGCGATCACGTCTACGTTGACTGACAGAGGCCGCGGTCATATTCCCTGAAGATCTGTATCAGTCTGAGATGGAGCAATATGAATCCAATTACCAAACCACCAGAACTTTATTGAGATGACTGGATGAATTGCTGCTGAATTTTTATATATTTTTTGTTTTCTCGTGACTGTATCTGAAGTCAGAAGACATTTCCCTCCTCCATCACAGGCATATTTCAGAGCCATATAACAGGAGCATGAAATATCTCATAACTTTATTTGAATATATCGAAGTGAACATGTGTTTCTGTTAAGACGCACTACAAAAGACACCTGCCAAGTAGAAAGGAAAAAAAAATGGAAATGGATTTCTGTTGGTGGTTTGAAGTGATGGTTTGATGTCTATCTTGCGGCTTGTTCTCTTCCTGAAACTTGGCTTACTGCAGACTGGCGAACACTGTTTCTCGGGATAGATTTCTGTCGTGTTACAAGTCTAAAAAAGCCCTGTAATATCAATTTTTTTTTCTAGAACATGAAGTACATTCATTTATCTGTAGCACGTCTTTCAAGTTTCATTTCACATTTCAACACGCTGGTGGTTAATGTTTAATGTAGTTTTCCATAACCTTTGCCGGACGGTGCATGACAAAAAAGATGGGCTGAGCATGTGTGACGGCTTAATGTCATCCATGAGTCAGGGTCATTAAAAGAAACAATGTTCAATTCTCTTCATTTATTTTTCTCAGAAGAAACACTTATTGCTGTTGCAATATTCTTTGGAAATTGTTGTCGTAAAAGTCAAAACATATTTTCCAAGAAACTTAGCAAAAGCAAAACAATTTCACTACTTGACAAGGTGTGATGGAAATTTATATTACATTAACTGCACCTTCATAATGATTTTATATTGCATTCATAAAACGTTCAGTACACCTTCATAATGTATTCATTAAGTATTGAGAAATCATTCATAAACATCATGCATGTATACCTTAACCTAGCATCCCTTAACAGCTGTAATATACATTAATAACAAACATTATATAATAATAACAAACATTATAATTGTATAATCAGGTAATGTTTGTTATTAATATATATTAAAGCTGTTAAGGGATGTTAGGATGTTTACTACTTATGAATGTTCTATGAATGCATTATGAAGGTGCACTGAATGTTATATGAATGCATAATGAATGCATCATGAAGGTGCTCTTAATGTATAGCGTTACCCATGAAAACAGCCTGTTTAATTGAGGAGTGAGCTTTCTCTTGATTTGTCTTGATTCTGAATAGTTATTTTATTCTTTTGTTAGCATTGGCCATCTTTGAAATAGTGACAAATGAGTGATGGATTTTGGCTTCACTGTGGGTCTCATATTTACCACAAGTGTGATGTATAGTCTAGTAATCATTTACTGCAATGGACCATGAGTGAGTTTTTCTGATAAACTTCAGTCTTCATGCCCGGTCTACTAATCCTGGACATCGCTAATACATCACATCATTTTCCTAAAAAATAATCGAAAAACTGAACATGACATTCTGTCTCGTTTTGCTTTTGTTCTTCTGAGGAGAGGTTTTCTGTAACTGAAACGACCTGTAGACGAGCAACGATCCCCATTCTCATCCTCAGCTCATCTTGAGTGAAGATAAGATGAGATACATGCTATCTGCTACACATCAGTGTGTTAGAAATGCAAACGTAGGGTTCAAAATGGCCAGTTGGGTTTTTAATTTCCAGCAGGTCCCTTCCTCCTCAACAGATGTGTGTCATAACTTCGCTGAAGCTTTCATCAAATAATATGATCAATTATCAAAGAATATGTTTAGCATTTCTTTTGTCGTAACATATGCAGTTAGCCAAGAGGAGGAATCCAAAGACCCTAGGTAACTATTTCATGTTGTGAATTATGTCATAGTGCTGCCAGTGTGATATGTGTGTGTTTTTTGACCATCCTGATATCATTTAACAGTTGCATGTTAGCTGTCAGGTGGAAAAGCATTGACTATTGGCGCTGACATTGAAAACTTAAGCCCCGCAGCAGACAGTTGATTCAGATCTTCTTGTCTAAATGTTGAATCAGCCACAAATGGACGGAGAAGTAGAGACCATAATTAGCTTAACATACAAACTCTTAAGCCAAATCCTATTAGAGAGACTATCAAAACACAGTGAAATGGCCTGAATTCCTCCAGTGAGCTCAAATTTAAAATATTTTAGCCCCTTCCAAAAATGTCAGAACTTTTTTTCCTTGACTTTTTTCAATAGCCCACCTTTGGGTTTTAACCATAAAAATGTGAGTTCAACTGAATGGAATAAAGGCATCTGATATTTATTTTGGTAAATTATTTCCAGATATATCAGTCCTAGTTTAAGGTGCAGTAAAGTCAAGGAAGACCCCCTCCATCGTGACACCCCCCCCCCTTTACTCGGAAATGACTCAGCAGGCCACTGGAATGCGTTCACAGGTCTGAGAGGGTGAGTATATACCGATGTTTCCTAATTCAATCCTCGAGTACTCAAAGATGGTAGGGAGGGAGCAAAAATATGGGCCAACTGTAGACCAGATTGGGAAACTCTCGTATAGACTATCTCCATTTCTTTATTCGCATGTGTGAAGGATATACTGACGCAAGGCAAGCGTAGTCATCATAACGTGGATAAACAAGTAGCTAAAGCTAAACAACATATTTATTGCACTCTCGAGAGACATATTTAACGAGTAATAATGCATTTTAAAAACCTGAAAATGCCTTGGCCAACAACATTTCCTCGGCAGCTAAGAAGTATCACTAGGCTGTTAAATGTAATTTAACAGTTGCGAAATGTAAGGACCCTTACTGTGTCTTCATTTACATTCCAGCATTCATTTTTACATTTCACAGGCTAAGAAAGGCTACGTTTATTACACTGCAATCTACGCACATGCAGACTGAGCCGTTTTTGAGACAAGTTTGTGTGTGGTCTATACAGAATATTTCTTAGAATGCCTACTGATGCAAAACTGAAACCAAAAGAATTTAAATATTATAGACATGCCTAGGATACGCTAATGAGGTTCCAGGGGTAACTGCAAAGTACCGACCCAAATATGACAAGACAACGAAGATTCGATATAAGCTATCCTGCTGGCTCTTTGGTGCTTTCGTGCGAAACTCCCCCTGTCGTCCCTGACTCCTAATTCCGTCTGAGGCTTTCAAAGAGGTCCCAGACTTCCCGCTCGTTATATACTGGAAACCAGACAAAGGATCCAGCGGCTTCACTTCAGCAGGCATTCTCAAGGGACACGAGAACAGAATTACACCCCACAGACTGTGACTAGGAGGTCTGGACACAGGGACTTACAGGGTTGCCAGGTGGCACAAGCACAGTTGGCATGGCGTTTGGAGCCTTTGCAGCATTGGAGTCACTGTTGGGACAGAAGGAGGGATCCAGGGACCTAAAGGCAAAGTCCCCGGTCACAGAGTCATGTGACAAGGCAAGACAGGCTAAAACTGGAGCCAGTGAGCAGTCCAAAACATTAGAAACTCTCTCGCTCCAGAGCAGAGAATCCTGTCCAAATCAGGAAAAAAGCAAGATGCACAGGAGGGAAAATAAAAGAGTAAAAGAGAGTCTGTGTGAGAGGTAACGAAGGAGAGTGGATTGGGGAGGGGTGGCTCGGCTAGGGGGCGGAGAAATAATTGGAAATGACACTCCCAGTATGAAACTCCATACCGAAGGGTTCAGGCAGAGTTTACAAGAGCTTGGCTGCTGCCAATTGCGCTGTGAAATCAGAACAATGTGGCAGAACACAGGCAGGAAATAGCAGGACAATGCACTCCAAGTGGCACAAACGGGCACTTCAGCTTCCACTGGCGATCAGATGGAGAACATGTGATTCATTGGTGATTCATATCTCCTCTGAAAGGTTCATGACTTTAAAGGTGGAGAGGGAACATGAAGAATCACAGATGAATCAACATTAGCTTTCCCTGTGCAGTACAAATGCATATGTCAACTCCAGAGATTTGACATATTTTTATGGTGTGCAGTGAATTAAAAGTCTTTCTCCAACACCATTGTTTGCCCTTCAAAGGATGTCTTACCATATTTTTCATCTTAATTTGTTTTTCTTAACTAGTAACTACTGCTACACTTAAAGTTTGACTCCTCTGTGGGAATTGTAATGGGTTTAATGCTTGATGTGGTTCAGTCATGCATTCGCCACAGTTATTCCTATTGTCTGTTACGAAACAAAATGATTATGACATACATACCACAAACTGAGAAATGCATTTCAAAAGCCTTTCATGTACTTTCTGCACAAATGATTGTGAAGGTGTTATCATTGGCATAGATGCACTTCAGAGGATGTTATAAGCTCAGATTTTGCTGGTGTAATGTGACATTCATTACAAAGCATTTGCGCTTTCATCTAATAACATTTTCATATTTCAAGGGGTGAATGAATGAGTGTTAGAATGGTACATCATCATCTCATTGACCTGTGGGTGTTTCATGACTTTCTTTTTAATCTAAATATAATTCAGATGCACTTTGCAACATCTGTGGTATCTTGTGACTAATGTCAAAGATACAAACAGTGATTTATCAATAGGTGACATCACATCTTTCATCAGATCCCCAAACTTGCATCTTGAACACATGCACACCATTATGTTTATGCCAAAACAAGAAAAAAATTAGATTTTTCTGTTGATGTAAGAACCAATGGCCATATGATGTTGTTTGTACTTCACTCTTCTTAAGTTCTGTTATTAATAACGTTAAATATTTTTTCCGATGTTATTCCAAACCAGACGTGATCGGCACCTTTTTCAGCTCCCCATACCTCGTCCTTTCTGGAATTACGTTAAGAGTTTGTCAGAACCCAAAGTTCGCCTTTTTCACTTATTAAGTGCATCAGGTATAACATAGGGTAATAGAGACTAAGAGAAGGCATTGATGTCATTGACCTCATTGCTGCTGAGTTAGCGTTAAACACGGCGTCACACCATTTTAGCATCGCTAGTAAATGTTATGTGAGATCTGAGCCCAGAGCTAGGCCTTGTCGCATTGTCCAGCTATAATGCCGGATCTTAAAATCCTGTCACCACTCTCCCCCGGCTTCTTTGTTAAAATTTTAAAATCCAGTGTCAGCTTGTAGCAATTACCGAAAATTGAAAACTTGCCTCTCCAAGGCTTGTGATGATGCACATAGTGCCCCAATATTAGTACATAATTTTGGCACGTCAAGGCCTGTTGCATTGTATGTTTCTGGATGGCCGTAAAACTGAAGGAGCGCAGACTTTCTCATCAAGAGGGGGAGAGAAAGAGGAAACAGAGGAACGGAGGGATAAAAGAAGGGTCACAAGCAGAAAAAAACATTCAAGGCTGCCATCGTTAATGTTTTATTCGTAACGATTGCTGATATTTGCAAGGATGGACTCCTCTCAGAAAATAAGCTACTTCTTGAAAATTTTCAATGAATTACGATTAGAATTTTTTTCAATGCATTTGAATTTTTTAATGAAGAAAACAGATAAATAAAAAACATGACAATCAAAATATTGTGAAATTTCGAAATTCTTGTTGCATTATTTTTGAATAACAACAAGACAATCAGCAAATCGCATCATCCAAACCAATAAGGGCCAAGGTGATAGGAGAGGATGTTTAGTGACCCTTTATAGCAGCTACCACTGTAAATTCTTGTTAGCCATAGTCCTCAGTTGATTGAGATGATGGACCCCCCCGCCCCCCTCCCTTGAATTCAAACAACCATGTTCCTCATGCAAGAAAATAAGCCAAGCAAATAGTCAGTGTTGTAAACCAGTGCCTGGTATAGCCTTTCTGTGAAAACACAGGCTATATTTTTGAATTGACATTAAATGTGACCATATGTTCTACCAAATGTGTCTTTAGAGTTTCCTTGCAGGTTGCAAAAGTCAAACACTTACTGGAAAACCTGCGTGGTTTGGCCAAAATACTGACGGAGTTCAGCACTGACACCTCAGGAGTTGAATTGCGTAAATCCTCTTAGGGTGGCTATTTGAAAAAAAAACAACATGTTCTGATACTCCACTATCGTTAAGGAAAAATTTTAAAGTACATGGGCAGACAACGGAGATATGTGTCAACAATAAACTATGCTCATCCATTCACATGTTTTTGGCTTCTATGCACCAGCGCCGGAGTAACATTAATCTTTGCAAACATCCAAAACGAATTTGTAAATATTAACAGTGCTATGTTAGTCTTCTTTTCTCATAGCCTTAATGGGAAAAAAAAATCAGGTCTCAGTAAATGATTATAATTCAAAATATATGGTTATAAACTCCTGGACGCCTCCCTGGTGAGGTGTTCCGAGCATGTCCCACTGGGAGGAGGCCCCGGGGAAGACCCAGGACACGC
>JAODJX010000015.1:22293394-22313386 GCA_026776945.1 Isichthys henryi
CCCAGGTCCCCCCAATTCCCCCCCCCCCTCCCCTCGGGTCCTTCCAGGTCCCCCCAGGTCCTCCCAGGTCCTCCCTGTTCCCCCCAGTCCTCCCAGGACCTTCCCAATCCCCCCTGGTCCTCCCAGGTCACCCAGGTCCCCCCTGGTCCTCCCACGTCCTCCCAGGTACCCCCAGGTCCTCCCAGGTCCTACACCTCCCAAGTTTCTCCCCTGAGGCCTCATGCATTTCAGTTTTTATTTTGCATCCATGTTATGAAGTTATGATTTTTTTTTCTTATAATGTCCAGCTTGGAAATTAATGCCATAGGAATTTCTATGAAACATGATTGTTCTCTCCAGCAGTGAGCTCCTCTTCCTGTTTTCCACCCCTGCACCATGACAGTTTTCATTCTCTTCCTCGCTTCTGTTCCATCTTCTTCCATCACAGATGATTATGTTCGCTGGGTACACAGTTCAAGGCAAACGGCAGCACAGCGCCCAGAAAATCTCTCGCACGCACGCAGGCACACACAGGCAGACGCACACGCACACTCAACGCTAGCCAGCTAAAATGTGACATCATTGTAAAAAAAAAGCACAGGTTACAGATCCCAAAAGACGAATACCGGTCTACGTGCAGGTCAGCTACAAACAGAAAGAGTTCCTCAGTCGTCTGTGCTCTGTTCACACCTGAGATTCGCACAGTCCTCTTCCAGTAATCTTCCTTTTCCTACATTACTAATCCCTTTCCTTGAAATAATCTGCATCACTACACGTCTACCTAATTCACTCAGACTCCTTACTATCATACTCTGTTATTTAATTGTCCATCCAGCTTCATTCGCCTCCTAATCTTTCTGTATAGTCTTTCCTTGTCTGGACAGGTGGGGGCAGGTGTTTGGCGGGGGCAGCAATGAATATATGGAGACAGAGGCTTCCAGCGCATGAGAAACTTTCTCCAGGTCCTCCTCACTCAGAGAGTCTTTTTCTTCCAAAGAACTGTCCTTCAACCTGCCTTCCTATCTGTGTCATAACCCCTTTTAATACCCTGATTACCCTCGCTTGTCTGTCTCCATTACTCCACCTCCCCCCCACCAGAGATTCCAACTCCACACTGTGCATTATGTGTTATTAGATAACTTTCATTCTTACATATATGTTGTTTATTTTTTATGTTCTTTTTTAGAAAATGAATAAAGACTATACATTTTTGGCAGCTTCAAGTTCTCCTCTTCAGAAATGTCCAATGATGCAAAAAATAATAATTTTCTTGAAGTCCACAGAGGTTAACTTCGGGAATACGGAAAATGGTTCTAATGATGCCTGTGTCCTCCACCTTCCCTCCTCCCTGCCGTTTAGACGGCGGCGCCCAAAATCTCGTCGGACTTGGCTATGATCTCGTTCTGGTTGGAGTCCAGGCCGAAGAACTTGACCCGCAGGCCGTCAGAAGGATGCACGACGGGCACGGTGATGATGCGGGGGAAAGTCCGGGTGGCCAGCTCGAAGCGACTGCTACCTGCCAGCTCGATGGCCAGCAGACGCAGGAACAGGGTGGCCAGCTGCTTGCCCAGGCAGGTGCGAACCCCACCCCCAAAAGGCAGGTAGTGGAAGCGGCCCTCCTTATCCTCACCGCGTTCTTCACTGAAGCGCTCGGGGTCGAACTTTTCCACGTCCTTGAAAACGGCCGAGGTGTCGTGGGTGTCCCGGATGCTGTACATCACACTCCAGCCCTTTGGAATCTGCACTCCCTGTTAAGCCAGAGTGAGGGAGAGCAAAAAGGACAGGAGACAGCGCACATGGAGAATGAGGACACCGGCCAGGAATGCTTCACAGATTCCAGTTAAGCTCCAGTGGAGTTAAGGTACGCTTTTGATTTGTTACAGTGTAACTATTCAGGGGAGACCTAATTCATGTCCTCTAGTCCAGTGTTTCCCAACCCAGTCGTCGGGGAATCCCGGATAGTCCACGTTTTTGCTTCCTCTCAGCTCCCAACGCACCTGTACCAGGTAAACGGTGTTTCTGATTGGCTTTGAGCTGCGAGGGAGCAAAAACGTGTACTGTCTGGGCTACCCCGAGGACTGGGTTGGGAAACACCGCTCTAGTCCATCAAATTTTATTAATTGCGTCATATTTTGGGTGCAAATTAAAACATATTAGTCTTCAGTGACTGGAGTCATTCAGTAGGGTTGAGACAATCATAAGGGAATAGAAAGACGCGGGACTCACGTCAAGCTCGAAAGTCTGCATAGCGGTGCGGTATCCCCCGGAAACGGGCGCGAAGAGTCGCAGCACCTCTTTGATGACACAGTCGAGGTACTTGAGGCTGCAGACGCTGTCCAGCCGCAGTGCCCCCTCGCAGAGGCAGCCGTTGTGCAGGAAGCCGCGGCTGCGCAGCTCCTCACGCAGTTTCTCCAGCACCGGGGGGTGGCGCAGCAGCTGCATGATGAGTGACGTGCTTGCGCTGGCGGTGGTGGCGAAGGCGGCGAAGATCAGCTCGATCGTCGACTCCTGGGTAAGAGGAGGACAAAGAATAAGAAGCCATGAGTCGGCGCTCTGCTGGAAGCTCGCTTGCTGTCGATCCCACGAACTGCGGAGCCTGGCGGCTGCTGCGCAGATGTGGCGGGAGGCCTGCTGTTAACACAAAGGACCATAAAGTGCAGGCAAGGCAGCGCGACCGCCTCAGCTAGTGCAAGACTCGCTTCGGTTAGGACGGTGAACAGATCCAGACACGGGGGGGAGGTTGGACCGAATGGGGACTTTATTTGGGCTGCTGAGTTTAACAAAGTGGGAGAGAATAGCAAACACAAAAGCCTGCCACTTCAGCTCCAGAAAAAAAAAGGGCACAGGCCGGGAAGCGAGACGGTTATCGGGTTTACAGAGGGGGAAACAAGGTCGTGGCGAATTCAACAAACGCGTGCTACACTGTGACCTGCAAGCCCGCACAAGCCTGCCATGCAAGATGACCAGAGGGGGCGTAGTGTAGCCCCTCGGATCTGACATAACGGACCACACAGTTGCCAGCGATGGATTCACCCAGAAAAACAGGATGACCCGTTAATCTCAGAGCTGCTGCTACTAAATCAGGCAGGTTCAGCTCGGCTGGGCAACATTGCACCTCGCACAAGCTGTGGCAGCATGGTGTGACAAAACGGTGACTCCGCACCTAAGTGAGGACACTGTGAATGGTGTCAGGGGTCAAAAACAATATGTTTAAGCCTGTAATATTGTTAGCACATGTTTGTCAGACTAACTACTGCCCAGAGCAGAGGCGGAGGATGGAGGGTAATAGAGGAATCTGCTCCATCGTGCCCAACCCTCAGACACGGCACACAGAAAAACACCCGAGGCAGGATTCCATCTTGGAAGCCCCATAAAAAAAAGCATCCCCTGTCACATAGAAAATTAATGGCAAGGGCATCCACTCAGCAAATCCTAATCCGCCGACTCGTTAAATAAAACGGTACATCTGACTTAACTGAGGATTATGGAGATACCTGCTCACAGCTGCGTATGGTAATGCGACCTGATAATCTGAGAAGAGCCTCTTGTTTCAATTCGCAACAGCGCTGTATAATCCTTCGTTTAAACTGCAAGTCACGGAACTCGGAAATTAAGACGATGTTTGAATCACCACAAAAAGTAGACTTCCTGATTTCTGGTCAGCTGCTGCTGGAAGAAAAATAAAATGACAGTAGGACAACTGCCATTCTGTAGCTGTTAGTAGAGATCACTAAATAATTAACGTTTAACTGCCGCAAAAGCTATTCAGTAGCACATTATTATGACCACATATAAGTACTTGTGGGACATCCTCTATATTATATCACCAATATGCCACAAAGACATAAAACCAGTATGGTTCTCCAGTATAGGGACATGTTCCCACTGGATGCCAGTCTTAACAATAACAACTATTACAGATGATTAATAACTTAAGAAATGATTATTTTATAAAGAAATGCAAAATAAAAATGAGATTGCTCTCAGTAGTTCCGCTGTGACAAATGGGTTTTATTATCAAGAAAAATTTGTGGAGTGAGTTTTGGAAATTTAACATTCCTCTTTAACTTGCATGTTAAGTGACATTAGATTCCCAATACATATGTGTATTGAGGAAGCCTGATTCCCCCAAAAGCAGCAAGAATGGGCTGAGTTTTGTAAATTTATCACTCTATGCAGATATGTTTCCTAGTCAAGAACCACATGGACAAGGAACTAAGGAAACTCTAGATGATCACATTTCAAATTGAGATTAGGACCCTAATCACTCGTCCAGCTACCTTAAGCTCCTGCATGGTGAGCTCCATGCCATTCTCATTACTGCTCTCCATCAGCACATCCAGTGCATCGGTGTAGTCCTTGCCCTGGCTGCAGAGTGGCTTCTCACGGATGGCCTTCTCGATGGCCTTCTGCAGAGCATCTCGAGCCCGGATGCCCTGTTAGGGGGGAAATCACATGACATCATACATGTCAGTTACATGCTAGTATGTCCACTGCAAACACTGATCAGTTTAGCTCACTACAGTAGACTTTCCAGTCGAATACTTTCAAAAGAATTAAACTATCATACACTGCATTACTTATCTAAATTTCAAACTTCAGAGTATTTTACTCTTCTTTGAGAGTAAAGCTTACAGGACTAGTACTTTGATTAATCCAATATTTGATAAGTACTTCATGGTTTCATCAAATGCACCACTTGGGAAGCATTTCTGACTCTGCAACCCTAACCCTAACCCCAACCCCAACCCTGCTTTGCACTAGAAATGAGAAATCAACTGAATGACGGCTCACCCTCCTGTAGCCAGTGAAGGGTAAGTCAATAGGCAGGGAAAAGAGGTTATCCACAAAGTCCTGGAAGGTATCGAAGAGACTGCGCATCTCCTCATCAGAAACACGGAAACCCAGTAGCACTCGGAGGGCCATGTGGAAGGAGAGGCGCTGGGCCTCACGGTAAACATTGATGGGCTCCGGGTTGCTGCTCCACACGCGTAGCGTCTCCTGGATCACCTGCTGGATCTTGGGCAGGTAGCTCTCCAGAGCCTCATGGCTGAACACCTTGGCAAAGACCTGCATAGGGGAAGCATGACTTCATTACATTCCTGTAGTGCTCAGGACACTTTGGAAAGCAGACATCAGTCATAAAAGCTCATCACCTTATAATGTGATTAGCATTACGTCACACCAACAGAGTCAAGAGCCTTTCACCCATCTTTGCTAAAAATATTATTGCTGGGGGTTTTTGGTTCATCTGTGGAACACTGGCCTCACTGTAACACCACCATTGCCATGAATCAGTAAGCATAAATGCGGCTGATCAAGCACTAAAACAAGAAAATCCTCCAGGCATCCTTTTCACCGGGGGCAAAATGCTGTGATGCTAGCAGATGGTTTCTTCTTCTGCTTTGAAAAGCGCAGCCTGCAGCCACAGCTCAGCTGCCTGGGATGCTTGAGGTCTGAGACAAGACTTTGACTTGGCACTCATCGCCCGCTCTCACTCACAGTTACAGACGCAAGCAGATACCCAAATACCACATCACTTATTAATCTGCACAGTTCACTTGTTTACCTCGTTAATGATGACTTTTTTAGCTCCCATAAAACAACCAATATTAAGAGGAAGATCTTAGTAGAAATATACCACACAGCCCCAATGAGGAGATTAAAACATATAATCCTTCAAGCAAGCATTAATAGGCAAACCTGAAATTAGTTCACGCATGAAAACTCACTCCTTGATTTGTGACAAGTGAAAAGTCTGGCCAGCATCACAGCACCAGCCGACCTCTATTTAACACACCCTTGCTGATGTGGCAAAATAATTAAGGCATGTGGCTTTTCAGAAAGGCACAGGTTAGGGTTCGAAGAATAACTTCATGATAGTCTGCACAGGTATGATCGCTTTGGATACCTAAAAATAGCCAATGCACTCATGGAAACAACATGGACTCGATAGTTGAACATTCTTTGTCATTTTACTAAAAAATTAACACAGTAGCAGTGTGACTTAAGATGCCAAGAAATACATTTTTAATGTGTTCTAACAAATATACTCCAGCTTTTAGACATTGTTCTTACATGCAGTCTGCTGTCTTGTCCCTGACAGACCACAACGAGCTTATAAAGCAAAAATTTTATCCCAAACCATTTCTGACTCACCGACAGCCCCAAAGGGCTCACATTCAAACAAGCTCCTGCCAATTAATCCTTGGGGGTGAAACCTCGGCTTTGAGCAGGCCTCTCTAGTATCCCAACTCGCAGACAACACAGTCTGACTGCAAGAGTATCCGCTGTGGCTTATTGCTCACTTTGACCATTGCCAGAGCTGTTGGTAAACCACAGCTCACACACCAGCAACAATCACCTACTTCATCTGGATCCTGTCTCCATGCTCACAAGACATTTGTCATTTTCTGTAGCTCACTTTCTCATTCTTCTACTTTGCTATTGAAATTCTTTATCACAGGCAGAATGAACTTGCCCAAATATCCCGCCACTTGCCTCTGAGACTCACGTCAAGGGTCCAGCACAGATCCTTCACTCTCCTAAAATCTCCTAAAACCAAACGCTCCCTTGTTGAAGCCACTTGTCAGGTGACTCCCGCATCACTTATGCTCTGCAGATCAGATCAGCTGTTAATTCTGTGCCCTGGTCTGCCTGGGTCACAAATGGAAAAGCAGCAGAAAGTCATAAAGGGATCTCCACCGGCATTGTCACTAGCTCTGTCAGTTTCACGAAAGTAACTTTCCTGACGCCTTCATTTTTTTCAATGGAAAGTTCACATTTTTTCTCTCGTTTTCTCTCGGCCGAATAGAAATGAAACGTGCAAGTGGGAGAGTTTCCTTCTCTGTCAGCAGTCCCTAGGAAAGGTAAGATTTTCCTGGTCTGGTCATTGCATTTCTAATGCACTTCACTCACTATGGTTTGTTTGGTGAAATAACATCCATGTTCCCCTTAAAAACTCCAACTCCGACTAACAATAGCACTTTTTACGCACCATCTCCAGGCCATCTGACCCCAAATACCTTGGCCCTGCAAAGGTTCTCCACAGTAGTAAAGATGGAGCCTGAGCAGCTTCATCTCTAGATCATCAAGCACCTCTCCGACCTGTATGTCACTCATTCTCCCTCTCTTCCTCTCTAGTATCCTCCCTTGCAGTCTTTTTCTCATATACTGTCCTCTGAAGGGCCCCTGGCTTGAATGAACAATGGTGTACTGAGTGCTGGGTTACCGTGGCAGCAGAAGTAGTGACGTCATGGACTGTGCGATCCCTAGCTAAGTGGCAGCCTCTGCTCACCTCCACCTGTATCTTAAGGTGGCTATAAGGTGTATATAGTCATGCTCCTCCAGGCTACCCTACCTACAGATGACTACTTCACCCTTATCCAAAAAACATCATCACCCCGTTTCCCATAGGGCCATCACTAAATCTGAGTTGTCTGTCACTTATCAGAAATGCAAAAAGTGCCTCAGCCATACAATCCATCTGTATGCTGAACTCCTTGCACAGATCTGCCCCTGAAATTCATGCATCGTCCTTGACAGGGAATTAGAACCGTCCGCCTGTCTGACTGTTATACTGCTGCACGAACATGAAGTAAACGGTCACAAAACAAGCTGCCGAGGTCTGTTCTCAATATCCTGTTAAAGATACAAGGCAGTTATTATCAAAAAGAACACCCTGCTATTGTGTCATTAAATAACACATTTTTGTTTCTCTAAATCTGATGTACGTAAATCTCGCTACTAAATTCATTCAAACTCACCAGCCAACACTGATGTTGGCCTATAGTAACCTCAGCTGCTCAAACACCCCATAGTCCTTTAATAAAAACCTCTCTAAGTGTATGAATTGGGAATCAAGAGTTCTTGGAACAAATACAAACTCCATTTTGGTGTTTGGTAGCACCTAAGGTTCTAACTGTCAGTATGAATGGCTCCCATAGTCATGTCGGCCTCCTGCGTTCAGATTCTGTGCAACCAAGGTGCCATGGACCTGTGCATAGCTAAGGAAGATGCCTAAGGGTGATTCAGAATGAGACTGTCTGGGACCCTAACAGTGGGTTGCTAACCTAAGAGCAGAGCAAGCTCATTACTGGGGGATAGTACAGATGTTCTCTGAATTGCTCGCTCCAGCACCTCGAGCTGTGCTGTGTGAGAAGGCTTTATTTCTCTAAATGCTTCCACGTGTTGGGTTTTCCTGACGCTCCACATTATTCGAGTCATATACGCTACAGTTGCATGGGTATTCATTTCCAGTTCACCTCCAGTTCATCTTTAAACACGCTCCACTGAATATCAATTAATCAGTGCCATCGTCTTATATGTTATATGATACATACAAAACGCATCCACAATCACTCATGGGACCCATAGTGCTGTGTAACTTCAACCCTGTTGATGACACATAAGGGATTCACAACTGATCATGCATTCAGAGAATCCCCAGAGAAAACGGCTCTTCCCTTAAAGAACAATACAGATCTTGGAGACGGCATCATACGCTGATTTGTTACACAGGCCCTCGATCAGAGAAACATTCTTAAAACTATATTATTGCACAAAGAGGCCCATTACATACGTTCCAGGATGGGTTCAATAATTTGCCACCAGTTATGAACTCTTATAACAACATAAAACCAAAACACTTTATGTGTAGCGATACAACAGCGATCACAAAAAGTGCCTTGTGATAAAATGAAATGTCCCCCCAGGGAATGAGGATGGGGGGTGGGGGTCACAGAACTCCATCAAACTTGATGGTTTGGACGAGGAAGGCAGACCGGCTTCAGGCCACACAGCTGGCGAACAATCGTGGGTCTTACCTATGACCTACAGTTCTCTGCGGCAGAGGGGGAGCCCCGGCTGGCATGCCGCCAGGGACTGCTGCAGAACTCTGTCTCCATGTTTTCCCCAAAGGGGCCGAGCACTCCTCACACACACACATGCTTTAAATGGGTATCTGTCTGCAGCTACACGTCTCGTCAGACAGGGAGATTCCAGACGTCACCTCAAGGAAAGCTGGGATGCTCCTCTGCTGTAATAAACTGCAGCTCTCTACCATCAGCCTACTAACGCTAAGCATTTAGAGTCACCCATATATCCTAAATTATAATACGTTATTGAGGGTGTCTGGTTTAACCGATGCATGAATTCTCTTTTATTTTTTTAAATTTTCCTCATCCATTATTTCAATGCCACCCCACTCGCACAACCTTCCCCTTCAGTTCTTTAACCCCTTGCTGACTGCATGGCATTCCCCCATCCAGTAATTTGAGCTCAGGCAGAAAGGAGACAGCTGGAGATTAAAAGAGCTGCGCCCTCTACTGGACAGAGAGGTACCTACAAGCACGCAGTAACACAGCCTTTTCAGGCTCAGCTGGCTCCTGTGCCGTCTCACCTACTTTTACTCTGCTGCCAGTCTGACCGCACAGTCTAGCCTTTGTGTCAGGCTCTATGCTGCCTGAGCCAACTCTGGAATCATTCACTGAATTAATGTAATCAAATAATGTTGTCATATTTAGGGACTGTCTTATTGCTTTCAGCTTGTTGGTCCAGCAGGCAGAACCACAGCTAAACGACTACGCACTGAAAATCGGGTTCTCTGTTTGTTTTATTGCTCTTCAGATGTGCAGCTTTTGTTCTGTACCATCTCTCCTAAATATATAGCGATGTGCCGTGTACCATAAAGAACTATGACAGGAGCCTGTTTTAGATGGTAAATTATAGAGAAACGAGAAAATATACAAAAAAAAAAAAGAAGCTCCCCTCTGCAATGCAGAAACCGCCTGTGGCTCCGGATGGAGCCTCACTGGAGGTCGGCACACGCATTCAGACTCTCTCCGCCACGCTAGAGTCGTAGCGGGACCTCCGTCGTGTCCGCCAGGAGCCTAATTTCAGCTGGACAGGGTGGAGATGAGGGTGAGCCAGCAGGGGCAAGGATGTGGAAGAAAATACCCCAGGAGTACCAAAAAGTCTCCGTCGATCTGTCGGACCATGAACTCTGTTTGACTCACTGGATCACCCGCTAACCCAGGAGCCCAGCCTCTCTGAATAGGGACCAGTGTTTGAACTTGCAGAGAAATGTATTATTGTGTGTTTCATGACCTCTGGTTTGTAAGCCATTACCCAGAGGAAACCCGACTATGATAGAATACCGTAGGGGTGTCTGTGCTGCTATGGCGGACCTCTCGTACGCTTAGTAGCAGGGGAAATTGTTGGATTTTTGGCAGTATCGTATTCTCCAGTGTTTTTTCACATGGGCTGTCTGGCAGCTCAGTTTAAGAGTTTGACTATAAGCTCTGCTCTCTTTCTCCCTCTCTAAAAATAGGGTAGGAGGGTTCGCTCTGGTGAAAATGTGCCGAAAGAAAAATAAAAACAGGTTGGGGAAAATGTAAAATAGACATTTAGGAAGAGAAAGAGACAGAATGAGTGAGGGACAGTCGGAATTAAGGTGCAGATATGGAACAGAGGGATGGACCAGTCTGGCTTTAAGCCCACAAAATAGAAGTCTTTGTTGCCTTGAAATGTGTAGGCTTTCATAACCTGAGTATCAGGTATCTGGAAGAATCACCAATAGTCATAATGATTTATCCCGGCCAAATAGTTTTTTCCTGGAAAACCCTTCACACTTGCATTTTTCCTGTATGGCTACCTAGGGAAACTACATAAAATTGGTCTTTTACTGAGCAGAAAAGGCAGCTGTGTGTCATGGGTGGCCTATCGTGAAGTGTCTCTGTTCGCCCTCCTCCAGTTCGGCCTCATGCACGCCCCAGGAACGTGGCTCATGCACGACTGGGTGGGGTAGTGGGGGCGATTAGTGCCAATAGGGTTGCGGTCCTGTCGCTGCTCTGTTATTGTTGTTGTTGTGAGTGTTGTTTTAGTCTTAAGGCTTTGTGTGCCAATAGTCTGCGGATAGACCTGGTGGTTTTTTTTTTTGACCCGCAAGCGGAATGTTGGATTTGTCAAAGTTCAAGTTAAATTCTGAGACTCCCCCTCCCCCCACCCTCTCCCTCCCCCACCCATTTGCTCCATTTTTTTCTGCAAAATCACCGATGCCTGTTTACGGCTTGGGAGGAGGGGGTAAAACACTGGAGGAGCTGAAGGAAGAGGTAAAAAAAAAAGGCTTCTTTGTGAGCCAAATGCTGGCTGACTAATTACCGGTCATTAGGGCTTGTGTGAGGCCTCCCAGACCACAGGGATTAGCTGCTGATTACAGCCCATTGACCTTTCAATAGTACAGGTGTGTGGGGTGAAACTCGAGCAGGGAGGAAAGGCTCTCTCAGACAGGCCCATTCTGTTCCGGGACAATGGCGGGGCAGAGGTATGCTTCCCCAGGATAATCAAAAGAACCCCTGCCCAATTTCCTGTAATGGCTTGATGAGGCGCTGGCATTGACCCGCGGGGATGGTATCAGCCCTGATCTGGGCAGGGCGAGACAGTGACGTGAGCTTCAATTGTTGTTTCCTCCCCAACCTCCAAGAAATGCTGCTTTTTCTCACGGTGGTCAGCCAGGCTGCGTTGCAGCATGGGACAGGTGCGTACACACCAGCAGACAGACCGACTCTCATAAGTTTCTAACCTTTCTTTGTTTTATTCTGTTCATTGTTGGTACCTGGTGTTATAAACCTAATGAAGTTCTGAGACATTGCGACTGATTTTGATATAAATGGTATTTAAAGCATGAGAATTTGAGCCAAATTAAGAGGCAACGGAATTATACACCATGCATCAAGTTGAAACAGAATTGTAGCTGGGGAGCAGGGAAGCAGAAATAGGAACAGGATTGCGTTTCATATTAGTGAGGAGATGAGGCAGAGTGAGAGATTTGCAAGTAAGTTGTTCCAGTAAGCAAAAAAAACACATTTTTTTGGACATCACTCTGCGCAGACGGGTTCAGGCTGTCAGGCAGCGCGGAGGCCGGTTGACGTACCTTCCTCCTCTTGCGGTGGATGTCCCCGATGGAGTTGGCCAGGCTGTTGGGGCCCAGCAGTGTGGCTGTGCTCTTTGGCCATTCCACCGTCACCAGGCTGTGCTCCCCCATCAGCACCTTTCGGACGTTCTCCGCCCCCGTCACCCGAATCAGCGGCCGCCCCAAAAGGTGCGTCTTGAAGACGTTCCCATACTTCTGCCGCCGGGATGCATGAAACCCGGAGCCCTGATAACAGATGGCAGGGGGGGGGGACACACAGGGTAAGCAAGGGTAGCAACCCTGCTGGATACATAGCGGATGCTGGGAAGCCTCCCCATTTTACCCGCAGATTGAGTACCACTCATCAGCATGAATGGACACATGTATATCGAACACTAATGATAATCGACACAGTGAAATGTATGAAAAACTAGCAGGACATTTGAAGCGCAGATAATTACAGAGGAACGATGCGATTCATTTACGAGAAAAACGGTTCAGTAACAGGCTAAAGGATCACGCGTGTGGCCAGCACTGGAGGAACTGATCTAATGAGCATGAGCCTATAGTCTGAGAGCTATTTGGGAGAAAGGACCTGATGGAAACCCATGACGAAGTCCAAAGAATGGGCTGCCCAGCGATGAGTCATGGTCGCTGGGGCGACAGGGTTCATTAATGTCACTAATAGCACCGGGGCTCAGGGATCCATCTACCTACGTGCACATGAGTGGTGGGAGTAGCTGAGAATAAAAAGCTACAGGCCTGCTCTCCGTCCCTCAGTTCCAATGGGATTAGCATTCATCCCAAGTCGTCATCGTTTATATACAAAGGTGTCCTGTAGCAGGTTGTGGCAAAAGGAGAGCCTCTGTGATGGGGGGATATGTGAGTGTATGGGAGGGAGGGTGTCAATGTTTTTGGGACCCCAAGAATACCAAGCTGGGGTCCCCAGGCTCACCTCATAATCTGAGTTTAACCAGGTTGAGCATAGCCTGAGCAGTATAACCAGCGGCCCCAGTCATTGTCATTAAAGCATCTGAGGAAATCAATTGACGTGAAATCTCTCTGCGTCCTTCTTGATCGCAGACTTAGACCTGCTGGATTTATTCGGAACCAGCTCTGGAGGGGTCTGTTAGGCCTAATTTCACTGTGAAGATAACTATGAACATGAAACGCAAACTTGACGGACATTGTTCCATGGAACAAAACCTGCGATCCAGCATCCCCTCGCCGAGCTCTCTCTCTGCTAACACGGTAATGTGCCTTTTCATAGCCTCGTACTGACTTCCTATAGCATTATCCAAAGGCAAGACAAACACTTCAGCTTGGAAGCTGCACATATCCCCATGTCAACATAAACATACTGGCATGCATGGGGTAAGGCTGACAATATCTCTCACATGCGCGGCCGAGTCAAGACAGACATTCAGCAATGTCAAATGCTAAAGGAGTGGTAGCTGGAGAGCCCGTGAAAGCAAACGAGTTTTTTTTTCTGTTAAATAGAGTGTAATTGCCGTCACCTACAGGGGTTATGGCACCACTATAAAGACTCTCTGTACTGAGCCTTCCAGGCAAAGCAAGAGCAATTCCCTGTTTCACCCCAAGATTCAGGTCCATTCGTCAGCCTGGATGAACACGTCAGTGCTTATTTCGGGGCTAATTTTAGAAGCGTCGTAGGTTGTTCTTGTTTGTTTGGCTGTTGGCGAGGACTTGGCCCTGAATGCCTGAAGCCTTAGGGGAGCAGGGACAGCCCACATATATGGCTTTTCTGCAAGGTGCTTATTAGACTGTACCACGAGCGTGCCAGTGTATGTGCCAAGGGAGGCGAGGTGTTCCTGCGGGCCTGTCACAGAGCCTCTGGTGCATCCTGCCTCTTAGTGGCTCACTGCTGTCCTTAGCAGGGTTATGGATGGACAGTCCGAGCCCTTTACCAGGGAGAGAAGATGTCAGGACTAAAACATGTCATCTCCTAGGCTCCTCGCGCAAATTCACTCCCAGCCCAATCTTCACCTTCACCTCGGCTGGTGCCAAGCTGCTCTTGGGTAACAAACGAATGAGACTGTGAATGAGAGCTCCGCCAGTGCCCAGACATATCATTTTTCCACTTAACACAGAGCTCTTGTGTCACTTGCGGGCTGAATAGCATTTCCATGTCTCAGCTACCACTTTCTTCCCACGTGGCTGATGCTGAGCAGCCCCCCCCCCCCCGGCTGCTAGGTGTGACTAGCTCTCCCTCATCGATTTTTGCTGGACCTGCTTACTACAGTGGATTTCAAGCGAGCTACGATCTATCAGCTTTCGGGTTGCGTTTTTAATTGCTGCACTACCTGGTGGTCAAAGCAGAAGATTTCTCAAAGAAGACCAGAGAACAGAGGACGTATGAATCCGTTTTTTCCTAGTAGAGCATCACACAGCCCAGAACAATAAAGGGTTCTGTAGACATGTCACCATCACAACAAAGATATTCCATCTTTTTGAAGTGACATCCAGCAATTTTAAGGTCCCAGACTGCTTGGCTCTTTGGTTCAGCAGGTCCATGAAAGAGACCATTAGTGGAAGCTGAGGCTGAGCGTGCAGGTCTGTGTAAAAGCGTTTGATTGGCGGAGCTCGATCTGTCAGACCGAGGGAAACATCATAATCGGTGCGCCTGGCCCCGTGACTCTCTCTGGCCTCCGTCAGCCTCGTAGGCGCTAGTCCTGCACTCACTATTGACCCACTGTGTTTTTACTTCTCCTGTGTATTTCCTGAACCAGCTGCCCTCTCCCTTTTTCCACATAAATAAACCTCAGGGCTTGACGGAGGGCCAGAGCTGAGGCCAGGCGCTGGGGAGTGGGGAACGGGAGGTGGGGGTCTCCTCACGGTGGCAGCATGGTGCATAAGGGAGCGTGTTCCCTGGGAACAGGAGTCACCGAAATGGCCTGCGTCCCGTCGGCCGAGGAGCCAGTGACAAACATCTAACGAGTGGCAAATTGATGGGGAGACACCGGCTACTTTCCAAGGAGATGGCGCAGCCAGTGATGCAATCTCTGACATCACAGCCGAATTGATGCCAAGGTTTGGATCTATTGGCCAGACAGAAAAGGGCCTTCCACCCAGAGGATGCAAAAGCATGGAGGGGTAACCACATACTCACATGGAGTCGTGTGGGATGGAATCGATCGGCAGGGTTTCCGGCAAGAAAACACTCTAAGCGAGCTCAGGGTCCCAGGACTCTCTAGGGTGAGGGAGTGGGATGAGGGCGGAGCTTGGGGCGGGAAAAGGTATAACTGTTCAGCTGTGTAAAAACATACCAGTTTCATCAAGGAATAGGGCATCTATGTTTCTTTTCCTCGTGTGTCCCCATCCCCTGCACACGCTGGGTCAAAGCTCGTTTCATTCGCTAGGGCTTTTTTTTATTTTTTTGCGGAAACGACCGCGGAGGAGCACAAATGCTCCAAGGGGGCTGTGCAGGGACAAGGCCCCCTTTCAGGCTGGGCCGCTACGCCCCCCCCCCCCGGGCCTGACTGGCGGGAGCCCGGCCGACATAGTATGTGTGAAGCTCTGACAGACTTAGGTACACACACATGCGCACACACACACACACACGCTCCGCCACAAGCCAGTCACCAGAAACAGGACTTTGCTTCATACTCACTACATAACCCAGTCAGTGACAGTGAGAGTTGGGGAGGTAGAGTGTGTGTGTGTGTGTCTGTGTGTGTGTGAGAGAGAGAGAGAGAGAGATAGAGAGAGAGCAGGGCAACCAAGGGATTTTTGCTGTCTAATTCATGGTCATGTGGCACCTTGCCCTGGAAATAGCACGGCCTTGGACGTCAGTGTTTACCAAAATGACCAGGGAGGGGCATAGATGACATTTGGTTTGAAGGTGAGAAATGTCCTCCACTGGTCTCAGGGGCAAAAAAACTCAGAAGGGCAAAACAGGGGGCAACTGATGTGCTACACAGCATCAGGCTCTGGAGAAGAGCCACTCCATGAGTGCACGGCCCATTGGTGTGCAGGCGCTCGTGTCAGGGCACCTCACTGCCCTGGGTCTTCGGATGAATGCGGTCCCATCACATCCAAATTGTAAAACTCATCCACAATCATATGGCACATCTCCCCTTACAACTGGACCCTTCTGGGATAATCAGCACCCAGGCTTAACGTATAATGCGCCCAAATCAGCTGCCGATCCATGTCTGAGGCGAGGATAAAACAGATCCATTCCATTTTCAAATCCGTTTTCCGTGCCACAGTTGTCAAAGCTATTTAGGCTCAACTTTTTGAAAGCAGAGGGTGTTCAGAGGCTTAACAAACAAATGGATGGATGGATGGATGGATGGAGAGACAAAGCAGAGGGATGGATCTGGACATGGGCCTAGATTTTAAACAGAAGCAGCTGCCCGTCGGAGCTGGGACGTGTGTCGTTTCAGAGAAATATCTGCTCAAAAACTCAGTTCGGCTCTGACATCAGATAATGCCTCGTTCTGCCTCAGCCAGGACAGAGTTAAGATATCACTCTCAATAGTTCTTTTATTTTTAAGAGAAATTTATCAGATATTTTACAAGAGGTGCAATAAAGGGAACTGCTTTTTTCCACCAGCCCATTCCAACGCAGCGCAGGACTAAAAATACAAATTTCTGTGTAAATTGGACACAGGTCGAAACTCCCAGCATATAAATGTGGTCTTTGTGCGGCAGTGGGAATGTTATACAAATGGGCCTTTTATTAGGACCACAAAAAAAGGCCTGTAATTATGTTTATTCACATCAGGGCAGGGGTTATCCGAACACTACGGTCCTTACGGTGGGGGGAAAACGAGGAGGGGTGACTGAGCAGTCGCAGGCAGGAGGCGGTAAAAAGAGGGAGAAGGAGCAGGGGAATCCTTGCACCTTAGTCCAGCAGCACACGCATGTACCACGATGTCCCAGTGTGACGGACAGAGAATGCAAGAGAGAGAGAGCGAGAGAGAGAGAGAGAGAGACGGAGACTGCAAGAGGCAGGGATTTTTATAACTTTTATACCTGTTTGTGTTGGTCTGTCTGCTCTTCCTCTGGTTTTTCTGCCTGCTCTGTATGTTCACGCAGACGCTTGTCAGCGCCTCCTCTTGTCAGTTTGTTGCATGTGTCCCAGCTCTTGTAGGTTCCCGCATCCGCCATGTGCACAAAGGCCACCTACCTACCTACTCACTGTCACTGTTTACCAGTGCTGAGCTGCAGGTACGCTGCAGTGGTTTATTTTCGCCCTGGATGTACAGCGTGTACAGTACAAATAACGATAATGTGACTATTTACTGAAATAGCCCTTTGGAATCTCTCAGGAAGTGTACATTGGAAGCGGTTCAGCGAGGTTATACAAACCCTGGATGAGGCGGGGAGGGAAGAGTAGTTGGTGGTTGAGAAGTGTGTGTTTGTATATGTGTGTGTGGGTGTGTGTGTGGACGTCTGTGTGCGCGTGTATGTGCGTGTGTGTGTGTACGTGAAGGTGTGTGTGTGTGAGTGTGTGTGTGTGCACGGTTGTGGGGGGGGGGGGGCTCGGGGCCACTGTAATTCGGCAATCAGTCGTCGAAGGATGTCACCCCAATGCAGACAGGCTTAGGGTGCAGGGAGCACTGAACAGGGGGAGATCATTCTGAATTTGCCTGCACATCACCCTCAGACAGGCAGCTGAATTCAGAAGGAAGCTATCGTGGCCCCCGCAAGGGGACTGTGCCCGGGGGTGCGAGACAGGCTACAGGAGGAACATTTTCTTTTCTCCCCCTCACAAAGAAAATTCTGGAGGGAGAGCCAAAAAGCGCAAGAAAAGGGAACAGAATATACAAGGGAAGTGGGGGGGGGCGGAGTACCCTGCGACCTGGAAGCGGTACGAGGGGTGAGATTACGGTTGTTCAGTGTGGTGTGAGCGCTCACCCCAGGACCCCTATTGTCCCACCTCCCCCGGTGCTGCCAAATCCCGCTCGGCTGTGCAGTGCCCGTTTTATCCACCGAGACAAGAGCCATTTGAGGGGCGCTATGTGTTCCAGGGGTGAAAGCGGGGGCACGACACTGCTGTGCCAGTCACTACTTTAATCTGGTAAAGCCGGAGGGGGGGGACAGGGGTCTCTGCTGGGGGCCTGGGGCTTTTAGGAGGCTAGTCCTGCCTTGCATGCAAATTGCATCTAGCCTGCTCCCCAATAGGGTTTGGGGCAAAGACCCCCCAGGTCTGAAGAGCATAACCCCAGGGGGAGTAGTTTGCAAAAAACCAGTCATGCTTCACTTGGGTATTGTGATAGTCCTGCCAAGAGTAAGCTGTGAATATTCCCCATCCAACACTCCATATCATTACCTACAGCTCATCGGCAATACCTCACAGTACCATGAAGTAGACTGTACTCCATGACACACTCAACAAGCAGATTCCTGAAAAAGTGATCACTACCCATGTATTCATCAGGCACCTAAAAACCTTCTACAGTGAGCAGTTAACAAGTTAACTAGAATTTTATGGAAGGCTGTCAGACTTGCTGTTGCCAGCACGAAACGGTAAAACTCCACAACAAGCGTAACATACCATAAGAACTGAAGAAGAGGTTTGAAGATGTAATCCTACACAGACGCTGTAAAGCAGCCTCACACACGTCACCAGAAACGTTGGTGTCTGAAACAGAGGCACCTGAGGGAGTGTCTCAGACGTGCTGTTAGGTGATGAACCAACGGCGAAGAATGAGCACAGCCCAGAAAGGCGAGACGGCAGCAGGGGGGCAAGTTGTTAGTCAGGCATACGCAGATATGCTCTCTGAGAGCGGAGCTGCAGTCTTGATGGTCCTTGGTTCTGCGCTGAGAGTCATGGGACCATCATCCTCCATGTCGATGCACTTGGGTGCAGATCAGACAGACTGACAGAGGTATTTTTAAAACATGTAATGTGAAAGATCTCTAAAGACCATGGGAATCCTGCTAACATTAGTCATCATTTAATTCCAAGCAGGATCTCTCCATAGATGGAGCCCTGTCTTATGTCCTATGGCCCCAATGTGGATTTTAACCACTGAGCATTTCTCATTCCTGGTCCTGGTCACCCTTTGCACGCACTGTGTTTCAAATGTGCTCTTAATCAGAGTCTTAAATCAGCTTTCAGTCAGAAAATGCATGTTTCTTACCAGTATGTATGAAAAAAAATACAAAAAAAAATATATTTTATAAATGTTTGTGGTTCTTGTTCATTATTCAATTACAAT
This sequence comes from Isichthys henryi, assembly GCA_026776945.1. Taxonomy (NCBI): domain Eukaryota; kingdom Metazoa; phylum Chordata; class Actinopteri; order Osteoglossiformes; family Mormyridae; genus Isichthys; species Isichthys henryi. Next base: position 22,312,478 of record JAODJX010000015.1, read on the forward strand.
AAAAAATTTAAATAAAAATTGGCGTGCTGGTGTATTTATCTATTTATTTTGGAAACAAACAAGATAAAATAAATCTATATAAAGCTTCATCATACATTTAGCTAACAATTGTTCATACTAAAAATTCACAATAAAAACTAAAAATCAAGACTTCATTCGCATTCTTAATAGAATGAGTGGTTAAGCAACACTTTGGGGTTAACGTCATTTAAATTCAAATGAACACTTCAACAAAATATGACAAAGTAAGAGCTTAGTACACGGAATCTGTCCCCAACACTGAGCCCAGTACACCCTGAACCTAAACCGTGGAGGCCGGTCACTGGTAAGTCCAAGGACCAAGACTGGACCTAATGTGACATAATTCAACAAAAGTGACACCAAAGTCCCACAGGCCTTAAATAATGGTGGTGAGGCAGCCCGTGTCAAACAAAGCAAGTGCATGAATGGGGGCAGGGAATTCAAACCGGTATCCATGACCAGGGATTCGCGGCAACACAAGCCTGTGCTCAGTACCCCTTCTTAAGGCAGAGAGGTATTTGTCACCCTACGCCATCTTCCTCAAGCTCGATCTCTGGCTGCCACCATGGCCGTCACCGTGCATCAACCTGTGCTAGATTACAGCCCCCCCCGCCCAATGTATGGCTTGCTGAGATGTGAGTGTCTCACACACTTGGTCGTAGAAGGGCGTGGAACCGGTGGTGATTCTGGCCTATAGAGATGGCTGGGCCGTTTATTATTATGCAATGAAAAGATCAGGGCGGTTCGAGACTGAGAGACCACAACATTTCATTCAGCTGAAAGCAATAAGAATAACAATATCAATAATAATCATCCATCCATTTTCCAAACCGCTTATCCTACTGGGTCGCGGGGGGTCCGGAGCCTATCCCAGAAGTAATGGGCACG
>JAODJX010000015.1:22317446-22328247 GCA_026776945.1 Isichthys henryi
CCCCCTCAGCCCCTTAACCCCCCCCCACCACCCAATCGAGGCGGGGTGAAAAGTGAACGGGACGAGCGCTGGAGCGTGCGGGACCTGGACCAGCGCCCAAAGAGAGGGAGAGAGAGGGAGCTAATAAAGGGGGAGAGACAGAGAGGGTAAAAGAACGGAAATGGGGTTAAAGTTCTTAAGATTTTTATTTCTCGTCCTCTGCTACCGAGAACTTATCACCTGCGATTCTGCAATATGTCTGCGCGTAAATCATTCCGACTTAAACAGCGCGGCAAGCTTTATGTTTTGGCCAATGCTGGGTGAGATAAAATCTCTTAACGTCTACGTTGCTACCTTTATTTAATTAAATAAGTGCAAACAATGTTGCCCTCGGGTAATTAAAGGCTATAATAGACCGCCTTCACAACTACCAATTTTATGTGAAATAGCCTAGTGATGAATACTAACAGGAATTATAAACTCTGGTGACAGGCAACATATTCAGTTTATTAATGTCGTAGCTGTTAAGTAAAATTTAAAGACTGTTTCGAATTGCGATTATTTGGCAGTCCTGAACTCTCCCACTACACAAGATAAATGAAAATAAATAATCATGAACTCCCAACAGTACGCAGGCAAGAAATAAGGGAGGTAAGCAAGGCTCAGACGCGTAATATCAGGGAGCGCTCCTGCAGTGAGTGATGTTAGTTGTGGCAGTGCCACAATCTGTGACTGTTACCCGAATCATTTCGAGATCGAAGGTGTAGAAATGATGGAGTGACCCGTGAGCATCTTGTAGAGACCATGAAGTCACCGGATCCAAAACGCGCTGAAATGCTTTTCTGTGCCAAAAGGTGCATTCTAAGGCGCCTCTAATTTCTAAGGGTCAATTTAATACACTAAGATGTCCACGAAGCTGCCGCTAGACTACATATTCAAAAAACGTGTATTAGACCGAGGGAATTGAATACTTAGTTTTATGTTCATTTGTGTGATTGATTATGTGGAAACAAACTCAATATTTGCTTTGTGAATAATGTAAGTCCATAAACTTGAAGTTCCCGTTTCTTAATAATTAAAGTAACATAAAAACTGAATCCAAAGTTGTCCCAAGCAGAGACTCGCCTTCATTGTCACGCTGCAATGAAATTCAATGGACCTGAGTTCCAATTTATGGTTGTAATTACGCATAAGTTACACAATTACCTTCCGCCCTCCAGACCGCTATCTATGACCTGAAGCCCACCTCGTACAATTAACTTCGATCACCCGCTACTCCCATTCGCAACCACTGTCCAGTACCTGTCCTGTACATGGAGATATTTTTTCTTACTTTACAATTAGCTCTTTTATTACTGTCATGGAGGGCTCCATAAGCCCGCGGAATTGGTTTTACACTGGAACGGTCGCGTAAAAATTCAGTCATTAAAACAGTGAAGGCAGAGTAAATCCATATCTCATATTCTACTGGGCAAATCACTAGTTGAACTACAGGTAACGAAAAAATAACTTTATATAACTCGATAAGTCTGAGCCGTGCCTGTTTAATGCAAGTCCTTGCAATATTGACATTTATGAAATGCGCGAAAAGAAAGCCTTTCCCTAACACCAGCCAAATGACTTATTTAAAAGTTCTTGAACTGCGGTTAAATTTAAGATACGGTCATGCATGTAGCCGAAATGTGATATAAGAGGTTAACGTCATCTCATTCATTTTTGGAAGGGTTAAAAACGGAGGACTTCATATTCTCTAGCTGTCCATCTTTCTTTAAGGGCTTTATTTTTCCTCCAATTTTTTTTCTATCCAAAGTAAATGTGCCCCATGTTTGCACTGCGCAATGTAAAGGATTTCTGCTTTTTTATTATATTTTTCTAAGAAATACTTCAGCTTCGTAGTCGAGTAATGGCGGTCTAAAAATATTTCTATTGCCCTATATTGCCGCCTAGTGGTGTCAGAGCAGAAGCGCTCGTCGCAACTGGTCTCGACTTCGTAAACCTACTCCCTGGGTCGGGTGAAGTTCAAGATAAAAACGACCGCCGTTATTGCGTCAGTTTTATTAAAAGACTGGGTTGTTCTTTGGAAATGATTAATTCCCGCGTACTGAGAAAACCTCCGAGTAACATATTTAATAGCATTAGTTATAGTCTATAAAATATCTCATCCTGTTACAGAAAACAGAATATAAAAGGTTGTGTAATCTTCACGTCGCAAGTATATTTGGCACATACAACAACATACAACGTTCATGTGTACAGTGACATTTTTGCCATTCACTCCTTACAATATTTAAAAAAAATAAAGATCTAACAAAACATAAGAGATAAAATATGAGGCAAATAAAAAGAATAAAGTACAAAAAATAGAAATAATACACATATATGTATTTGCTTAGGTCTGATTTCCTGCCATAAAATACAAAGTGAGAGATAAGCAGAATAGAGCAAGAACAGAACGAATGCGAGTAACATTCGTTAGTTGAAACGGAGAGTCTGTTGTTCTGGGATATATTAGAATTTTAGTTTTAACACTGGAAATGATTAGTTATTAGGTATTGAGCGAGTGCCATATATAAAGGAAAACAAATCTTCATGCTGTTCAAAAGTCAAGGCTTTTTGTAACGGATTGTACGGTACAAATCGTCTTCTTTCGCGTGATGCACTCATTTCATTACCGACAAAATGCGAAGTTTACCCCAGACAGCGCAAATTACTCACTTTGCGATCACTTTATAATTTCTTCCCTCCGTGTCATTTTTCTGAATTTGAATATAAATCTAATCTAGCCTATAATCAGTACCCAAATCCTATACGAAAGATCTTTATTGAACATGCAAAATTATAACACGTCTAACCGAGTCATGTGCAACTTATGTAAACTTTTCAGTGTAGTTTTATTGTTAAATAAATTAAGTTAGCTAATTTTCCATTATATCCTGTATTTGTAATACATTCCTGTTTGACAGTAATCAACATGTAATATATTGCGTTTAACTGGTGAACGACGTAATGAAACGTTTATCATTACAGTAAATTTTTATTTGCTCGCAGTCTTAAGTGTCAGAAAGAAGTCAATTTGAAATAAATTGTGGGACCGCTGCATGCGTCTCTCTTTCCAAATGCATGAAGTCTGACAGTCTTTGCTACACACAGGCGACTGTATTTGCAGGACGGTTTGCGGAGTCCGCGGGTTTGCGCCCGTGCGCCGGCACGCCTGCTGTGTGCGCGGCGCAGCGTGCTCCGACGGCGGCCGTGAGCCTCTCCTACGTGCGAAGCTGAGCTGCTCAAGGAGGGGGATTTTCTGTCCTCACGAAACTGGAAGCAGAGCCATAAGATCACGTTATGCACGAAACAAAAATATGTCGCATTTGTGCGCTATTTAACCTTTGTCTGTGGTTATGGTATTTCACAGCATCAGTTTGTGTAGCCTACAGTTTATAAGGGACAGTTCAGAGTCTGCGTCTTTTCAAACTTTTCCGTTTGCCTACATGTCTAATTTAATTACTCGATACTTATAAGCTTATGTCCTCGTGGTTTTTTTTTTCTTTAGCTGGTAGTACACAGGCTAATTACAAATAATCCAAATAATCCCCGCTGACTAAATTATACGGATGTGCATTCTGTGGCCACTTTATTAGGAATACATAGTACCGTTTAGAACCTACTTTTGCTACCAGACACACTTGAAGAGAGAAGCCTTTTGACACGCCATTGTTATACTGAGATGTTATTTTGCCATTTGTGAATTTCGCTTAGCTTTAAAGAGATTATCGTCAGACCTTCTTTAACAAGGGGTTTTCAGCCACAGAAATGCAGTCGGCTGGACGTTTTTGTCCATCACAGCTTTCTCTGTAAATTATAGACATTTTAGTGCGTAGAAGCACATTGCAGCCCGGAGGGTCTGAGCTGTTTTATCCACCACGTCTGACACCAACGATCACGTCATAATGTTCAGTTTGGCTAAGATCTCATGCTAAACAAAACACTTACTGGACCTCTTGACCCTGCCTGTATGTCCCATATGTTGGGCTGTGGCCACATGGTTCAGTGTTTGGATGTTGTTGGTTGTTTGCATTACCAAGCAGGTGTACTTAATAAATGAATATATTGGCCACTGCGTGTATATTATAACCAAAATGTCTCACCGTATGCATGGACATAGCTGCGAATAAAGTTTACTTTGATTTTGAAAAGCAAGTCTGAGGATATAGGGGTTAAGGTAACACAGAAGCAAACCGTTACAGGTAGCAAACAACATGTTTGCGTCCTATAGTTTACAGACAGAAATGCACACTATACTTTGGTAATGATCGTGTTTTGCAGTGGATGACCTCAGGAATACACCTCGGGGACCAGTTGGTACACATCTGGGAGCCGAACCCAGGAGTGCAGGCTGTCAGAGGGAAGCTGCTTCAAAGGTGACGTAAGCTTGGGAAAGAGGAAACGTCCTTTTCAAAGGCCATCGAGGGCCATACATTAATAGGTTATGTGCAGGCAGCGCTCAGAGCAATACCGTCTGCTTTGTGTAAAATCATCTAGCGATGCTTCCCTTTGATTCCACACGTTCTATAATGTATACAATAGTATTTCTTCTGAAGAACATCTTTTAGGACGATAGAGCTCTATGGATGTTTGCTGAGAGGAAAGCAGCTGTCTCACATGAGAGTCCTCTCCTATTCCGACTTCACGAATGTCTCAGTGCAGTTTTGAGGCACAGGACTGGAATGGTGTTGAAACCCTTTATGCAGCAAAAATTGGAACAAGCAGGTTTTGGTACAAATTGCTATAGGTCACCCGTCTTACTGAGTGATGGGTTTTCATTCGTTTTGTCCTGGGTAGAGAGACAATTGTTGTTGTGTATTTTTATATTTATAATATGATATGATTCATAATCAAATACAACATGGTCTATTTTGATTTACTGCAAATGAAGCCGTTTACCAAAGTGTTAACAAGTGCTCACCCCCGACCCCCTTCGGATACCCAATACTGTTTGTGTTCAGAGCCTCATAATTCATCTGATTGCAACTTAGTCTGTGAAGTGAATCTTTTTGCGAAGATGAACAAAGTTAATGGTAATAAGAGTGAGAAAAAAAAATCTTTCCAAAAAGGGGGTATAGTGTAACTTTCTGAGGTGAAAGTATCTGGGTTTTTTAATGACTTAAACTCCGTACAGTCTGGGGATTGAGACAAAGGGATTTATGCTTTATTATCCTAATAGTGATTAATTCCCTGCTTTAAACTACAAAAAGTAAAATTAGTACCTTTTGATCTCCTAGTGTAGGGCGCCCTGTTCACTACAAGAAACGTCTGAATTATTTGCCCGTTTGTCAGAGTGCGAGTCCATTGGCCGCAGCCTGCAAAGGAACTTCTCCACATGTTAACTCTTTCCAGAAGCAATGACAGTCATATCAAAGCACAACTTCTCTGCGGTCGGTCTTGTTCCAATTATTCAGAGTCATCAGCCTAAGCCCATCTGTGGGGACAACCAGACGGGAGAAAATCCAATTAGTGGGCACTGCATCTCGTTTACATGAGTGGGGTGGGAACGTGTTGGTGCTTTGGGACTGGCTGATGTCACCCAAACAGCAGGGACCATTTCCTGTTATGTGTCCCCTTGTTCAGTTACTCTGGAGTACTAAAGATCTCCCCTGCCTTCACTGTAAGAAAAGGCAATTAGACTGAGCACTAGTAGGGTATTATGAGAGTAATTAAGAGGAGAGTAATTAGACAAAAAAAATAGGGGTACAGCTACAGATTTTGGTCCCCATGAAAGCATAACATGTTGGGGCCCTAACCCAGACCAATCCAATTATGTTCCAATTTTTTTACAGCCCCTGCGCCTCTAGGGCCCTTGGAATTGTCCTTACGGCACACCCTTTATGGCGCCCCCTGCTGGAATGACATATGGGATATTGTTATTAGCTTACATTTAAACATGTTTTTGACAAATTGAGGTTAAAAAGTTTGGAAATGTTTTTTTTTTTTTGTGTGGGAAGTAATAATATGCTTTAGTGAATAAAATGTAGATTGGAATTGTCCTTGCTAGATTAATCTAATTATTTATAAGTGAAAATATGTCAGACAGTGGGCATCCAGAGTCACAAGTAAATATTCATTTAAGTAATTATGATATGTTGGCCACCATAATGCACTATTGGAATGTCACGTTTTTAAAAAAGTCCCAAAGCCATGTGTCATACAAAGGGATGGTAAAAGTCAGTCTTCGTTCCTATGTGCGTAGTGAGGGTTTCAATACAACGGACACATCTCAGTTTGAGAGGACCGATCAACCAACTTCAAGGCGAATACCATGAAACTAATAGCAGTGCCATCTGAGTTTAACGTTCGTAAGAACGGTCTGGAAAACAGCCAAGGAAATCAACCTTGTTCCTCTTAAATGAAAGCAGTTTAAATCTGCCTCCAAATACTAAAATAACAAGTTAATATACCATAACATGTACGAATGTCTGGCCTGCGTTTCACTGACCTTCTAAATGATTGCATAACATAATTGCCTTGAAATACGATTCTATTTCTCCAGCAGGAAAACGGGACAGTGTGGTGAATATGGCCGATTTGACACCAACACTGAGCTGACTCTGGAACTAAATGGTTCTGTTTCAGATTTCGTAAGTTCAGATTTAGCGAGGGCACAAGAGGGCTTCAGCTGGAGGTGACGGTTACAACGAAAATCTGATACACTGCATTTCTTAAATATTTTAAGAAAAGGAATCCTTGAAAAATCAGAGGACCCAATAATATTATTAGACATAGCAGTACTCTTATATGATACTGATACTGAATGTGGTCTTTTGTTAGTTTATTTGTTCAAATGTATGAAAAGAAGGGAGGGAAAAAGATGCCAAATTCTCAAAAATGCAAAAGTACAGATGCTACATGTAGTGATTGTTCATTCGTGCTGGTTATATTTTTTATGTATATTTTTGAATCTATTATTAAACCTTCTACCGTTACCTGGGACAGTCTGGTATGGTCTTTGTGCCACATCTCTGCAAGTGAGGCAGTTTGACCGATGTGGTTATTTGATGTGCAACAGAGGAAGACCCGCATCAATATTGGTTGTTATGATACTTTTTACAGAAAATATGCCCTTTATAATCGCTCGATCAGATTAAAATAGTGATAACAGAGGAATAAAACAGAGATGTCTATGGCGCTGAAATGAAAGCAGGAGGATAATATTTTTTCCAGAACTGCTCATTTTCAGGCTGGTGCATTAAAGGGAAACTGATGCAGGATTCTATGTAGACTTTTATGCACAGAAGCATTTAGTGCCAACATCATTTTAGAGAATTACAGCCACAACAGTTGGACGCAGTAAAGAAATCACATGCTGTCTTTCAGAGAACATCTCACAGTTGCGCATTGTGGCAGATGAATAGGATACACTAGAGCAACACAGTGAATGTGTATCTTTAAGCGTGGCTCGCACCTCCCAGGCTGTAGGCTCTATTCCTGCCCCTGACCCTCTTTCTCTGCAGTTTGCAAGTTTTGCTTCTGCCCTCCTCTGCTCTTGTAAGTTCCCTCCAGTTTCCTCCCGCACTCCAAAACGTTGCGGTTTAGGCGAATATCTATGATTGCCTTTCACTTCTGTGTGTGCGCCCCGTGATTGACCGGCATCCCTTCCAGGGCGTACCGTGCTCCTTGGGATTGACTACAAGCTTTCGGTGGCCCAATATTGGATAAGTAATGATAGACAATGGATGAGTGGGTCAATTTTTAAGCACACTGTGAAATCAGTGTACGAATGAAAGGGTGCAAGGCATTAAGGAAAAGCCCTTTTCAGTCGGGATTGATAACAGGATCACTCTTACTTACTAAGCAAATTAAATATTATTGCAGAAGGACTTATCCGATGGTGGTTTTACAAATAGGAACTTACATACTTATAAATGCATATAAACATGATGACTGAGGATGTGTTAGGGTTTGCAAATCAGTGAATAGCATGTGAGCTTAAGACAGAACGTAGACAACTGATGTGCAGGGACTGCATTTGTGCTGGTAATTGGAATGAGTTGGAAAGGGTTCAGAAATGTGCAGTGAAGAAGAAGGTAGGCAGCTATGAATTTTGGTGCGATGTTGGAGCGTCAAGTGGAAGGTAGGTAAATCACAGTGTTTGGATCAGCAGCCTTCCAGCTGGCGTTCAGATTTGGTTTTTAGTACCCCATTCCTTCCACCAGTAGCGAGAGGCTGAAAAAGGTGACTGACTAAGTGGGAGGGGTGAGTAATGATCTTTCTGACTTGCCCCGTTGCTCTGGACTTGTGAAACTGAAGGGAGGTGACAGCTGTTAACCTTCTCTGTGGACCACACAGCTCATCAAAGCTTGCCCTTGAAGGGGGTAGGAGCTGCCCCGTGCCACCCTGTGATGGCTGCCATGATTATGGATCCCGTAGTGGCTGAACTTCCTCAGATGGCAGAGAGTGTTGTATAAAAACCTAACAATATAATATGACAGGGATTGCACCAGAAAACACCCAGATGTTTAAAGGGGTCAGATTTATTTACATAAGGACAAAAAGTATATCGGATTGAAAACGATAAAATATGTCATGAACAAAAATGTTTCAAGTTACATGGGGGGGGGGGGGGCACAGGATAAAATTGACTGCATATAACTCACATAATGAAGGGGTGCTTCAGCTGACAAATCCTATACAAGCTGTCTATTACAAAACATAAATCTTCATTCCAACCATCTTCCTATGCAGAAGAGGACTGTTTGGGGTACAGGAGCACTTCTGAGGAGAGGGCAGACTGGTCTGCGGACACATGCATGCACACGCCGGGGATCATTCAGAGATCATCCAGTTAACATAAGTCTGAGTCTCTGGGTCGCCAGTGGAAACCCAGAAAGCTCACACGCTCTTTCTGCTTAATACATGTGCCAGTTTATTCAATTAAATTCTCCTTCAGCACAAATTCTGTAAATGTGTGTACATTCTGATTTGAATCTTTCGGAACTAGCTGTGATTTTATTCAGCAACTTATCTGCCTAGACTCATCTTCTTTAATTGAAAGCCAACCTATTTTCTGGCAAATTTAAATAATAATGATAATTCATGATTTATACAGGGCAGTACTAAAAGCACAATAGTGTTTTTTGAAAACTTCGAAAACATTTCCCGCTGAGGTTAGATAAATGCAGATGCTTGATCAATTCCCATAAGGATGGAAGAATCAGTCGTCACTATCTCTGCATTTCTAAGCCCACCAAAAATGCAGAAGTTACTAATCATGACTATCAATGTGTTAATACAAGAGTATGTGCTTGTGCTCGTCCAAATGCCAGAAATCCTCCACACATTTCACGGTGCATTTTGAGGGGACTTTTGTTGTTTTGCTTGAAAAGGAATGTTATCTCTCATTAAAAGAACAAGTCGGTCAATCTACACTCAAGATCAAACAGTACTCATAACACATAAACCTTATACGGGGTGTGCAAAATAATTCTGTGGTTTCTGATTTTGCCCAAATGCAGCCTTTTGATTTCATGGTCAAAAACAGCGTTTATCGCTGAGATAATGGAAAGTAATACTGTAACCGCTGTGCAGTGCATTGTGATTCCTGCAGTGCGTTTCGGCTTTACTCTGAATATGAAATGGGTGAGCACTGGACAGACAGATGGACAGGCAGACAGACCGATAGAGAGTAAAATGGTAATCAGATCATCAAAGACCAGAGTGAGTAGCTTCCCTTACCCAAATAAAGAGATGACGAGTTCTTGATAAGCAGTTCTTTACTATCTACTTTGCAATCAATTGATACTTATCCAAATGATTTGAATTTTACTATGTAAACCTACCATTTTGAATTTTTCTCTGTATGCTGTGAAACTCATTCCTCACATGCTTAACCTTTTGTTATATGAATCTGTGAGATCTGGCTGTGATTTTTCCTGCATATTCAGGTAGTTCTACCTTTATAAAAGATAAAAAGTCATATGAAAGAATATATCATTATTATTAATTTATAGTCTAATACAAAATGTTTCATTAATGAAGAATGCCTTCTATAAACCAGGATGGGTCAAATCCATCATGAGGTATCCATCTCTGAAAAAGCCATTCCTGGGCTTGGAGACTGGGGACTGGATGACAGCACCTTTCAGAATCCATTGAGCATTGGCATGAGCGAGGATGACAGATGATGTGGATTAGGAGCAACAGAGCCACTGGACTCAGACTGGCACAGAGTGCAAAGAGTGTCTGAGACTGAGAGCAAAACAGCTGATCTCCTGGGCTTCAGCCAGCCTCTCTATGGGCGTTGACCAGCCTGCGTGCCAGGCTACAGAACCAGGCCGAATACTCACAGGTAGAAAGGCGTAGAGCCTTCTGGAATAGGCTGGGCCAGTCATCCACAGCCCCTCGCCTCATGCTATTAATTAAATATTCATATTTTATTATTATTATTTATTAACTAATATTTGCACCCGCTTTTTAAAAGTAATTAAATGAGGATTGAAGACCACCCCCCTGTCTCTGTTGTCCTCATTCAGCACACACAGACAGTTTTCTGTTAACTTGTTTAATCGTTTGAGACATTTAAGGGCTTTTTTTTGAGGTTCTGTGGCCAGTCAGGACGGACAGGTTTGCAGTGTAACTCAGAGCCAATCTTCTGTGCGGTAAGGAACAGTCAGCCGACTATGCCAAGACACTCAGGTCTCTCAGCAACGCTAAGGAGTGACACCGGTGGCTTGTGAAAGGAAACGTCACGGCACAGGGCCTACTGGGGGGGGGGGGGGGGGGGGGGGGGGGGGGGGGGGGGGGGGGGGGGGGGGGGGGGGGGGGGGGGGGGGGG
>JAODJX010000015.1:22328347-22338667 GCA_026776945.1 Isichthys henryi
GGGTGTGTTAAAGAAACCCCCACGGCCCGGGCCAACGGCCCCCCCCCCCCCCCCCCCCCCAAATTCCTACCAAAGTATGTTGAGAGCACACTGGGGGCAGAGGGACTCGGGAGCGACATCTGTCAGAAGGGACACTGCTTTCAGTGGGGGCCGAAAGCAGTCGAAGTTTGATAAGGGAGCATCTAAATGTGAAGGTGGCCCTGGAATGTGCCTCATAAAAGGGGAATGGTCCATCCAAATGGGGGGGGGGTTATAAAGTGCTTTTGAAAAACACAGATTTTATTCAGGCTTTTATTAATAATGTTATTATTATTATTATTATTATTATTATACTATTATAATAATTATTATACGTCATTTGCCCTTCTTCTTCACGCTCCAAAAATTACCCAGTTCAGGGCAATGGTGACCTTCCCCCTTCAATCCACAACGATAAGTAGCCAGACACACCAGCAGATACACTGGTTTGTGCCAAGAGGAAAAGACTTTTTTTCCCACTCATTGCCCCGTTTGTCATGCAGTGTGTGAGTCTACATTTTTCTGGGCAGATGGGGTATTTGTGGCTAACGCAGACTCATCTGGGGTATGGGATTTTCCCTGCAGCCTGAGCCAAACCCCCATCATCAAGTTGAGAAACACACCCTCTATGCTGCGGAGCAGAACTTCAGAAGCTCTACTGCTCAGTCAATCCCATAATTCCATCCTTTTAATTCCCAGAGTTCCCTGTGTGTAGCACCAAGATCACCCTTTCATGGTCACTCAACCTTTTGGCCATTATTAATCGTTATATTGCTCTAATAATATAGTAAATATGTTTTATTGGTTACAGTGTAGAACTATGATTCCTAAATTTAAAAACTTTGCTATCAGACTCACATATTGATCAGTCCTGTACAGATTAGGGAATTGTTTTCATCTATTCCATAATGGATTTTATTTCCCCATTGAGAATCTGTCTTGTGAAAATACACACCGAGGATTTGATATGTAGATGACATCTCCACAGGGCTTTGGAGTTCAACATTACTCCATTTTTGAAACCAAAAACTTTATTCCAAACGTTTGTTTTGAGATTGACAGAAGATGAATACACATTATAAACATCCCCATCTGGGATGTGAATCCCAGCTACACATGTTGTGGACTCTAATTAAATCTGATCTAACTATGGCTGATAAAGAAACAGTCTCTTATTTAATCAGATGCACAAGGAAGACCAGATGAAATAATTGGTTCATGAGTTCTTTGGCTGTGATGATTTTTCGAAAATATTCAGACTCCACCATTAATCTGACCAGACCATGTAGTCTATGAGTATAAAGTTATGATCCAAAAGGTCTGACAGGGATTGGCGATGAGCTCCCAATGAATCACTGAATGAAATGGCAATTTATTTTGTAGCAACATAAAGTGACAAGGGTTCAGTTACAAGGTGCCCTGTGGTTGAGCAAACGTTGAGCCCTACTACTGCCCTGATGTCAAATTAGACCCTCAGTTTTAGCCCAGAACTGGGCAGAGTAGAACTGAGGATGGCAGATATAAATGCCACTGATTAATACAAATAGTAGACAGTCTTTGAGACTCATTTTCTATCACATGCTGTGGAAACCGAATCCTTACTGAGTTCCAGAACACCGTGGTAAATGACCAACATGACACAGGAGCAGCCAGTAAACCTGCTCCTTCACTAAGACTCTATCATCCTGTCACTCAACCTCTCTCACGTCTGGAGGAATTCCTGATCCCCATCAGGATTCATAATTCCACGCAGCCGGGAACCCATAAGCCACAAAACGCTCTTTGACCAACCAATTGACGTAACGCTACTGGGCGCTGTAATTTCCCTTAAAAAGCCTGGGAATGACATCAGAAGCATCGTCAGAGCTTTTCCCTTTAAATAACAGCTATCATTTTATTATATTCATCAACAGCACTGGGAGCCGTCCAGCAAACCGGAGCAACTGGAACTGACTGGAATACCAAACATGTGGCAACAGTTTTGAGAACGGGTTGAAACACAGCTATTTATAGGAAATACCCAGTGTTTTCACGCTCATCTCAAACATCAGTTACATCAAGTGGAGCCATCATTTTACCATCAGCTTTGGCAGAGCTGTTCCTAAAACCAAGTAGCAATAAAGTTATAAACGGTACAAGTTTTGCCGTTCATTGAGAGTTAGAAAAAGGTTCTGAAATCATTGTCAGTAAAATGTTACATTTAAAATGATTCTGAACTTCTCATTGTTTTTATAGGCTGAAGATGTTCAGATTTGTACGAGTAACAGTACAATGCACAGAGGTCAGAGTTTCTTGGTGTTTATTTTGAAAGCTGCATTTCCTACTCTCCGTGAGCACTGACCACACAGACATGGTTGGTGTTTTTGTTACCGTACTTATCAGAGCTTCCATAACTCTGTTTTTCACCCCGGGGGCGTCATTCTCTCCATCGACAGTCCACACTAATTTGTTTATTTTGTAGTCGTTTCAGTGCATCCGATTCCGGCAGCGAGACTGAGACATTTCAACGCTGTCATTATACAAGGAGGGACAACAGGACGGGCAAAATTGGGAAATGGAACAACAGACAGCTTGACGGGTAGAGAGGGCGCAAAGCCTACTTGACGGGAGATTGTTCGGGACATATGTAGTGGGAGACAGACAGGGATGGGAGAGGGGGAGAGAGATGGGGGGGTGGGGGTCAGCAAGGTCCCTCCTCAAAATGCAGGTACGTGACGGCCAGTGATTGATGTTTGCGACAACCTTGAGCCCAGCGGAGCTGAGTGTAGTAAATATCCTTTCATAACCAAGTGGTTCATTCACTTGAGTGAAAGCAAGACGGATGAGGCGGTGACCAGTGCTCCCAGTCCCTGCTCCACACCCCGACAACGTGGGCCACTCGCCTTGTGTGGAAGGAAGTGATATTAGCATATCCAAGCCCCCCTGATGTGGTCTCTCCTCTGTTGCCCCCCCACCCCCCACCCCAACCAGCTGGGCCTAGCATGCTGGTGATGGATGAGTCCAGGATGGGGCGGGGGGGGGGGAGGCGTTAAGGTTATGAAGAGAGGCTTTCAGAGACGGACGGCATTTCTCCTCCCGCACGTCGTCTCCGTTGGCACCCGGGCCAGAGGAAGACGCGCAGATTGGCGTGTTTGTCTCAGCGACCTCTGACCCTCGCCCCATCCATTAGCCCTGAAGCAGAGCCGGGGCGGGGGCCGGGGAGGTTTGGGGCTCCTCGTTTATCTTCATTACAAGAGCGGGGAGCGTGTGCGTGCTGTCCAGGCCCGACTGCCCCTTATTCAGCACGACCCTCCTGTCTTCTCCTACCTTCCACTTCCTCCAGAGCCTTGTTTCCCAGCTCTATCCATATTCCTCTTAAACTGGACCTGCCATAGATTTTCAGACTTTACCAATACATACTGCTTGCTTTCTTGCTCCACGGTACACAGTTATTTTGTCCCAGACACCTGTACATGCACTCGAGCAGCAATAAAAACAGTCATCTGACTGGCAGTAAACAAAAACAGTGACTGCGTTGCAAGTCCTTTGCAGGCTGATAGGTTTAACATAATAGAAATCCAGTGCAAGACAATCAATATAAAATGGATTAAACCAATAGACAAGACTACAAAACTCACTAACTATGGGTTTTAAAGCCTTATGCTACCATATCCTAACAGAAGAAAAATACTTGTAAATGTGTTTTTTATGAGTGAATCACTCAGTAATGTTGGATTAGATGGACATTTTCAAAGTTGGCACATCCTTGTTGTCAAAGACATCAGAAGTGCAGTGGTGTGCCTGCCGGCTTATTTTTGCAGAAATCACTCCCTGACATATCTGCTTTGGGCGGTAACAGTTGTTTCTGCCGGGGTCAGATCAGGGCTTTGCAACTAACATGAAGACAGCTGGTAGAAATCCCTGCATTAGTACCATTAAGTGTCACAAGTCTAAAATGTGTACAAATGCATGTAGGCTTTAGACAAAACTATAGGCTAAAACAACACTATGGAGATGCCTGGTTTTAGGTACAACTTCTTGGTGTGACCAGCAGGTTAAGCCCATTTGATGGTGTGGATCCCACTGCCCCAGTGCAGTGACAGGGACCCCGTGCTGGAAAACTGGCACCATCCTTTGAATAAGACATACAACTGAGGTCTTGACTCTGAGCTTATAAAAGATCCCTTGGCATCTTTTGAATGAGCAGTAGTAGCCCGAAGTCCTTGATCTACTGCCCACTGTGGCCCTATCAAATTTGGCCTCCTAATCATCCCCTATATCTAACTGGTGAATTCTCTCCTGCCCTTTCACCACTTCAGTTACTATGTGGTGAGCTTACTGGTGCAGAATGACTGCTGTCACATCAGGCAGGTGGGGGCTCCCCATTGATTTTGTAAAGCACGTTGGGTGTCTTGAAAAATGCTAAATAAACCATACCATTCGTTCGTTCATTATTTTTGTTTCTGTATAACTGGGCGCTCTTACCATTTCTATGTCCAGCTGTTTTTAATTTTTAAGAATGTTAAAAATGATGGCATAGCATTCATGTGTCAAAACTGCCAAGTGGCATGTTGAAACCTGTAAGGATGGAAACGCTGAGCCTGCCTGCAGACGAACAGCACCAGGCCAGCTGCCAGACATACGCCGCGTAGCTTACGATGATGCAAAAAGAGCTAGAACCGATGCAAGCTATTTTTAATCTGCCCCTCAGATTACAAAATACAAAGAGTCCTTCTGCATGGAACAGGGCAGGTTTGCTCAGAAGCAGCTGCATTTACATAGTCATCTACAATCGACTGAGGCGTGACATCATGCAAATACATCAGGCGTCACCGGTGCCTTGCTCTCAGTCTTTCATGTAGCTGACCAGACACTAGCACATTCGATTTCTCTGGATGGGACAGTTCCTGACTGATTTATTTTTACCTGCTTCCGTAAGTGACAAGGACGAAAGGACACAATCGAGCTTTTCATCACTCATTAAAGCAGCTTCTATTCTTCCCTTTTGTGTTACAGACTCAGCCGCACGCTATTCTCTTTGTATTCCTTGTGAACAAGGGTCATAGAAAACAAACCATCAAACTCTGGCAGCCTGTTCCGAGGTCTTGTCCCGATCACTATCATGCTCCATTCGCAAAAGAACTCCGGCCAATAAACCGACATGCACTAAACCTGATATTTTCTTGACTTGATCTGCAGCCCATTCAAAGACTGCAGTAAACCTTAAAGAAATCACAAAGTCCAGAGGACAGAGGGCTCAGAATTCATTTAGCAAGTATTTTTAGTATGTTTTTAATAATGACGGAAGTCTTCGGTTTTAATCGCTGGTGCAGATTTCATGAGAATAGATTAGGAGACCTTATCTTAATCTGAACCCCGTGTTTCATTCTGTACTGGTATGATGCAGATTGTAATTTCCACTTCAAACCGTCAGGCCCATCTGGAAATGGCAGGGTGGGGTACCAGGCTTCATCTTTGTGGAGAGAGAACAAAAAAATAAAGATGTATAGGCAGACACAGAAAAGGAGAAGATGCACTGCTGTCTCCCATTACTATGCCTGGATACATTCTTCAAAGGCTGCTGAAAACTACCTCCCGGTGCTGGAATATCACCCGACTCATTTATGCTTTCCTGTTGACAAGCTGGACACCAGAGTGGAGAAAACACCAGTTTGGTAGGTTGGCGCCAACTTCACCACACGGCTGCACTGCCGGCATCTCACAAGTCTATTTACAGACATCTGTAGAGGATACGTCACCCGTCAAGTAAATCGTTCCTGGGCAACGGCCGACAGTAAACTAGCGAACAGTGTCCAGGTACTAATTTATTCTTTATATTTAGACACATGCAAACTACACTACAAACTCCCTTAGCCTCTAAAGTTGCTGGAATCCATTCGTTTTAGATAAGCACTAATCCAATAGGGATCACAGAATAGAATGTAGGCAGGGTTGGGTTTCAGTCTAAGCTGTATGTGAAACCATAAAAAAAAAAAAAAAATCCCATAAGAATGACAGGGCAGCGATTTATAAGTAACTTTATTGAAGAAGAGCAGATTGGTAGCTTGGTGGGGGCACTTTGGCTGAACGCCCCCAGGGCTGTCGATTTGCGAGGAGTTTGCATGGTCTGCCAAGGTTTTCACAGAATACTCCGCCGTCCTCACATAATCCACAATTACGCAGTTTAGTGGCTATTTATGTCCCAGATTGAGGACTAGAATCTCCTCAAGGGTGTCACCCGCTCTTGTCTGGAAATAGTGCAAGCTGATTGATACTCTATGTTAGACATATGAAGAGGAAAAAAAAAAACTTCAGATTTCTTTAACCAAGATTGGTAATGATTTGTAGAATGAAAATCATCAGCCTCTCATAAGTTAAACTCCTACAAGACCATTTCTGCTGTGTTTAGATCAGATAGCCAGGTCACGTGACAAACTTTTGACTGGTACTGTCAAAAATGCAGACGAAGAGCACTGTTTATAGAAATTCAGACAGAATGCACAATACGATCGTCACACAGCACATGTCATCAGAGGCATTCAGCAGCCGTTTCAAATCCACTTCCAGGTTAGGAGCAGAGGGGAGAATACCAGAAAGCAGAGCTGAAAGCATCCGTCACCACTTGGCTGGCAGAATGGTGTTCCTTATCCCCGGGTGACCTGGATTTCTGCATGTAATCCTTGACGAAGATTGTTTTTCCCACCCCTGTCAAAACATCCCTACTGATTACAAGCCTACCTGGTAACAGTAGCCCTGCACAACACCACGCTAACCACAATCTGCACCGTCACACCCCCTCCCCCACCGCGTATGCAGAGTTCACACGGTGGCTGGGTCACTCAGCAGCTGAAAGAGCAAAGGTCAGCATCTCCCCCTGTTTTGCCAGCTAAGCAGCTAACCCCGCCATTCGTTTTATGAAGCTGCTTGGCTCCTCTGAGGGCTACACGCCTCGCATGTTTCAGCAGAAGTCGAATTTGACCCGGGCAGATGCACTGAAGTGAAAGTGCAGATCTTTATGCGTTGGGGAGGATATACGAGGATCAATATACCGGCAGGACTGAGCTTCATCCTGCATGGGTGGCCCCTGCCTGCCCGATGGAAGCAAAACAGATTAATGACCCCTAAAATGAACAGTGGTCACACAAAAATCTATAGTGTGTTAGGGTCAACAGACACAGGCTGTAAGCAGTAAGATTCACTCATCTCTCTCATCCACACCGGTGTATGTTACAGTTTTCCTCCATATTTTTTCTGCACTATTCTTTCCAATATCCCACAACCATCAGATTTGGAGATAAGCAACACCACCAGAATGTTAGGTTGAACAAAAGTCAACGAACGCCTATCGCAGATATTATAGGAGACAATTCTCATTTGTTCCTTTATTTATTCATATTTGCATTAACTTTATTAGTACTACATCAGCCATGGCAACATTAGTGGTTTTTATCAAATACAAACTGTACAGTGAGAATCAGTGAAGACACCAATAACTCATTCACTCTGATTCTGGTTCCAAGTCAACCCTGACAGCATGCGCTTTAGGATTCTGGTGCTCACCCGGCCTCTTGTGAACTACGTGGAATGATCTCCAGGGTCATCCTCTGGCCTGAAGTCGACAGTTCTTGTAGAGCCAGTGTCTAGACTGGTGTGGTCATTGATCCAAGGTGAGATCTATTGATGGAAAGTCCACACCGCTAAACAAAAAACCCGAGGCAGAGGATGGCTCAAACACACGCCCAGTTCACATAGATTCTGTCTCACAACCACCACCGCATGACTGTACAAGTCTAAAAAAAAATGGAGGGAAAAAAAAACCCGACGACAACCGATTCTCCCAATGTCTAGAAATATCCCTGTAAAACTGCACAAAAAGAAGAATGCTTTCCCATTTTTGTTGGCAAAGCAGCTTTAAATTATTTCTTCACCAATAATGATCCCTTTATAGCAGAATGCCAATGGCATTGAGAGCCCCACAAAATAAAACAGCACCTCTTCTTGTACATTTTGCATGAAAAAGAGGGGGGGGGGAACCCCATACAACTCCCCCCCCAAGCCAATATGACTAGATTGGATTTTTTCCCTATTGATGAACTCTGTTTCCAACACATTACTGCTGATGCCAGTCAGCGTGGAAGACTAAACAGCAGTGCTGAGCCATAAGTATCACTGACAATGCCTCTATTGGCAGACAAGAACATGGCAGTAGTGGGACCAAGGTATAATTTTGTCCAGGGCTCTAACAAGGTAGCTAGAAATTGAGGCACACTATAGGTACTCTATATGTTATGGAGGAGCCCGTTAGCCAATAAAGCCACAACTCGACTCTTAATCGGGAGTCGAGCCGCACAGAAACTGATGAATCTGGTCACAGACCCATGACAGAGAAGATAAGCTCCAGGTATTGCAGTCTGCAGACAATCAGTAGGAGCACTTCACAGCATCATGGTACCTGTACGGAATCACTGTCTGCAAAGAGTCCCAGAAGTTCCAAAAGATGGTCAGAAGAGAGGGTGATACATCACCAGGTGTACTTCATCATAGGAGCTACAGAAATGGTGCAAGATCCAACATCTTACAGGTATCTTGTGGAAATGAGACGAGTAAAATCTAACCTGTGTTCCAGTTACTCGGGTTACCCTTGGTTGTGCAAAATGAATAAAAAAAAAAAAAAACAAACATAGTACATCAGGTATTAAAATAGGGTTAAAAAAACAGAGTAATCCCATTAAGCAGTGAATTTATCAAATGATGGAGACCCCAATATTTGCCACCCTTGAGGACACTTAGTGTTTCTGACTGCCTACTTTATCGGTTAGACGAGGAGTGCGACTGTTGGATTTGAGAAACACAACCAGACTATGCAAGCCATTCAAAAGCTCAAATGTGGAACATTTAAGAAAGGAACCCTCCTCTGTGCAATAGGGTAGAGCTGGATAATGAGAAAAGGGGGGAGTTTGAGTATCAAGGCACACATCACATGAATATAAATCCAGCACTGTCCCCCCTGTGGCCTACGTGGGCTTGGACTAGGCCACAAGTGCACCACCCTCAAAAATAAAGGTTCAGTTTAGTGAGCATCCTTAGCTTCACTGGCACATGTGACTATGGGAAGCATGGAGATGCGATGCCAGACAGTGCAAGTCTCAGGACTGCTGAGCAGAGATCAAGTTGCGCAGCTGCTTGATCACAGTGTCGATGAGCTTCTGCTTGTCACGTTCGTTCTTGCGAAACTGTGCGAAGACGTTGTTTTTCCGACTCGTGTCCTTCATCCTGCAGTGGGGTGGAGGGTGACCTGGTGTTACTTCAATGCACTGAGGAAAACCACGGCCAACACCAACTGATTCGTATGGAAAATGATTACAAACCCCATACCCTAACAAGGCCACACTTTGAAAATCTCACAATTCAAGACATGATGTCATGCAATGAACAGAAGCTCTGCTGCAAGAGGGTATATCCAAGGTCCACAGATGACAAAGGGGCCACCAGTGATGATAAAGGCAATGTTGTGATTGTTACAGGACATGTAGTATCCAACCAGGACAGGAAATCTATGCACTGGTGCATTGTATTTTAGGCTACACAATCTGTATAACACCTTAGAGCAGTGGTCGCCAACCAGTCAATTGCAAATTGACAGGCCAATCTTCAAGACAGGTCATTGCACCTACCTCTTCACCCCACCCTGGTCAGCAAAATCTACTGAGCTCCCCAGATTACTGTCTTTCTAAAAGCATCACTTGCAGTAAAAATGGTTGGCGCCCACTGCCTTAGACACCAATATACATGACATACGGTTGGCTAAGACCACAACCTACAGCAATCATTTAACCAATCCCATTTGTAAATTTCTTCACAAGCTAGTTCTGGGTCTTTTCACCCGCCCTCTCTGGTTGCTACAGGCAAGCAAGTCCCACAAATTTTTCTGCATGGACAATTACGTGCCCATGTCTGCTGCTTGATATCATAATAAATCAAGCGACCAAAATCAGACGAAACGATTTACCAAAAAAGTTCCAAATCATTTTATGAAAGAATGAGGTCTTTCGGCACATATATTAGCAAACCAATTAGTCGGGTCCTTCCACTATGGATGATGGATGGAAATTAGGCTGAGGCTGAATGCCCTCTAGACAGAATTAAGCTCAGTCCCATTAGTCCTGGATGAGTTAACCTGTAAGTATTGATAGTGGTCCAATCTGGAATCAAACACAGATGAGCAGACACCAGAGTGACTGGGGGACTGGGTGACAGTAAGTTAATGGGTGTTTCCAGCTCTGGGGAGGTCTGTTGCGGCTTTTTGCCAGTTTGTGGACAACT
>JAODJX010000015.1:22358167-22407813 GCA_026776945.1 Isichthys henryi
GGGCAGGCTACGACGGCGGGCGTTTGAGCTTCCCTTGGAAAGAACCGTAAACAAGAAGTTCAGTATCAAAAAAAAAAAAAAAAAAAAAAGAAAACGTTTGACACACTGAGACAAAACAAACTGAGCTGTGAAGAATCTCTTTCACCTCACGAGGCGGCTGCCTTTATCACCGCTTACAGGAATTACACGCCTGCCATCTTTATTTCTGACCCCAAAACTCTTTCCAGGGGTTGTTCTCTGTACTTGGGGCCTTTGTGTGTCCATGCACCCGTAGCGTTCACACAGCAATTATTTCTGCGCCGATCGGGGCAGATGGCAGCTCGCCTCACGTGACGGCTGTGTCAGAATTCATTCTGTAAAATCCCTGCCCTCTATAGCACTTCGCCACCTAACATGCAAACAAACATCAAAACGGCAAGACACCGTGACCCTACGCCCCCCTCCCCCCAGCTCCCTTTGGGCACATTGGCCATTGAGGGGACAGGTCTCTCTCTCATCCACTGCCTTTCCCAGCCCTGGACTTGAGCTTGGAACTTGCATACTGAACAGAAGCCTTAAGACTGGGACGGGTGGGGGAGGGTGGCGAGCGAGCAGGCGAGCGAGCGAGGGAAGGAGAGACGGCTTAGGCACTCATGCAAAGCACGGCCGGTGCGGAGGAACAAGCTGATTCACAGTGCCCTCTGTGGTGCAAACTGAGAACTACACCATACGGCCCCAAACCCAAATATTAACAGCTTTTCAGAAGAATATTAAAGTAGCACGTTTTGCACCTTGCAAAACATTGAACTTTAATTGCATTAAAGGCTGATTAATTGTATTAAACGCTGATAAAATATTAATGGGCAAATGAATGATTATATAATGAGCAATGAGAAATATCAGGGAGTCATGCCATGATGGTACCCCAGAGGCGCAACAGCTGCAGTAGGGGGTCCCAAACCTTCTGATGACCATCAAGCATTGTTGCACGGACTGATAAGAGCTGCTGATTTGAGGGGTGGGTGTCAAATTGACAGGCCAGATTTCATATGTTGAGCCATTTCTAATTTTTTTCTTGATATGATCAGAACAGGCGAACATCAGGGGTAGTAATAAAAAAAACATATATATATATATATATAAAACGTGATAATAATAATAATAATAATAATAAATAGCTTACGGTTTAAATTCAGCTACAAGCAGCCCCATTGTGAGCGCCCCACCCAGCCCCGCCAGTGCCCCCTCCTTTCCAAGAGCCCAGACAGATTAGCTCAGTGATACATACAGCCGCAGACACATCATCTGCGCAATCAAGTGGTCACATCTTAGGGTTATTTTTGCCCTGCCTTAATTCCTCTGAACCCTTCCTTCCCACATGCGGCAACACTGGTGCCGCGGAACAGGGGGGAAGAAAAAAGGCTATGGAGACAGATAGCCGTGCTCCGGGGGGAGCGCTAATCCCCGAGTCGGCCCACAGCTTTACCTACTGACCTGACGGGCATTCTCAAAAAATAAAAAATTTTGACTTTTGGCACAGATGGAAAAACTTTTTCCTTCTTCTCTCTGAATGGCCTGAACTGAGATACTTGATTCTGTAGTTATCAGCTTGGTCGTTACACCAGACCCCAACCACAGCAATGGTGGCAGACAGCATGGCTCAAGGGGGATAATGCAATAATCTTACAAAACACTTTTTTTTTACGCCCCTGAACCCTGAAATGGAGTGTACAGTGTTCACAGAAAGTCTTGGGATGTTTGCCTAATTCAGTAAAAATATTGCAAATTTAATAGTTATTTAAAAAAAAAAAATGAATAAAGTAGTGATTTTTTTTTTAATGAAAAATACGTATCACACACCCAGGGCTAAAAACCAGAAGTATTAAAGTAAGTTCTAATAAACTGAAAACAAAATTGTAG
The DNA here is from genome assembly GCA_026776945.1 of Isichthys henryi. Taxonomy (NCBI): domain Eukaryota; kingdom Metazoa; phylum Chordata; class Actinopteri; order Osteoglossiformes; family Mormyridae; genus Isichthys; species Isichthys henryi. Next base: position 22,360,067 of record JAODJX010000015.1, read on the forward strand.
TTCTAAAAGAGTTGTTGTGAATTAAAAAACTTCATACACAATCAATCAGTCTCATTGGACACTTTTTAATTAATAACCTTTGCAATGCCATGAAACACCAAACATTTGTGTTTGGGAGCCAGTGACTACAATTGCAATTAATAGCAAGAACAGAACTGAATGAGAATCCAAAAATTATGACACTTAAAAAGAATTTGTCTGTGCGGACGATATTCAGAGATTAAACACATGCTTGTAAAAGGACTGTGTTATGAAACTAGTAAATCTGCAATGTTATTACAGAATTAAGCAAGCGCCCCGAAAATTTCTGTGTGCACTGTATGTCACTGTATGCCTTGTAGTCCAACTCTTACTGAGTCTAGCCCACTTCAACTGTAGCCGGCAGCTTACCAACATCAAAAAGCTGAGCAGTATCATCAAAAGTGGCAAAGAATTAGATGAATATCTCATTTTACACAGAAGGGAAACAGCAATGATGTGTAGCAGGGTAGGGGGTGTTAGATAGATAGGCAAAGTTTGAGGGCGACGGGGAGGGGGGCCGAGCGGCAGACTCACGCTCACACTCCTTCACGTCGACGTTGAACTGGTGAAGCGCCCCCATGGACACCTGCCGGACTTCGGCCTCCAGGAGCAACTGCAGCATGGAGGTGGAGAGGTGCTTGCAGGCTGACATGCAGGCCGTCTGTGCAACTTTTCCCTGCGAAGACAGGCATGCGGGTGCATTAGCCGCAAGCCTGCACCTCTTACATGGCGCAGCTCGTGCCGAAAAGCAGCCGCGTGATGCATCCCGGGACCATCGGAACCATAAACCAGAAACCACCCAGTATCCCCCAGGAAACAAAGAACAGACTGCAAACGTACTAAACCAGTCACCTGGCTGCCCGTCGTTTTCTTTCAAGCAGCAGTTGTTGAATGAAAATGACTAGTTTCCATTTTAGCCGGCATGCTAGTTGCAAAATTGTTCATGTTATGCTGGAGATCCCAAAATCACTGGTTTTAGTTTCTCTCAGTGTGTTAAGTATCACTTAAATCCCATCAGCAGTCAGAAGGACTGCAGTACTTAAGGAGCTGGCCCACGAGTGTTGGAATCCTCAACACAATCACACCATTACAGAGGACATGGTTTTAGGCAACTTCGGAGCGATAACGAGTGTCTCAAACAGGCTAAATTTCAAAACTGTTAAAAGCAAACTGAACAGAGGAAGAAACAGTACCAGATGCCCATAAAAATGCCCATAGTGGAGTTACTTCTTGTGAGTAGCAGGGCAAAGGTTAAGTTTCAACTGCATTTATACAAACAGAAGAGCAAGAGGGAAACACCTCGGGATCTGCACATCTTAGGTATTTATTCTACATCTGTCCTGGCATCAACCCAGCTGTATGTTAATCTACTCTTAAAAAGCCCCCCACATTTCATTTACAGGGGAAGATCCAGAGGAGCCAGCCAGAGGGAGGGCAGGGGGCAACGCTAGCCCTCTCTGAGGCCAAGTCAACGCCCCGGGGGGCACAGCTAGCCCTCTCTGAGGCCAAGTCAACGCCCCGGGGGGCACAGCTAGCCCTCTCTGAGGCTAAGTCAACGCCCCGGGGGGCGCCGCTAGCCCTCTCTGAGGCTAAGTCAACGCCCCGGGTGGCACAGCTAGCCCTCTCTGAGGCTAAGTCAACGACCCGGGGGGCGACGCTAGCCCTCTCTGAGTCAATGTCCTGAGGCTCTGCAGTCACTCCCTATTATTAGAATCCCTGCTCCTTTTCCTCACCGCGCTCTGGCCCTGACTCCCCACTCAGGAAAGATCCATCACTTTTTCTGCACGTCTATGATCCTGCCACGTCTGCTGGAAAGCCCATTGACGCTTTCCATGCAAAGACAGGGAGGGCCCCTTCTGGGACCTTTTTCAGGGTTTCTTGCAGCAATGGAGGGAGACGGAGAGCAGGGGGAAAGCAGAACATTGGAGAGCAACCACCTCTCTTAAAAGGTTGTGCTTCCTCCAGGTACAAAAGCATAAGTAACCATGCTTCAGCACGCCACAATGCTTTGGGAACAACCCTAAAGTATTAATACTACATTATAATTAAGAAGACAATAGAACATGATTAAACACTGATTAAACAAAAGAAATCTACAGTGAACTGAAGGCTTACTGAGGACTCATCAGATCCAAGAAAACAGGCACATTGTTCATCTTCATGAAGACAAAATCCGTGTTTCAAAGACCAACATTGCCCTGTTTAAAAGACCAGCTCTTCAGAGAGCCTAACTATCAGGGCTGGAAGAGCATCTACTTACAAAGTGGAGACTTATATGTAATTTCCCTTCCCTGATGATTATTCTGCACTGTAATGAATTGCACCAGAGATTAAATCTCAAAATTCATCACATTAAATAAACTCCTTTTGTTTCCCATGCTAATCATATTCTGCCTGGCTCTGCCCAACACGGCCTGTGGGATCAGGTTGTCCATGGGTTCAGCTGCCTTCCGTAATGACATTTGCCAAATTTTTTAGAGCCTTAAGCAAAACGCAGGCCAAGGTAATGCGAAGCACAGAAAGCGACGTCCCATCCACACCGCAAGAACCGCGCGGCCCAAGCCGGCACCAAGCGGCGAGGCGTAGCAGGAGAAGAGGCTCCGAGACACATGGATACATCAACCACATTAAAGTCTGCCGGCACCATTTCCCACTCCCTCTGGAACAGATTCAGTGAAAATTCATGTCAAATCCTCCTTTCTGATTTCAAGTTCCCATGTTTAAATGTGCCTAAGAATGCGTCTGATGAGAAACTGATGAGGTGATGAGGCAAAGGGGCTTCAGAAACACCGGACAAGTCCACCCCCAGCCTCATAAACCTGCTCCTTCAACAGGACACAGAGCCAGCAATAAGCCGCGGGAACAACTGGGCTCGTAGCACTGGGCACCACCGACTTCCGCTCAATTCAATTACTACGAAGGAGTGAATGACGGAAGAAGTGGATCTCATTTGGGGGCAATCATAATTACCCTAATCAATCTCGACATTGCTTTGATGCAATGTCTATTCTGCTCTTGTTTATAAATAAAGCCGTGAAGCCCAATGAATCATGGGGCGGAGTCGGGGGGGGGGGCAGAAAGTATGGATTCACCAGAAGAAAGGCAGCTTTCATTAGCGCCTGCCCGAGAGATTCGGGTATGTCAACTGGACCAACGTGCACCTTAGGAAGAAACGTTGTTCAGGGCATGAAACAATTAAGAAAGGAGGAAGCACACAGCGGTTATGTAAGCGGTCTTACATAACAGGAGAACATGCCGTGATAAATCGAGAGGAATTTACCATGCATCATTTACAAGGACCAAGTCACCATATGGACTAAAACTGTATTAAAGCTGTCCTGTCCAGGTAGGACAAGTAGAATTGCCAAACTTGCACTCAAAGCAATCCATATTCAAGCGCAACTAATTTCTAAATCAGACCCAATAATTTGCAAATATCTACTTCAACTCTGCTGCATAATTCAAGATGAAGATGTCTTAAATTTACAGAAATGTAACACTTATTCCAATCGATTAGCATTATATTTCTGCTAAAATATGGTACAAGGATCAACCAGGGAAGCCATGGTACAGTCCCCCAAGGGTTTCTAACGGAGACGAGCCATGATCTGGAAAAGCATAGCATACCATGCCCTTTGTTGGAGGACAATGCCATTTATGTACAATCAGCTCAGCGCTTACTGCGGTCAACTAAATGATTATCTGTCATTACACAAATACACTTCATCACCAGCGATTAAATAATAAATTGTTGTTTTCCTGCATGATTATAATAAATATGACGTCATAAATCACTGGAGCAAAATGCTTCTTAACAATAAGATAAAAGATACATGCGTCCTGTAAATGTCACTGTAGCCATAACGAGTCCCTCAATTGTGCATTTCGGAGCCATTAACTAATGGTCTTGTTGACAGTTGACCCAACAGCAGCTCATGCTAAAAAGTTGGGAAAGTTCAAGAAAACAACTGGGTAACACCGTTGACATAGTTGCGATACAATGGCCCCGGTGTTAGTGTCAAAAGAGCTGCTGGACGAAGATGGAGTGCAAAATCCCCATTGTTACTCCATGGTAATTCATCAAAATCTGATAGAGCTCTACTCTACCCATCCTGTTTGGGAAGGAAGTCTGGGAGAGAAGCAGGACCCTGTCTGTTCTCAGGAAAGCCGACTGGACAGTGGGACAGACAGACCACGGTCAGAAAGTCTCAGATAGGCTCCACAGAGGTAACTCAGGTACTGACAGCCATAATGACGGACAAGATACCCAGGCTGCTGGCAAAACGTCCAATTGACCAATAGGAAGACTGGAAAACCAAGTAAACTTATTAAATGTGTTCAATCAATCAATCGAGGCGAACATCAGCGGTCATGAGTTTTACTTTACAGTAGAAGATCTTGACCACTCCCTCATTAAAATAAGCAATTATCCCAAACAATAACATCGCTAAATCTTTCATTTATATATCTAGAGCCTGACGCGGATCAAACTGCTCATTGTGGGGAAATCCTGGTGTGTAGGCCTGAAGGCGGGGGTCCCCAGAGGGATAATTGGGGAAGGGGAGCTTTAAGGGCAAAGCAGTTAAGAGAAGGTGCTGAGGTGCTTGAAGAGCAAAGGGGTAACAGGTTTATATGAAGAGCGGACCGGTGCCCAGGGAGGGAGGCAGTGAGTCTCACAGTAGCACATTTGTTTTACAGTTCAGGAAAGAAGCATGTTAACAATTAGCCTGGGGGTAATAGAGGGTAATGGGGGGGGGCTCGGGGAGTGGGCAGGCAGGCTGGCCAGCCGCCTCCGTCCCCTAATTAAAGAAAGCGCTCATCAAAGTGCTCATTAAAAAGCACTCAGTTGAGCAGGACTATGAAAATAAACAGGCATTAAAACAGGGCCTTCCGGGAAGCTGAGACAGGGGGTGTGGGGCAAAAGTGAATGGGGGTCCAGGGAGAATGCAGGGAGCCCCAGGGGCCGCGAGTCAGCATGGGCTGATAGAGATATCATGGGGAGAGAGCTGAATGCAAGCCTGACTGACAGCTGGGGTCCACTCAAGCGCGTCTTCTAAAGACTTCAAAATTAACTGCGTACTGCAAGCACAGAATCGGCCAGCCGCACATGCCAGACACAGAGCAAACAAACATGTGGCACTGGAATCAGGAGGTCTGGGGCTCGGCTGCACTGCTACACCACACGGACATCTACAGACCGCAATCCGTGCTGAGAAATCAGGACACTAGCCACACACCCTTTAAGGTGAGTAACACCGTAAAGCACAAACCCTCACGCCCCGACCGAAACGCGTTTGGATGTTATATTTGGACATGGAGGAACTCGGTCTGCACACATCTGATGTTCTCAGCCCCGCTCTTCACAAGAGGTAAATTAGGTATGTTGACCTTACAGCACATCCAGATGAAAGCACCCCGGGTGGGGGGGAGGGGGGGCAGTGAAGCTGGTCTTCATGAACAATATAACACATCACGGTTCACAGTAACCAGCTACCAGAAGAGACAAAGGGCTGCCTTCCTCTTTCCATCTATTCTAATTCCTTCTAATCTTCCCAAATGATCCATTCAGTGTCAGATAACCCGGTCCGAATTCGACAGGCCTCGTCCTCACTGCGGTCAGTCAGATCTGTGCTTGCGATGATTCTCCCACTGGAACATCCACAGCAGGCCTTGCGCACACCTTACTCATGCACCGCTGACATCTTGACTGCTCTCGCTTCCTGTTCAGCACAGGCTGAATGAAGTAACCACATTTTCTTACTACAAATGACCCCCCCTTCCCACTTCTGTCCTTTATTTCACCCAGTACAGGGTCTGCGCGAGCTCTACTGTCCTGAAGAAGCCTCAATCTGGGCTGCGTGTGAAGGCCGACCACAGCCTGATTGGGAACACAGCTCCAGAACTCTGCGGCTCCCTTAGTGAGAACATACGCTTCTCCATCGTCAGTCCCTAAGTGTCCCCTGTGGAAGAACTTCCAAAAGAACGGTGAGCCCATTCTGAGCCTTAAAACAAGAACACCATCTTTTGAGGTGAACAGATTTTGAGGCTGAAGTGATATACCTTGACAGAATTACAGAATAAAACCCAATAAAGTGGAATAGCAGGCAGTCACTTCAAAAAGAAGACAGGACCTATTTGAGAACATAGCATAGCATGTTAGAAGCTTGATTCTTGCATCCAGCATGCAGGCTAGACATTTTCCATAAATTATTCAGACATTAAGAAATAATGGTTTACTAAAACCTCTAACGTTTTCAGATCCGTGACGGATCAGATCATCATGCACTATTAATTACTGCTGCTTTATCCCATTTCCCGTTAGTGCCTTTGCTAGTTTCAGCTGGGTTAAACCACACAATTATTCACATGGCACAGTAAATCGCACCCAAAGCCTCGCCGCGCACATCACTGTCTGGCCTTGCTCATCAAAATAAAGACAGAAATACAACCCACAAAAACCTAATACGCTTGTTATTTATAGTAAGACACTTATACATCGTGTGTCAGCTGTTTGCATTAAAACCCAGCCATTCTGACCCACTCACAACAAGACCCCTGTTATCATTCTGCGCCCAATGCAAACAGTACTCACCGACATAGTAGCATGTTCAATCACTTTCCCCTATAGGAGAAAGGGCGACAGGTAAAGAAGTGTGCGGGGGTGACGGTGTGTGGAACACACTGGTATGCTGACCTCGCTACAAGCAACGCAAGCCCGTCCCACTGCACACACTGTCCCTCTGCCCAGCTCTGCACACGCTGCGGCCTCAGATCGACCCTGATCTCCGTGTGGTCAGCTTTGTCCGGGGACAAAGTACAGCATGGCTTCATACGGCTCCCCCAGCAGTTTGCTCTGCCTATAAACAGGACGTCTGAAACGTGGACTAAAGCTCTGATCTATTGCATCACGTGCAGATAAGTCTGCAGGCTGTTCGCGGTTTACCGCCAGAGCAGAGCTGCATCCTGACCTAAGCAGCTGACTTAGGGAGGTCGTGAACTCCGAGATGAACCGTTTGGAACAGCATATCGGTCGCATGTGCACGCCGATGGCAAGCGTCCCCCAGCATAGGGGTTCACAGAAATGTCTGGCAGGGCAATAAAATAGTCATGGGGGGGGGGGGGTGGCCTGGAAGTCTGCCTATACAGCCAGCCATTAAGCGAGGAGCGATCCAAAGTGTGCTTCGACACTGCTGGCTGACCCTCTGACGATGCACCACGGCGCGTCCCCAAGGGCCCATATTTTTGCATGTGTGCTTTGTGAGCGTGCGGGGTTGTACCCTCTTTGCATGTGTTTGCTATTCAATATAAACCTGCTAAGCACCAGTGGACCCCTCAACACATCCCCTCCCCGCTCCTATAAAGCACAACTGGGGGAAGGTGGGGCTCAAGCAAATAAATAAATAAAAACCCAACATGAACATAACAATGTCGGCCAGGGTTGGTTTCTCCAGCTCCAGGGGCACACTTTCCTCCTGTGAGTGACAGAGTATGCTTTCTCTGGGCCCCGGCGGAGGTGACCAGGAGATTTCCAAGATTACACGGAGCCGGATCCTGGAAGTGGTTTTCGGCACCGCTCAAACTGCCGGGCGACTTTGCTCTGTTACGGCACAGGACTAGAGGACCGGCAATGAGGAGCTTTTGTTCTGGTAATGAGCCGAGCCACGGTCACAGGGTGACCCCAGGTTAGGCCCTCTAGTCTCTGTTTATTTCCACAGCACATGGATACTTTTTAAAGTCTAAGCCCTATTACGTTACATATCCCCTTTTTTTCCATATGAAGAAAGCAGCCATCGTAAGCCGCAAAGCCAACAGCCCAGCTCTGAGATCATCTGCTGAACTTGGCAGATGTATGATGCACTTCTTGTGCGAGTAGGTACACATACATACAGGTCTACCCTGGAGAGATAGCTGACTCACAGGCAGATTGGTGAACACAGAGAAGGTGCTGCATAGGAAGGTGATGAGGTCGCTCAGGTAGTCGCTGGGCTGGCCTTTGGGCTGTGTCGCCATCCAATCGTAATCTGCCAGCTGGAGAAACTGGTCAATTTTCTGGTTCAGGCTGGTGTAGATCTCCTCCTCAGCAGCATGACGGGCATCCTGCCGGAAAGCAGAATGATCATCTGGTGTAAAGGAAAAGTGCTTCTGTATTCTGCTGTGTAACTGACACATTTACAAAGAGTGGCTGGGTTAAGCAGTCAAGAGTACAAGGCCTATTCAGGAACTGAAACTTACTTTGAACGTTGATGTGCCATACAGCTTGGTTGCATTAATAGCGTCAGATGGTACGTTGGTAATGTTGGAGATGAAACCTTCCAGGAAATGACAGGACTGTTCAAGGTGCGTGGTGTTGATGATGATCTGCACCAACTGAGGAGGAGAATTTGAGATCACAGATGAACTTGCCCGTAATCATCATATTTCCCAGTGCCACTAGCTTATTTTTTTTTGGACCTCAGGAGAAGGTTGTTGTTGAATGCTTGTTGTGAAACTGTGAAGCACCCTGAGCTTAGGTGCAGCCAAAAGACAAAGAAGCCGCAGAAGCCAAACTGCACACCAAGCACTGTTCCTCACTGCCGCACGATGGGAACAGCAGATGGTAAACACCATTCAAGAGGACAAAGTGCAGATGGAGAGGCATAGACAGTCTGGGGCATGGCGCCCTCGAGACCTGGGGTGTCAGAAGCTGGAACAGAGCTAATTCAGAGCAGGCCTCTCTGTGGGTGGAGTCACAGTATCCTCCGTGGGGGTCTCTGGTCCCCCTTAGGCAACTCTGTCTGACAAGGTGGGGGGGAGCTGGCAACGTGTGATATTAGATCTGCTACAGAAGCTACATAAATTAATTCCACACCCATACAGCTAACATACCTCTGCCCAGACCCAAAAACCTCTCTATGTTGTTTTCCTAGTTATCCCCTGTCCCTCACAGGTCTATTTAAGGTTACAAACACGAAAGGAGAAGCTGCTTGTGTTCCCTGAAGCAACAGAAGGCTACAGTGTTGCTACCTGCAGTGGAAAGCTAACAAAATAAGACGGGGACCTGCGTTAATAATCACCTCGGCAAGGCTCACGTTCTTCTTCTTAATGGCGTACTGAAGACAATTGCTCAGGGTTCGAGTGAGCAGGAGGTTGGTGGACTTCCGGATCATGTCATCTATTTCTGTGGAACTGAAAACAGGAAGGCTGTGTTTTACTTCATATCTCTTCATTTTACCATCGATATTTTCATGCATTCATACATACTCCAGACATCGCCAACATTTAAGCGACTTAGTATCACACATACGTGAGCTGTTCTTCAGAGGGATTTTAAAGTTTGAGGCCCTGGTAGCCTAAGCTAAAGACACATTCTTAGTCCGGGGTTCTACACAGGCCAACTGCATATGCCGCCCCCAGCCCTCCACCCTACAAAAAGTTTTAATGAGCCGTTAAGGGAGTATTACTGTCTGGAATTTGTCAGCTGTAGCAGACTTTTGTCGTGACTGTGGAATTGTTCCACCAGTTATTGTAGGATGAGACATACAACAACTTCCCTAGTCTGGCTCCAGAATTTACAATGGATGTCCACCACAGCATGGCAGAAGGAGACTGAGCATGTGTGGATTTCATTGCCAGGTTGGGGGTCTCTGTTCCTGCCCGTTTCTGTAATTGTTTGATGATGCCCTTTGCTTGGCAAAGGTTAACACGGTGGAGCTAATGTATTTTACCATGTAAGTCAATGTCTGACTAGCTGCTGGGTAACAAACACATTCCTACAAAATGGCCAAATTGTCTTTGCGTTGAGAGGCCATGGAGGAATTCAAAAATTTCACTTGAGAGAATTCTTTGAGACAAGTCTGCAGACTTGGCCCCAGCTTTGGGACACACAAAGAGATCAAGAGAAGCAGATAGTTTTGGACAGCGGTAGAAGTCAACGCAATGCAGTAGTCCCTACATTCCAACATACGGCAGAAAAGGTCAACCTAGGAGCTGCAAGAACAAAACCAAAAAAAAGTCAGGTTGAGATGAATTGCTGTGCTACGAGATGTCCGTCTCCTTTCTGGCAGGGCTGAACTGCAACGCTCAATTTACCACAGAGTCTTTCAATTTCCAGCAGGCAAATCCATGTGGTGCCTACATAAAAAGGACAGGAGGAAACGCCACCCATAACTTCTGCAAGTGCTAGCGATTTAATGTCAAATTACTACTCTAAGCAGAACCTGCATATCAAGATACATTCTGCTCCCCATTCCAGCCTCCTGAGTGCTGATTACTAATACGCATGCCTGAAAAATGATCAAAAATGATGAGCGTTGGCAGAAAGAACAAACAAAGTGTGGTCTTCAGGGAGCTCATACTTCATCAATATTGGCGGAAGGAAAGGATAATCCGGTAACAGCGCTGTACAAGAGCCCAGAAGGCTCCAAGGGTCAGCGTAGTGCAATGGTTCTCAAACTCGGTCCTTGGGACCCACTGCCCTGCTTGTGTTCCTGTTATCCCTGCCGCACACACAAGTCCCAGCTGTCTTTCAGCTTCTGATTGATTGAACACACCTGATTCAGGTAATCAGCAGTGTGTAGGGCAGGGACAGTTGGAAAACAAGCAGGGCAGTGGGTCCCGAGGACCGTGTTTGAGAACCACTGGCGTAGTGTAACAGATGACCATCCAAACCATGTACGGACCGGACCAGGACCTAAATAAAAACAAAAACATACTGCTTCATAATGATTTCCATACCGAGACGCGGGTTGCCCAATCGTGACAATGGAGGGAGCGAGTATCCGGGTATCAAACTGACCTTTGGTTAGACAAAGGCGAAACAATGTTACCAGCATAATGCCAGCGCTTTCTTAACCCGTATCTCACGTGCTGAGGAGACGGGAGAATGTTGAAATGAAAATTGCACAAGGTTGTCAGTTTCCTTAAAGAGAAGCAATCAGGAAATCATCTCTGTTGTCCTTGAGAACTCTCAAGCCATGTGCCAAAACTCTCCCTGCTGTGGTGGTGGGGGGGACCTTTAAAGCATTTATTACAGATGTCAAGCACTGATGTGGGACTGATTTTAACTATCGGATTATCTGATTATTCATTCGCTCAGTCACTCATTCCTGGCTCCCTTCAGAAATGGGAATCCTGGGAAATAGGGATCCCGGAAGGGAGAACCTTGGGCCAAGAATTCCTGGAAATCAAGAGGGCAATTTGGCTAATGAAGAAACAAAAACACGGTTCAATTTTTTAAAACACTATATATTTATATCCTCACCGTGAACACATCTTTATTCTCTTATTTACCACTTACATAAATAATCCTGTCTGATTATGCAGCATTTTTAAACATTAACAAAGCTGTCCTAAAAGATCAATCTGACCACAGAATGTAATGGTCTGCTTGAATCAGATTTCACTTCAAATGAAAATCTGGGCGATGCAATCTGGAGTTACTTCACATCCATACTGTATTGATCATTTAATCATCTGACAAATTATTTTAACATTAGATTCACTTGGAATTACAACTGTGATATGGATGGAACTGCAGGCTCTTTCCATTATCTGAAGCCCGCTATTAGTTTGCACCTACTGAGGAACCCCAAGAGACAGCTGCTGCTTCACTATCAGCCCAAACAGTAAGCGACAGACGGCCCACAGGCCTGCTTGAGTGATTTTTTTTTTGGAGCGCAATGGAAGGAATACGTAATGAGGGAAACTTGACCCAAGATCTTTTTTTTTAAATAAAAAAAAAGCGATTAGGGAAGAGTACAATGATTGGAAGCTCATTTTGAAATGTTCTGCTTGAACGAACAGACAGAATTTAAATGTTTCATGCAAAGTCTGGCAATTTTGATTACTGTGTCAAAGTCTTGACAGGCCTGATTCACAAGGCGGTTGCTACAACTGACTGAAATTGTTCTGACAATCTTCGTCAACACTCAAACAAAGGAAGGACAAAACTGCTATTGTACCATCTGGAAAGTCATGAGCTTCCTCACTCCATCACCCTGTCTTCTCTGAGATCAACCAGTACTCTGCACTTGTCATATGCCCAAAAACCTCGGCTGAAATCTTTCCATCTGTAAAACACTTCCAGTCAAATCGCAAGTCCCAAAAAGCTAATTTTTTTTTTAAACTTCGCATAATGTTGCTTAGCAATTTAGCTAAGCAACATTATGCGAAGTTTAAAAAAATAAATAAAATCAACAGGTTCTTATTGAAATACAAATCCGATTATACAGTTACGGACATTACTAGCAGAAAAAGTGCAGAGCCTATAGCTTTATAGATTTGAACTACTGGTCTGTGCCTATAAAGTCATAATTTAGCAAACTCCTGCTATCCTGTTACACGGTAACACACCTTCCTGCCAAGTTCTGCCCATGTCCATGACCTGGCGACCCCCATCCCGGAAAAGGAAGGCAATCGGCGAGCTCCTTAAGGTAACCGGACCTGACAAGTTACACCCAGAGACCGAGGCTGGGGACAACAGAGCTATCCTACTTCAAAACGTACTCTGTAAGGGCAAGATGGCAAACGCTTCCCCCGCCCACTGCTTAATCAAGCCGAAGATCCCCGAAGACCCGACCGGAAAGCAAAGCGGGAACACTGCCACTGATACTCCTTAGAAGAGTGACCTTTGGATCTCGGTTCTGACCTCTGCTGTGACTGGGGGGGGGTTAGACTGAGGATCGAATCACCTCTTGCCACCGGCTGGGCTTTGCACAGGCTCTTAAGCTCCAGCTACCAAGTTTGAAGAACATTTCCGCATGCAGACGGATGGAAACGTTCAACAGCCAGTCAAGCACACTGAAAGAAGGGCAGCCTGTTCAAACACCTCTCAGCCTGACTGCAATTTGATAAGTCAAGTTGTTTGGTTGTTCATGTAAAACAAAAGGGAACATGTTTACCTTGAATTTATTCACGTATTTTAGTGCCGCTTTTCATCACTGACCCAATGATGAACGAAAATGAGCATCATTCACTGTGAAGTATTCCTTCATTTATGAACACAATTCACCAGCGTTCAAAAACATGCTCCACAATTCTTCAAAACATTCCACAGCCAAGTTATTTTTAAAAGAGATGAACAAACAAACCAAGCTCGCACGGGGCATGTTTAAAAACCGGTGAAGCATTCGCCAAAAAAATAAATGAATAAAACAAAACATGGCTGGACAATGGAGGTCCGTAGCAAAAGACCCTGTTGCGAAAATGTATTTGTAGAGAAAAAAAAAAAATGTTTGGATTACTCCACGCTGCTATCACTGTATTCCTTCTGGCAGACATACACTCATTATATTTCACCTTCTGGGTCACCAAGTTTAAACAAATATTTCAGATATTTTAAATATGTGGTCATTTCACTTGCAAAAGACAAAGAGTGTCATCAACTGCTCCAGAATTCTCGGCTGTTTACCTATCTACGCATCTAGTGTGGAGTTCAAAGTCCAGGGATGTGTGCAAATAACAGGTAAAGGACAAGAGACAGCAATGGAGAGATGTGCAGGAATCGTGAGTAAGAGAAGACACAAGCAGGTCACATGTCCCTCGAGCGATTCACCTGCGGTGCAGGTCCTCGGAGAACTTTAAGCAGGCGTAGATGAACTCCTTCAGCTGCATGTAGACCTTGGGAACAAACCCAGAGAAGGGCACCTTCTTGGGGAAAGGCATCTACAGAAGACAGGCAGCTTGTCAATTAAACATTTCCTTCAGCAACAAGAGATCGATCACAGGTTCCACTCTGACCCACCTTGTCCAGCTCAGGATCATGGAAGGGAAATTGTCCCAGAATGCACCTGTACTCCTCCTCTGACACCACGGAAATGGGGCTGTAGTTGTCCTGGTCCAGTATTTGCCTAAAAAGACCAAAGAACTCCCATGAGAGTGGGTCAGAGCCAGGGTACCGGATGCCCGTCCTGTTCTGTATCTTCTCCAGACTCATGAACATTGCATTCTTACATAGCATTCTTTTTTAAATTGGTTGCAGGGATGGAAAATGGGTTCCATGATTGATTACCTGGCTGAAGATGCCCCACATAATGACACACAATCAGTACGGAAGAGAGGCAGACATCTATTGCAACATATCTTTGCCTTGAAGTGAAAAGTTGATTCAGGCAGACAAGAGGGTCATGAGAAGTAAACCAATCTGCCTCCCAGCTCAGACCACCTTTGACAGCGCTAACTCCATTAGCATTTAGCACAATCCTTTCGGCAGCTTTCCACGTTACTAGAGTTTTCCCAGTTCAGTCCGACTCCAAGAATGCCTGAAGATATGAGCCAAAGGCTCTTGACAGAGATCAGCTGAGATATTAAGAAGGTCAAGGCAGAATACAGATTTAATCAGCTTTGGACCATCTCGAACATATTTATTCGTTTTCTTTGGCAAATTTAAAGTGAACGACTTCCACAACAGATTGACATTTCTCGCCATTTCCGAAATCTTTTCCAGCTAACAAACACAAGTGAATAATATTTATTCAAAAGATATGCTTTAATTTTGCCAGCTGATTGTACAATGCACTTTTATCATAACAAAACTGGTTTCCCTCCAGCACGATTAATTGTTTCATACTGTGCAAAAATGTGCGAATGTGCACTGTGCAAACGAATCAGAGAGACAGGGGGTCACATCCAAAACCGTATCCCCACGAGCCGATACTCGACGTCCTCCCCACCGTTCATTTTGGAAGGTAACCGAGTCTACCTAACACTTTTTCCAAGTCAACTGACATTGTACACCCCCCCCCCCCCCCCACAGTCCAACCCATGAACCTGCCATGCCCATGACACATTGCAGCCAATGTTAACCTGACGCCACAGGCACGACATCGCATGAAGGATGGTGCCCTCTTGCCCCATCTGACCTGAATGTGCCATTCCACTTCTTCAGCAGGATCTCTCCATACTGGTCACGGATCTCCAGCAACATATCAAACAGTTGGTTGACAGGGAATCCATAGCCCTGTAAGTACGCATCAAAGAGAAGGATTTCACATACACACACACACACAAACAGAAATGCAGATTATCGAGGTGCACGCAGATTCTGTGGAGGCTGCCTCACCTGCAGTGTGTCAGCAAAAAGAACAATGAGGTTCTTCAAGTCCAGAAGAAGGTCGGGGTCTGTGCAGTAGGACTGGAGGGAGAGAAGGATGGGCAGACAGCAAATTGCCATAAAAACAGGCTCAGAGACTGAAGCACACCTTCCAGCCAACAAGGACATTACAGATAACTCCCTAAACATGATTAAAGCAAATATCACTTTTATGAGAGACAACATATAAAGCCTTTGAAATGTTACAAGGGGCTTTGTTAAGGGCCCACGGCTAATTATATGAAATCTTCAGTGAGGAAGCAGCACACAAGGCATCACTCAGCTTTCGTCAGTGATTACCGAGTGTGTTCGCAGCGCTGCTGTAGTCTTGGACAGCGCCAGCTCCCATAGCTCCTCCACATAGGCCCGGTTCACCAGGCCTTCAGTTGTGTGTAGAACGTGGTCTTCCACCACAAAGAACCTGCAGAAAGATGGGGATACATAAGCATGACGGGGAAGGAGAAGTGAATCGGCCTTTCAGGATGGGCCATCAACACAACTACTCAAAGTGAGAGTCATACATCCACAGCAAGAACCAAAGCTGGCCTAATGGTTTCTACAGCACCACCTAGAGGCCTGGAGGATAAAGACTCATTTGTAACCCAGAACTGCCAGTGCAAAACATGGGCCTTTAATTTAACATACAGACAGCCCCCCCCCCAGCAACTGCTGACTTTCTGACTGTTTATGGCTATAGGGAACAGTGACCAAACACGCAGTCATGGTCACCGCTGAAAGCCCCTGTAGCAAGTGAGGCTAAGCATTCCAGCAGGGACGCTGCGCAAAGAATGTTTGCAAAAGTGAGGCTCCAGACACAAGGACATTCCCAGTATCTCCATCCAGACAGCAAGAACAACACGGGTCCTCCATGGAGCTCCCAGACTGCCATAAATCCAGCAGAGAGCGCCAGTTGGCGGGCATAGTGATGGAAAAGGATAACAGTCTCATCTGTGATAGTTTATTTAGCGCCCATCACAAAACCAGTCTTTTAGTTTTTCAGCTTTATATGTCGAATGGACTTAACCGGAAGCATCAGGACTATATACATACTTGAAATGTAAATATGCGTAATTGTAAAAATAAAGACAATTGGTAAATGTCAGAGGAACATCAGCAGTGTTCATGAATGCATGTAAAGTTGAGGTTTAACAGCAAAGAGGGAAGCAGAATTTATTTTGGCAAAAACAATGGCTTTCAGCGTCCTTCCCAAAAGTGGCTAGACATCACATTGAGACTCTAAAGAAAGGGATTTCAATAAAGGAAAAACACCTACCCTACTATCTGATTGAAGTATCTCCTGTACCCGTCCAGAGTTTCGTGCTGAAAAGATAAGACACGTGAGGATGTAGGGGACGAAGGCCAGACGGCGGGACCGTTATGGCACGGGGCCCCCATGCGATCCAGCACACGGCAAGGGGCCCCCATGCGAGCCACTGTGCACCTCGCCGTCTCCTACCATGTTTGAGTGCGGCTGCAGCACTAGCCGGGCCTGTTTCCGTCTCTGCTTCCTGTAGTAGCTCTCGAAGGTGTCGCGGGCACCCTGGAAGCAAAGACGGGAGGAGAACACTCAAAACGAAAGCTGGGAAACGTATATTTAAGACCTCCAATCTTAGAGCAGTGCTCCAGAATCAGGCCTCTTTCACATCTGGGTTGTGTGACCTGTCAGATGTTAGGAAGGACTGTGCCACCCTTTGTAGCTGTATCACATCAGGACAGCGTGGGCCTGCTTCCGTCTGGCATCAGGGCCTTGGATGGGCCGTCTAGCGATGTGCCTTATCGCCTGATTCTGACCAGACTCAGGCCTGGAGTCTCCTCCAGCCCAGTGATAAGGCACCCAGAGCAGGGCTGATTGCTGCCACATTACCACTCTTACTTACTGACCCCTGCTTCTCGACAGGTCACAAAGGCACATAATAAGCAGGGTAATAAAGTTTTTCTGTTTAGATTTTCTTAAAAAAAAAAAAACGGGGTGGGCTCTCCTTACAGAAAACTTCTTGCCTGTCAAGGAAACAATCTGGTCGACGTGATTCATTCTTCCATACAATAACAGGGCAACTCCCGGGGTGAGCCACTTGCAGCTTGGTGACAGACTAACGTCTCCCAATTCCCCATCGCTGTCACCGTCAGCATGCGTTCCTGCTGCCGTCGTGACCTTCACCACCACGTCCCTCCACTTCCTGCCATGCAAGCCTGCTTCCTGTCAGATAGGGCCGCGCTTGGAGCTGGACGGCTCACCACAGGGTCACCGCCAAGCCAAATGTGCCTGACTACCACAACCTGAGAATGACCCTCCCCCCTGCACTGGAGTTCAATACTGGAAAGCTGTCACTAGGTCACTCTCACTGGAGCTGGAGGGGGGGGGGGGAGACTCCGTTCATAGAAAAGGAACATGACCTCACAAGACAAGAATCAGTAGACGATAAACATGACCTGCCTTTGTTTTTAGGATTTTTTGTTTTTATTATTATTTATTTATTTATTTTTAAAAGTTTGATCAGTGCGGTGGGAAATGGGAGAACTGGGTAGGTACGGAAACAGGAATGGTGATACCAAGAGAGACAGAAGGCAAGAAAAGATGGAAGAGATACCATAAAGACTTACAGGCAAGCATACTGCTCCCGTTCGAGAACAATGCTGGACAGCTTTCGCACTTCTACAGGACGATGATGATGCTTCAGCATCATCGTTCTTCTTCGGGTTTTGGGTTTATCCTCGAAGGGAGCCCCAAGAGCGGCTAGTTTGTTGGCGGGTCTGCATTTACACCGTCCACCACTCGACTCAGATTCTTCATCACTTACAGAGTACCATTGTTCATGATGTAGATCCATGTTATAGCAATATGGAGGAATTTAAACACAGGCTGAGGCAAAATGGGCAGGGGAGGGGGGGATTGGTGCACTGGGAAAACAAAAAGAGCCGCTTGATTGGAAACGGGATTCCAGGTCCGGGTTTACAATGAAAATAAATGGAGCCGGTCAATGGAATTGCCTAACATCAAAGCAGGAGAGGGCTCCAACATACCCAGTCAGGTTTCCAATAGGATGCGAGAGGCTTCCAGAGGATGGCAAGTTTGATGCCTGGTCCATAACTGCAGATTTACTATGAGGACATAGAATCAGATTTCAGGGTAGGATCGTAAGGATACTCCTAGATCAGGCCTCTTCAAATCTGGACCTCGATTGCAAATCCAGGCCTAGTTTTCAGTTCTCCCTGGGAGCTAGTTTACTGATTAATGATTTTGATTGATCTGAGGCTTCACACTGGGCTCACAGGTAAACGAGGGCTGGAAGATCAGCAGGGCTCGGACCCTGAGGACTGATTTGAAAAGCCCTGGTCTAGATTGTAGGTGACGGCTGCCGGGGAGACTGTGCTGACAGCCCAGCCTCCATTTGAGGCAGACCCTTTGTTTATGCAGAGAAGACCTTATACTGACCCAAAAAAAACCCTAAATTCAGCAACGGAGCTAACATGACAAGTGACTTAAAGGAAAAGCGTCTCTTATCCACCCAGCCTATCCCTTGCAGGCCTCGTGAACTGTGTCTGGCCCTCTGCAGCCTTCCTGTCACCCTGGAACGGCCTTCCGCTTCTCCGGCCGGAGCCTGGGGTTAAGCTCTGCGTGTCCTTCTCCATGTTCTACTCACTAAATCGCTTCCAAGTGCTACCACAGATGTAGAGTGCTGGCAGAGGGGCTGAGGGAAGGAAGGCACAGGTCATTCGCTCATTTGAAGAAAGAAAAACACAGACTCAAGTAGTACGTGCTCTTTGTTGTAGAGCGGTGGTGGGGTGAACCAAACCCTGTATGCAGGAAGAAACAAATCGCTTTGCTCTGGCGCTTCCCTTTATGACCTCGTGGCCTTTAGAAGGAGGCCGGCCGGCCCGCTCTCACTTTCGCCGCCTTTGATTGAGCACTGGGCCATGCGCGGGAGTTACAATAGGGCCGGCAGGCCGCTTCCTGCATGTGCCGTTCTCACTGGGAGGCAAACAAAGGCTATTGTGACACAGCCTTCACTTGTATGGCCTGCCATGAGGTCACAGATCCCAGCCTGTCACCCAGCCACACGTGTGAGCGTAAATGACATTTTTCCAGCTGCGCACATGACAAATGCCTATGATGTGCCTCCATTCTGCTACAGACCAAGCTTCCTCGCGATCCAAGCACTATTCCAGAATTCATGCCTACTGGAACTAGCATAAGCAGTCCGCAGCGCAATCTGGCGGTATTATCGGAATGCACTCGCTCGCCGGAACATCGGAGCGCAAGAATATAGAAGCCGAAACAGCGATAGATTTACAGCTGGCGCTCGGGTCCTCTTGTTGACACTGAAACCAGAGACCCTTGAACGGCTCCCAAACAGACCTCGGAATCGAGGCCCGGTTCAGGCCCACGGATCAGTGTGGCCTCTCTGAGCGCTTGTTTGCTTGGACTCCGCCATCCGCAGGACGGAAAGAAACCAGGAGGCGGCTAATTGGGAGCCGAAAGGAATCTTGATGCTGTCAAATTACACCGACTGAGAAATCAAAACAGCGGCCTGCTCTGCCATTAACCACATGGCCGCGTCGGGGTGGCCGCATCTCCATGGCAATCCAGAAAACAGCGTTAAATTCCACTCCTGCAGGTGCTCTCCTGGGGACCCGTCAATCAGAACGCACAAACAGACTCCAAGCGCAGAAGAGCGAGGCATCCAAACGCCAAACCAAGCAGTAGCCATAGTACATGAGTCTGCAGTTAAAACACAGACAGGGAGAACAAAGACGAAAGACGGAGGGTCAAAAACAGAGAAAATGCGCTGAAGTAAACAGTTCTTCTGCGGTCAGAGCTCACATCGCCTGATCGCTGGAGCAAAAGTAACGGAAGGGGAACTAAGGAGAGAAACATTCTCAGCACCTAATGGGGGCAGCTTTATCCGAAATCCTCAAAAAGGGAATGGGGATTTAGAGAACTTGGTGCAGTTTGAGTTCCTAGCACGCATACTCGGTGTAAACAGACGAAAACCAACTGGCCACCTATTAACCACTAGCAGGCCTGGGCAGTGAGTGTCAAACGCAGGAACTGCCACGTGAGAGAAAGTGGATGGAGATTAAGTATGAAGGAGTGGTTGGGGGTGACTCACCAGCACTGTGTAGATATGCAGACAGCGATACACAGGTGAGAAGTCTACAAGCTCATGAGCTCCAGGTACCTGCAAAACAGAGACACAGAAACGTCAGCAGACGTCCCGCCTCCTCCCCATCCAGCTTCCATACTTTTCTTCCGGACTGGAACTTGCTTAACCTTGGATCACCCTCCTCCCATCTTAGTCTTTAAGAATAATAAAACAAATACTGATAATTAATGTTATTAAAGTAAAAGCCCATCAAACATAAAAATATTCCACTTGTAGAAACACTGATAAGCAAGAATTGTTTGTTTCCTTTGGAGAGATTTTTTGTTAATGAGAGAGATTTAATAAAACCTCCCGATGTTTTGATTGGATGGCTGTGTCCCGGCCATTTATACATCCGGCCCCCCTCCCTCCCTGCTTCTGGTTTCACACTTTGGGTCGGTCAAAGAGCTAAACCAAATAATCTTAATATACACACACACACACCCCCAAAAATAAAATGAATAAATAAAATAAAAATAAAAAAAAACAGGGAATCATTCCACATTCCTTATTCCGCGGGAAATGTGATACCCAAACAACCCCTCTGGGGGGGGGGGGTGTTATTTAAAAACCGTGAACGCCGTGATGTTTGTATCGAGCACCACTGGAGCGTTATTGTTATATTATTGTGATTATTAATATTAAAGTTCATTGAGGTACTTTCAAAACTCTGGCAGGGCCAGATGTGTCAAAGTTGACAATACAGTAATCTTCTCCAGAAGAACCATTGCGAAGAGCATAGCTTTTTTGATCTGCTAAGGGTACCAGAGAGGTTGGGGGGGGGGGGGGGGTAATCTAGCACTTATGCAAAGTGATGATCGTATTAATCTTGACTTGAACATCATCTTTGAAGGACGATAACATTTACCAGCAGGGCTAAAATGTAGAACATCCACATAGATTGAAATAAGCAACATCACTTAACAAAAGAGTTCCATTAGCTGACAGCACCCCCACCTCACCCGGGTATGCTCTGGGTGCGTGCCGCATGCGTTTTGAGATAGGAGACTGCTTGCATCGTTTCACATCGACCGCTCACCGGGGAAAGGATTTCGAGGAATGCTGCTAGATCTTTTGTCATCTTTGCCCACACTTACACTGAGCTCACATCTACACTGACCGCCTGACGGGAATCTATTCCCAAGAAAGGCAGCAAAACAATCCCCCGCTTTCATTTGGCGGCCGCAGAATGACAAGAGTGGCGAATAATAGGGCAGGAGGGCTCGGGGGGGACAAGGTAGAGAGGGACAGCGAACAATAATAACGAGGGTCGGGAGGAACTGCAGAGCGAGCGGGAATGGCTGGAATGTCAGGTCCCCTGCCACTGCTGTCTGTGTAAACACGGCCCACCGCACTGCACCGGGGGGGGTGGGGGGGGTCGTCAGGGGATGACTCCATGACCCTTGCCAGCACTTGCTTTCGGGAAGATAAGGAGGCACTGAGAATGCATTGCTGGTGGCGAGAGGCACACAGGAAGGCCAAGTGACACGGGGTGGGGGGGGCGGGGTGGCAGGGAACAGAGGTCTGAGATGTGGGATAGGGGCAGTCAGGGTGGGGTGACCGAAGGGCAAGAGCACAGTGTCCTGCCAAACACCTCCAGGGCACCGGGGGCAGCGCGGGGCCAGCAGAGAACACAGATTCCGATCGCAGGAGACCCGGCTCTCCTCACAGGTCAGCCGACGGGCATTTCCGCTGGGTGATAAGCGTGTGGCTCATAAGCGGTGGAAATGAGCGCCCGGCGCGGCGTGGTCAGGACTCTGTGCGTCACCGGCCAGCAGCGACGTGGCATTCCCCGCGAGCACTACGTGCCCAAAGCGCACCCGCCTGCCTTATCCACCTGGGGCGAACACCGCCCACGTGCCGCGGCGACTGAAAATGGTTTCCAGTTCATTAAGGGTGGGAACAGGGCAGGCGGGCCAAGCCAAGGCTGAGGTGGTGGGGTGGGGGGAAACCTCGCTCCAGCGCCGAGCACGTCCAGCACGGCCGCAGGGGTGGCACGGACGTCAACAACACGGAATACGAGACAAGAAACGGGAGGGTTTGCCGCCCCTTGGCAGGACAGAAATTTGGTGGCGGGGATTCAAAAGCACAACAATTTTAGCCAGACGGCATAAAAACACGAGCCTGAAGAGATACGATATTTCTTAGCCAATATTTACAACATTTGGGAGGGGGCTGGACACTGACGGACGAAGCAGCACATCAAATGCAAGTGTGTGCAGTGCTGCAAGAGAGGGGGAGCTGAAGAGATGGACGTCTAACTCGCAGGCTGAAGAGCTGGGAGTTTGTACTGAATAGAAGAGCCAGGCCATGGTGAAATGTGTGTGTGTTTGTATTTAAAACACATTTAGTCCCCACAATGTGGTAAAATCAATAACTTTGCAGTCTCTTGGCATATTGTTCAGTTCTCCACCACTGAATGCAAACAAAAAACTAACTAAAAATGCCAAAATTCTTGTTTTTGTTTGGGTACTTATGGTTAAGGTTACGGCCAGGTAGGGTTAAGGCATTAAGCCCATAGAAATTAGTGGAGAGTCCTCATAAAGATATGAAGGCATGAAGTAAAATCAGTCAGTCAGTCAGTAAGCCTCTGGTTACCTCATCTTCCTCCTCATCCTCCACATCCAGTATTCCAGAGTCCTGTTCAGATTGAGGGCTGCCTCCCTGGCCGTTCAACTCCGTGCTCTGCCCCACCTCCTTCCTGACACGGCGGCCGCTGCCTGCACTCTGCTGGTGGGAGAGGGCGCTGTCAAGACTGCGCTGCACCTGTGCCTGAACGCAGAGAAGAGGGAACTGCAGTCATCTGGGATCAGAGGAACTTAAAGGTTTTCCCTGAAGTTACCTCACACAAATGAGAAAACAAAAGTTTTACAGATTATATAAATATATACACATCACACACACACACACACACACACAAAATGGAATGTCCCCTTAGAGCAGCAGAAAGGCAAAAGGGGGATCAACAGAGAATATTTAACTCAGAACAGCTAAATGTTTTATCTAATATTATAATAGTACCTAAAGATAAAAAGATTTGATAAATGACAATTGACCAAAATGTGACGCATCACCTTTGGGCCCTTCAGCCGAGCCCTTAACCCCCAGAAAAATTCCCCCAGGACACCGGATCAATGGCAGACCCTGCACCCAGACCCCAAGCTTCGCTCTCACCTGTATATGTGTGTGTGTGTGTCTGTGTGTCTCAAAGGAGAGCAAGATGGGATGTGTTCCAATGCATCTATACGCATACATGTACAAACAGCAAATACATTTCATTTCACCAGCGCTAGCTTCTATTTACAAGCATGCAGGGAGCAACATGCCGCAGAGAGAAAGGGCGTGACGCCAGGGTGGACACAGTACAGTGCGGCCTGCTCCAGCAGACCACATCAAGCACTGTACATGTGTATTTAGCATTTTACTTCTCAAACAGTTTACTGTCATTTGCGGCAACAACCGGAACAGCAAAATGCTGAGCGCCAGAAACACATAGAAAGCCGTCAAAGAAAGAAAATACAAACCTACCCAGTCCTTAATCATTCAACAGTCAGACAACTCACTCACTCTATTTCTCTATTTTCACACATACACACACACACACACAAATTAAATACTTGAAGATCACACAAGCTACACGTAGAATTCTTATCCATGATGTATTCGGAAAGTAACTTTCCTGGTCAACAAAGGAATCCTCCCTCTTAAACCCTCCTTATTTTGGTAAAAATGGTAATTAGGGAGAAATGCTTGTCGTCTGGGTCCAATTAAAAATTATAATACAGGAATCAATGTAAAATTAATATTTGAACAAGTTTCCAATTAACAAGCAGTATATATACACACACACACACATACATACATATATAAAATAATACAAAATAAAAATCTGCAAATGTAGAAATCTCAGCATGGGAAGAATACAGCTCTACCACTAACCTACACACACAGCCTCACACATTCACATTGCATTGATACAGACTTTCTATAGCCACATATCAATATTGCACCAATCCAAATTCTTTTTTACCAGTACATGAATCAAAAAAACTAATAAGACATGTAGTACACATGTAGTAAACATGTAGCTCTCTTGAAAGTACCCAACACCCACTAAGCTTGCAGTGACACACCAATGACAGGGTGCTGGCCGGACGTTGTGGCCTAAATCCCCCATGGCCTACAATGAAGCCGCCCCCCATAACATCACTCATCATTAATGTTTGTTGTGTAATATTAAGCTGAATTTAGCATTTCTTTTATATTAAGAAAATCAGCACAAACTTCAGTAGAAAAGCTCACCCATGTACGATTCCCTGCCGGCCACAACAATGATAATCAATGGTAATCAATTATTTCCAGCAGCAAAGTATCTGAGAGCTTTCATTACAGATCCATGTCACCATTTCCTGACCTAGGATTCTGGCCTGGAGGGAAGAGACTCAAGGAGAATGAAACCAACTCAACTCATGGACTGAGTGTGGTTCTAAGGAGGCAGACCCAAGGAGATCCTGAACAGAATGAGTCTTTCTTAACAAACAACATGACGGCACTCGTGCCCTGACCATGAGCACCCAGACACCCTTCTGGAGTTGTGTTTCAACAGGACTTCAAAGGCCCTCATTGAAACCAGGAGTGAGAAGAACGATGACTTGTTTGAGTAGAGGAAAGAGGGTTGAAAGGTGGCGGGCCAACGGGAGAGAACAGATTGAAGACGTCATACCTCCCCCAAGGGATATGGACAGGGCACCGAGAGTAGGGAGGTGTGCGGTGGAGGCACAGCAAAGAGTCCCACATGAAACACTGGCTCCAATGCAAGGCAGATACCTAGCCCCTTGAAAAAGGCCGAGGCCAGACAAGACGGAGCTGGTGGAGCTGGGGGAGGGAGGCTAGGCTTTGCTGTGGTGGAACTAGGAGATGAAGGACCTTTCTTGGCTCAGAAGAAAATGGGGGCAGACAAGCAGAGCTGACACTACGGTCAAGAGAGCGGCAAGGAGGGAAGCTGGAATATCAGAAAGTAAATCGAGGAATAGAAAAGAATACAGCTATCAAATAACGAATGAAAATACACAAATGCAAGCAAAATTCTCAGAGCAGCACAGGAGATAATGTGGTGCGCAACAGCACAGGAGCTCCACCCGATGCAGACTGCAGACCAGCTCGGAAAGCACTGGAATGCACGAAGGCAGCAAACCGGCCCAGACCATCCAGAACGGCCCGCCACGTGAAAATGTACAATTCCCGACAGTAAACGACATGGGCGGCTGGGCCTGCTACCAGTGAGGGCAAGACGTTGGCGGCTGAATGCAAAGGATAGAGAGAGAGATGGAGGAGGATTAAGCCAGAGGCTTGGACGGGACCACAATAATGCTCTGGTGAGGTCCACATTTCCAGTACTGTGGATGGCCACAGCTCCCGCAGCGCAAGAGGCTGAGTGACTAGAGGGATGCCAAGACTGAAGGTACAATGCATGAGATCACGCTGTGGTAGCAGGAACGGCTCCTTAAATATAAAGCCAAACGCTTAGCAGTACTCATGAATATGTATGTCTAACTGGAGCCTAATGCCCCTGCAAATTTCTGGGATAAGTGAAATCAATCTCACAGTAAAATATAACTCGTTCATCTAAAGCACGACAAAGCCAAAAAAAAGGCAAAGATATTGTGTGTTAGATTTTCATTTTAGCTTTTTAAAAGGATGGGAAACTCAACAAAAAAAAAGCACAAAAGCAAAACTAATGGTGGAAAGATCTCTTACTACGGTCCTCACATCACATCTCCATGCCTCAGGAGGTCTGTTCGTCTTTAAGAGACATGCCTTCCTCCATGTTCTTGCAAAGCAGCTGGCTTGAGAGTCGTCAGGAGAAAAAAATGAACGCAAGTGAAAAGAACAGAGGAGCTTCCTAAGATGTGGGGTTTAACAATGAGAGGCTAACTTCAATGCTCAATGAAGGGGGAGATGACACACAGACAACAGGTTGTCGTTCCACAGTGGGAGTGGCAGTAGGGCAGAGGGCCTTTGTGGGACTTGAAGCAGGTTGAGATTTTGAGGAGTAGAAAAGTAGACAGGATTCTTATCCCAACTGTCCTTCCACTGGAGAGTCGTCATTGGTTCCCGCTGGTTTTGTTTCTTTGGGAACATCCAAGAGCCTGTGAACTTACTCAAAATGAGTGCTGTGTAGACCACCGCTCTAAGATCCTGGCGACGCACAGAGGACAAACCCAGAAAGCTGAGGGATGGAGACACTTGCTCTCCTTAGACATGGAGAGATTTTCAAATGATGGAGTGGTGGAGCAATGACATCATAGCAAATACAAGGTGACCATTCTAGTGGACCACAGGGTTAAGACCCTCAGGGATATTAACAATTAATAATTATTACTAATACACATACAGTAAAATTAATACTATTACTAAAACCATTGCTAATGAAGTGTTCCTCCCATTCTTGACAATCAGTTATTGGGTGCTGTGGTTTTTTTTAAACCCGGCTGAGAGGAATCAGCCACTGCCATTCTAACTATTGGTGCAGCGATCCGTGGCACCACAGACAATCCCTATCCCACGCCTCAAGTCCTGCTGAACGTAATCTTCCCAAACCTTTCCTTGAACTTCTGGAGGTAATCTTCTGTACTATCATTTCTCCATTACGTTCCTCATCTGTTTTCCTTTTATACCCAATGGCCTTTCTTACCTAGCTACGCCCTCTCTGGATACAAGTCTGGCAGACACACAAGGCCGCGTCCAAACATCCTTCCAAGATGCAACGTTCACAGCTGCTGCCAAAACCGAGCATGACACTGAAAAATAAGGTGCCATATCATCGTGCCCTAACAGCACATCAAAAGTAGGGCCATGCTACTCTTCAGTAACATCTATAAGAGTCTATAACCATGTCACCATCTGCCCTGCAGACAACATACCTGGCTGCTTGGCTGGTCCCTACACACGGCTTGTGTGTTTGTGAGTGTGTGCGTCAGTGTGTGCACCTCCAGTAACTGGATATTAGCAAATCATTCCTCCCTACTTCACAGGGAATCCAATGTGTTTCTCATTAATCTCAGTGAGCTTGACTGTTGGGACTACAGAGGTCTGATGGAAACTGTACCGCTGTATCCCTGAGGCGCTGCAGAGAGAGGGAGAGAAATGGGAGACACGGAAAAGACAAGAGAGAGGGGGGAAAAATGAGGGACAGAAAGAAAGGAGGAGAGACTAGAATGGAAAGGGAAGGAAGGTTTGATACGCAGAATGAGAAAGGGTGAGGGAATGAGACGGAGAAGAAGGAAGAGAGGAAAGAGAAATAAAAGAATGGGGTGAACAAGAAAAGAAAAAAGGATAAAAAAGAAGGGATCAAGCATAAAGAGAAGCAGAGGGAAAGATGAAGGAGAAATGAGGAGAGGTAAGAGGGAGTATAGGGCTCCAGTACAGTCCCGCCCTCTCTGTCTGCCAGTACACCCCCCCACCCCAGCTTGCACAACGGAGCCATTATCACCACACCAGATTCCATCACCCATTTATTTTCTATTCGTTTGTTAGCGGAAGTCAAACGCTCTCACATACGAACGATTTCATCTAATTTCTCCCCGGATGGGAAGTGCTCTTGACTGGAAGGCTGTTGGACAGGCAAACCGCTAGACTGAAAGTCTCCAGTGATTAGTAGTCTGGCCCCTTTGGCGTTGGGCGCGACAGCCAGGCCAGGGGCAGGTATAGCGAACATCATGGCCAGTGTTTCCCTAGAAACACACTAGGCGACAACAGCACCATCCAGCTTTTAAAACAAGCAAATAAAAGTACCCCAAACTTCAATTATTGAACATGACCGGCTGAGATGCAAAACTGCTGTTTTAATGCCGGAGGAACGTTGTGTCTACAGCTCACCTCCAGGGTTGTGGGTTCAAATTCCTTCCCCCTGGCTGTGTGTGGAGTTTGCACGTTCTCCCCAGATTCATGCGGGTTCACCGGCTGGTTCCCGCAATTCAAACACAATCAGGCAGCCAAAAAGGCCCGAAATTGCCCATAGTGTGAGCCTGAGTGTTGTTGGCCCTGCGATAGACAGACATCACATCCAGGGTGCCTCCCAGCCTCAGGCCCTGTGCTTTCTGTGACAAAACTCCGAAAAAGGCCCACCGCAACCCGTTACAGAATAAGCGGCCATGAAAGATGGAGAAAAAAGTTGAACAGCTGACTTCTATGGCTTCTTCATAGTCTGCTTCCCTCCCTCTCTGAGACACATACATATTCTCACATCCAAAGGAGCATAAGCCTTCACAGACGACACTAAAAATGTAGGACAGTCACCTGATCACTATTTCAGCCTCCAGCAGAGTTTGTTTTACAGCAAGACTAGGTGCCACATTATAGCAAGCGGCCCAGGGAGCCTAACCAGATCCATAAGGAGTCACTGATCTTACCTCACGAAGCAACGATGCAATTTTCTCTCAGAAGTGGAGAAATCTTCACAATGCAGGCTTTGGTTTCCATAGCTACCAGGAGCAGGGACTATGGAAACTCTGCTCTACATCATCTCTTCCCACACCATTAATTATGCTTATGTTCAGCTCTCATTTGAACTTCAACTGGTTGCGTAATTAAAAACGTCCCAGTCCTTTTCTGTGCATTAGCAAAACAAGAGAAAGGCAGAACAAGGCAGAGCCATTAGCCATTTTGGCTAAAACATTAGAGGCAGCTGTTTAATACTGGGGATTAACTATCGCCCTAATGATTAATCTTTGTAAATGTGTTCAGCAAAACTTAAAAATAAGCAGGAGAAAAACAGAACAGCTAGTAAATGATGGAAGACATTTGAAGAATGTTACCAAAGGACAATTCGTCCACATAAACTAAAAAACGCTATATTCAAACATAACGGACTTCACAGAAGCACAGGCACCAGCTCACAGCAAGTCGATGTAACATGTGCAAGAGGACACACACACACACACAGATACACACACACACATTAATAAAGCACACACCGACTATTTCAAATTAAACACACACACACACACACACACACATTAATAAAGCACACACCGACTATTTCAAATTAAACACACACACACACACATTAATAAAGCACACACCGACTATTTCAAATTAAACACACACAGACACACACAGACACACACATTAAAGCACACACCGACTATTTCAAATTAAACACACACACAGACACACACCCACACACACACACACACACATTAATAAAGCACACACCGACTATTTCAAATTAAACACACACACACACACACACAGACACACACACATTAATAAAGCACACACCGACTATTTCAAATTAAACACACACACACACACACACACAAATAAAACACACCGACTATTTCTAATTAACACACTCCCACCACACACACACACACAGACATTAATAAAGCACACACCGACTATTTCAAATTAAACACACACACACACACAGACATTAATAAAGCACACACCGACTATTTCAAATTAAACACACACACACACACATTAATAAAGCACACACCGACTATTTCAAATTAAACACACACAGACACACACAGACACACACATTAAAGCACACACCGACTATTTCAAATTAAACACACACACAGACACACACCCACACACACACACACACACATTAATAAAGCACACACCGACTATTTCAAATTAAACACACACACACACACACACAGACACACACACATTAATAAAGCACACACCGACTATTTCAAATTAAACACACACACACACACACAAATAAAACACACCGACTATTTCTAATTAAAACACACTCCCACCACACACACCCACACACACACATTAATAAAGCACACACCGACTATTTCAAATTAAACACACTTACACCACAGACACACACACACACACAGCACACAAATATGTTTGTTTTCATATCTTTATGTATTCATTTCTATGGGTATAACCCTGATCCCATCTATGACAACCTTAACCAGCCCTAACCTTAACCATAAGTAAGCAAACTAAATAGTTTTGACATTTTTAGTTTTTTGATTGCAGTCACAAATCCTTATAGCACTGAGTTTCCCCTTGTGGGGAGCAAAAAAAAATGGTCCCCACAATGTCAAAATAATTTTTAAAACATTGTGGGGACATTTGGTCCCCATAATGTAATATACACATGACACACACATACAGACACATACACACACAGTGACCCTGGTGAGCAAATGTTTGAGAACCACTTTGTCAGAGGTTACTTTGGTTTAAACCGTGGTTGAATGGCAAGCCAACATTCCGCTTTAGTTGGAGAGATCAGAGGATACAGCTCTGAGCAGTGTGTTCTGCTGCCACCTACAGGCGTGAGAGAAAACAAGGACTAAGGCTTTCAAACAGTGAGGCTGCTGGAGCCCATTCTGTTTTATCCCATTTAATATGACAATTGTAGTTAGTGGTTTACTTTCAAAAGTGCATTGGAAAGAAAAATCATGCCATAAAGCTACAAAAAAAAAAAAAAAGATTACATTTATGCAGACTGAACAGATAGTGGTGATACGTCTTGAAAAAAAATCCCCCTTTTATCTATTACTAATAAACCATGTAGATTACCTGAGGTTTTAAAAAAAAAAAAGTTTCAGCATGAGCCAGGTCAGGCACAGCCTGGACTGACGGCCGATAAAAGGGAAATATTTACAACAAAGTCCCACGGTTTCACATCGAAAAAGGTGGTGTTTGAGCACTCCAGCAACATGGATACGTTAATGAAGAATTTATGACCATCCTGCATTCTACTACTGTGAGCACCAAGTTTAACAGAGGGAAAACAAACAGTAACGTATCAGGAGTGGCATTCTTTTGGTTTTATGTTAGAGTCTTGTTTAGGAATCCTGTGGCAAAGAGTTTTGAAGAATCTTGGACAGGTCGTCCGAAGTTGACAAGCCTTGAAACTCTGACAACCTGCCTCTGGATACGTAACCACCAGTAGAAGATACCAGCTATGTTACATACTGGTTTAGGAGGCCATGGAGTCTGGGTATTGGACGAGCAACGTCCAGCCGGCACAGAGAGGGGGGAGTAGTCTGCAGACCTCCATCAGGCATGAGCAGCACATGGACTCCAGAGCTACGGTGATACGGTACAGGGACCCGCACTCCCCACCCACCATAGTCACACCAAAAACGAATTCCATTTGTGCATGGAGAGTGGTAACAGCTCCGTGACAAGAGCCCCTGTTTGTCATTAGAAGCAGGAGGGGAGGGGAGGGTAGAGCAGGGGAGGTGGGGGGGCCCCCCCCCCCCCCCCCCCGCGCGGGCCCCCCCCCCACCCAGCCCGCCCCCCCCCCCCCCCCACCCCAACACCCCCCACCCCCCCCCCCCCGCCCCCAAATCTAAGAAGAGGATGAATTTAAGAATGAAATGAAAACCATTCATAAGGGATTTGATAGATATTGTTAAAACTAATAGAAGACAAGTTACATGTAAAACTCAATTAAATCCACCACATACTTCACTCACCTTTTTTTATCGTTTCCCTGGGAATTATGGGATAGTGGAGGAAATGCTTACTTGTGTGGCATCACTGTGGACTCATTAGACACATATAGGGACAATGGAGGTGCGACTTTATTTCAGTCAATGGCAGTTGAGGCTTCACGTGCCCCATAATGCGATAATAGGTGAGCATCATCATGGGGAATATGGGAGATATTTCTCATGAGATTCAAAGATATATGGGCCGTGTATTAATATTCACGTTTTTAGGTAGCTGTGTGACTAAGACTGTCACATCCCGGTCACACCCCCGACGTGCAAAACGCACCAGCCAATCAACGGAGATCAACCACACCGATAAAAACACCCCCTCCGTTGCTCCAACGTGAGGAATTGTTGTTCCAATGCGACTTGCTGAGCTTCTCTTCTTTGCCTTTCATGCAGCCCTAATCCGATGGTGCTCCTGTTCCATCCCCGCTTCCCCGGATCCCGACCATGTCTTGCCCCCTGTCTGGTGTCCTCCCCTTCAGCTTGGCTTCCCCGGCTTCTTCGCCCTCCTGCTCCATCCCCCGACTCCCCCTTCTGATTCTGCTTCCCCGAGGTCTAATAAACCCTCCTGTTTTCGCTACCCCTCTGCTCTTGGCGTGTTCTGTTCCGTGACAAAGACTCCATAAACTGCCCAGTGAAACTCTATTCATTACAGGGACAATGACGTTTTTGAGTGTGAACTGTGGGAAGACAGAAACTAAACTGAACTCGGTTCAGATGAGATAGAAACACTGCAGGCAGTCGGTCAGGACAGTAAAGACATGCAGGACCATATAGAAGGAGTCAGTCACCAATGTATGTCTTCTGTTATTTACTTGTGGTGGGAACCTAGGAACATAGGTACATATGCAGGAATATCTGTGAGTGAGGTTTTAAAATGGATACAAACTTCAATTAGGCAGCAATATCAACATCAAGAATAGTATCATGTTCTCAGATAAACAGAATGCAGTACGTCCTGTAATACAAATCAATAACCTTATACACTGATTACACACTCAATTAGCAACTATACATCAACACTCGTAACACCGAATAATCAAAGGCAACACACTGTACATTCGGTTAAACGCAATGCACTCGATGCTAAAACGTACAATACAACGCACCGATAGAAATGGCGGTAACGTGAACCAGCGATCCTCAACCTGTGGGTCGCGACCCAAATTTTGGTCGTGGCAAGGTTTGAAAGGGTCGCATGGAAGGGTTGGAAATGTAAACATTTTAAAATCAGTAAGCTTATATACTGATCCACAGTCAGGTTTCCAAGACCCAGTCCTAGAACTGACCTATATAAACGGGTCTTGGGTCTGCAAATGCTTAGCGCAAACACTCAACGAATCCAAGAAGCCAAAACCACAGATGCTTATTTTAAAATTCACTGGCACATCCAGTCAGATTTGTGCAATAGGCATTGATTGGCGTAAATTGCAGAGTGCACTGTGGCCCGAATTATAGCGATAATTTAAACGTATACTTGATATAAGGTCGCGCCTGAGCTGGCTAAAGATTGGGTTGCGGTGCAAAAAATGTTGAGTGAGAACTTAAACAATATAGTATGACCTAATTAATGTGATTACAATTAAATGCAGCCATCGCAATTTAGGGAAGTAACACAGTTATCAGTCAGTGTGCAGGTGACTAGTATGAGGTACAAATAACGCAACACTTACTTATACATACATGCACACTTTCAGACGGAACAGATGGGGAGATTTCGGCTACTAATAACCAAGTTAACAAATTAACTAACCCATATACACTGCCTGCCATACGTCTTATGGTTTGGACAGTGTGACTTGGCACTTAGCCATCTCTCCTATTTGACTCTCCCTGCTGCCCCCTGGAGGATGGGCTCCCCCTCTGAGTCTGGTTAGGGTTACGGCTTCCTCTGCTGCCCCCTGGAGGATGGGCTCCCCCTTTGAGTCTGATCCCTCCCAAGGTTTCTTCCTTCTTGGGAGTTTTTCCTTGCCACTGTCGCCTTTGGCTTGCTCACTGGGGGCTTTGGGTGCGGATGCTGTAAAGCGCTTTGAGACGATGAAATGTTGTGATAATGCGCTATACAAAAATAAATTTGTTGTTGTCTTACGGATGCATGTTAACAGGTTAACGGCCCTTGTACGTGTCAATGTCAGTATATTATAATAATTACTGGGACTTTTATCTCAATATTCACGGTAATATAAGCAGGCCACACTTACTATAAAGTTCCAACAGGCCTGTATGTAGAAGAAGCTCAGCAAGGGTCTGATCAGTC
Source organism: Isichthys henryi (assembly GCA_026776945.1). NCBI lineage: Eukaryota > Metazoa > Chordata > Actinopteri > Osteoglossiformes > Mormyridae > Isichthys > Isichthys henryi. Next base: position 22,394,051 of record JAODJX010000015.1, read on the forward strand.
TTTTGTTCTGGGTCCAGGAAGGAGAGGGTATGGGGGGCATTTGCCAAAATTTTGGGTGGGAAACTAAATGACACCCAGGCCCTGCTTACTCATAAGTAGTGGCAGGGTCAGTGCCAGCTGGCCGTTCGGGTATTGCCCAGTTACAACGGTCAACGAGAGGAACTTAAACCACCGAATGCACCCATCACATTTGAAAGGGAGGAAAGAAAACACAAGAACATTTAACCACGACCAAGAACTCCAGTGGCAAACAAAAAAAAAAAAATAGTGGACTTTAAAGCCAAAACCTCAATATAACTTTAGGCACATTAGAAGATTCGTTTGATTTATAAGGACTGTAAATGGGGATGGCAAGTCAGCCTTTTCCAAGAGAGCCTTTATTATTGCGAGAGGCTTTGCTGTTTTGGTTCTCCAAGCAGATTTTCCTGCAGGCTGGAGCAGGGGGGGTACGCTGCTCTCCTTAGATTTCAGCTGACTCTATTATTACCCTCCAGAAACCATCTCATTTAAAACGTGAGTGTTCTCCCCCCCCAAACCCTTTTATGTGTGATTTAGACTTGGCTTTCTTGGGATAATTGTTGAAACTGGATGTTAAGTGGGTCTTTTTATAGTTTTTTTACGTTTTTTTCTTTGAGATGGCTTTTATTATAATATTTATAACATTTGTGGCAGTAACCGAGCTCCAGCTTTGAGTTATGCCTTAAGTGTCCGACACCCTCATGCGAGTCCAAGTCAGATGGAGAATAGCTTCGGGCCCCGTTTTTTAAATATCTGTTTGTTTTGGCAGGTCTGTTTGCTCAGTCGTAGCTCGTGGAGCCGCGGATTCGAAAGAACGCCAGGCGGCTCGCTCCTTCACCAATGCCAACTCGCCAGTGCATCTGACGGACCCTTTACAGATTGACAGCGAAACGTAATTACGTGTGATGGCTCTCCTGTTACGGCCATCGCACGTCCGCTGCTTGAAACTGCAACGCAATGTGTTTCAAATTATTATACTGCTCAATTTTGGAGATGATATTTTCACAAGAATGCCAGCAGTGGAATTCTAACCAATAATTTACACTAGAATGTAAACAACACTGGTATTAATAAAGCATAACATTTTGAAGCTGTTTAAAAATGTGGGATAGGTGACTGAATTTTCAAATCCAAAACAAATTTAGCTGATGAATAATGAAGAAAAAGTTTCTTGTGGTTAAATTCATAAAACATAATTTGTTTTGATTCAAAATATACTTTATCTGATCCTCTCCAGAATACGGTACGAACTGAACATGGACCAAACATGATCTCAGAAACGGTCACGTTCACAATGCCCTTGTCGTCATCTAATTAAAAAGAAATAAAGTTGTTTTCCCGCAAGTTTTCTCTGTTTCCAAAATAAATACAGGCCATAATTTATACTTTTGTATTTCCCTATAGCTTCTCATCTCATGCCTTGATTTTATGTGTAGCAGACTGGAAATGATTATGTCACGATATAGAATAATTTAAGCAACATGTGACTTTCTGTACTTTCCATAGCTTTCCTTGCAGCCACAACACATTTGTAAATGGTATATCTGAAGGAGAATTCCAGACAACACTATAATTTATCGTGTTGTGTAATTCAGCTCAAATATACTTCTAGACCATTTCAAAATGGTACCTAAAAAAAAACAAGCTTTCTTCATGTCTCAATATGAATGCACTCCGGGAAAAAAACATTGCCCACTGAAGCAGTATCTTCCAGAGGTCCTTGTGTGGAACCATCAGAATGTTTTTTAATAGCAGAGGTGAAGCGCAATGCATGATGGGAAAGATCTTTTTTTTTTTTTTTTGTGTAGTCAACAAAATCGCAAGCTGGAATGCAGCCCAACTTCTACGGTTTGATCCGTGCTTCACAGATTAGACTTGCACCATTACTTGATGATTAATGGCCTAATTCATACTCATTTAGGACAATTTAAACTGGCCACTTCACACAGAGCAAGCTGGAGCCCAGAGCATTATGGGTTCTGCAGATGGGCTGTCGCAGGAGTTGCTGTCCACCATTGAGTGATGCCACTGTAACACTTATTATTTGTTTCTGCCTTACGCATACAGAAAGCTTTATTAACATGGCTATAAATATTTATCAAAAGGCATAACATATTATACCCTTGTTTATTAGGCATTATGACTGCTTTATGAAGCACTCATCTATAACCTAAAGGCTTTTTTGGGAAGAAATTCAGTTTTGGCATTTCCGGCGAAAAATTAAATGTAGCTTTATTTGCCATTGCTTAAGCATAGGAAAGGGTATATTGCAATGTGTTTTTTTGTTTATCCTGCCTTGCTCTCCTTATATAAAAGCATACACACACTTAGGGGTGAGAGTGAAGCTTGGGGTCTGAACATAGGGTCGGCCATTTATCTGGCATTACTGGAACATTTTTGGGGGGGGGGTTAAGGACCTCGCACAAGGGCCCAACGGAGATGACGCTACTCTGTCGATAACGGGGCTGAAATCGAAAACTCTCTGAACCACGTACTATGTGTTTACTCTGTGATTTTCCATCTCCTCTTTTTTACCCTCGTTGTGGGGAGACATAACCTTTCTACTGGGGACGAAGCCTGAGCCTCAAACTGCACAACTGAAAATTCTGCAATGGATTTGGGAGCCATGGTTTAGGTGTGTTGACCAGGGACAATAATCAATAACCCACACCGCCAACTGTAAACAAAAACTCGACCTTTCCATATGAGCCCAGCAGAGCTGACCAGACTCCTGCTTTAGTCACACATAGCAGTACACCGTCGAGGTCTTCCAAGTTCAGCTTCATACATCTTCGGCTGGAATGACCTTATCTGTTTTGACATTTGCCACTGCCTCTGATTCATCCGGGGAGAATGCTGTCTCGCTTTATCTTTCGCTGTCTCTGAGACCGTGAGAATCCATCCAAGACAAGACCAGCTATGATAAAGCCCACTGAAGATATATTTGTGTGTGTGCGTGTGTGTGTGGGTTTGTGTGTCCCAAATCATCCTTTCTGCACCTTATGCAATCAGGTACCCACTTACGCATCTGTCACCTGTGATGATTCACACTCTAAACTGTGTAAATATGGATGGATGGATGGATCAACATGGCTGGATGGATCCATCAATAACCACTTAACCTGAGTCAATTGTTTTGTTCTTTTATTCTTGGGTTTACTTAATTTAATCCCTGATTTATGATCTTACGTTTCAGGTGTAACCTTTGTTCATAGGTGAACCTTTTCCTGGACAGACAGACACAATCCATTTCTACCCCCAACAAAGTCCTGGACAAGCAACATGTGGTGCAAATTCACTGTACAGCTGACAGGTTTATCATGTAGATTGCAGTGGCTCTCAGTTCACAGAAACTGGGCTTAGCTGGTCTCATGATATTAATGAAGTAAATTAACCACAGGTCCAGATCCAGAACCTCAGCCCTGGCCATGACTCAGAAAACTTTATTACGTCCCCTGGTCTCTACTGGAGTGGAAAAGAGTGACCTGTTACATATTAAATTCATTAACCCAAAAATTAATTACTATGGGATAACTGAACGTGACCTGGACAGAGGCCAAACTGATATGGTGCACTGCAGACTAATGCACACCCTCAAGCAGCTGTGAGGTTGTCGTGCGGCGGGGGTCGGTGGACCGGCCCGTGCTCAGAGAAGACTCAGCAGCAGAAGCAGCACCATGGCCGATGACTCACTGCCTGCTTTAAGCCGCGAGCCTTGGACCAAGGACTGTAGTAAAGGGAAACGTGAGATCAAATAACAAAAGAATGCTGTAACCACTAATAACAGAAGAACATACCACTTCGCCTACCCCCATCTCGCTCTCCATAGCTTGAGGGGTTGAAGCACAGGGTCAGCCAGCGTGCAGTGCCCCTGCAGCTGGGTGGTTAAGGGCCTTGCCCAAGAGCCCATGGATATGTGGCTATTCTGCCATGAAGACCCATATAGGCACAGTAATGTGAAAAATTCTCGTAACAGGATAAATAAAAGTAATAAAAAAAAGCATCTGGTCCTTAGCAGGTCTTAAAATTAAGTAAATACAACCTCAGATGAACAACAACATATGCCATATTACACAGTGTCATTATTTATGTAACAAAAACCAAGCCAAAATACAGAAGCCACGTGTGAAAAATTAAGTACACCCTTACTGCTCCCTTGGGAATTAAGAGGGTAAGTACCAGCCAGGTGCTGTTAATGAAAGGCACCTGAGTAACCGATCATCAGCAAGTGTGACCACCTCTATAAAAGTAGAGGTTTTGCCAGTTTGCTGGTCTGGAGTATTCAGGTTACCACAATTCCAAGGAGGAAAGATATCAGGAATATCTTTTGAGAAGCAAATGTTGCTGCCCATCAATCTGCGAAGGGTTATAAGGCCATTTCCAGGCAATTTGAAGTCCATCATTCTACATGGAGAAAGATTATTCACAAGTGGAGAACATTCAAGACAGTTGCCAGTCTTCTCAGGTGTGGACGTCCCAGCAAATTCACCCCGAGGTCAGACCGTGCGATGTTCAGAGATGGCAAAAACCCCAAGAGTTACATCCTAGACTCTACAGACCTCAGTTAGCATGTTAAATGTTACAATTACAAAAGACTGAAGAACAATTAGAAAAGGACTGAAGAAGTATGGCTTGTCTGGAAGGGTTATCAGGAGAAAGCCTCTTCTCTGTAAAAAGAACATGGCAGCAAGGTTTAGGTTCGCAAAGTTGCATCTGACCAAACCACAATATTTCTGGATCTACCCCCTTTGAACAGATGAGACCAAAGCGGAGATGTTTGCATATGGTCATTTCCTGATTTGGACTGGAATCCCGGAATGGCCCCAACCCTGTAAGAACAGGGGTGTCGAACTCCAGTCCTGGACATACAAATGTGCTTTATTTGACATTTGCAAAGGTACTGGTACATTGGAATGCTTATCATTGCTAACCCCCATCTTGCTCTCCATAGCTTGGGGGGGGGTCACAGCTCAGGATCAACTAACATGCAGCAACCCTGGATCTGGGGCTTAAGGGCCTTGCTGAAGGACCCACGGCCATGTGACCGTTCTGCCAAGGCTGCGGCTCAAACTAGTGATGTTTGGATGACATGTATAGAGATTTAACCCGCTGAACCACACTGCAATCCCGGCTTAGGTCTTTCCCTGTTCCACTACAAATGATTCAGCTCAAGAGCTGTGTGGTAATTAGCACAAGGAGTTGAATCAGGTGTTGTAAATGAAGGGAAACCCAAAAATGTGCAAGGCTCTGCCCCCCCCAAGATTGAAGTTTAACACCCCTTTATCTAGAAATACTGTGGGAGAAGACTGTAAGATCTGCTGCATTCCTTAGTGGAAGTAGTACCTTCACACAAGGACGGCAAATGTTTCACTCATGACCTCTAGTACCTCATTTAAATTTTTAAATAAAAGATATAGAACTTATGTTAGTTTTTTCCCCGATTTAAATTCTTGGCAATATTCGGATGGAAGAATTCCAGAGATCCAGATTTTTTCCAATATTAGAAATACAAGCAGCGTTCAGCCCAGCAGGGAACCTTCATTAAGAAATAAGGACTAGAGCTGCTGCCAGGCACAGAGTCCACAGGTGCTAAAACAAACCTCCTTGTGGCAAGACATATGAGCCCCCAGCCCCCAGCGGGCACCAGCGCCGTACCCCGCTTAGAGCAAAAAGACCAGTTTCCATAGCGAGTGACCAGCGGTTTGTGTCAGGCAGCTGAAGGCAGTGCACCTACTGCGCCTACCTGACATTAATAACGTGAGAAATGAAGCAAAGAGGAAATCTACGTGTTAGCATATTCCACATTACCGGCCGTGTAAACAGGACCCTCCGCAGGTAGTCGGCTAGCAGCGGACTTGGCTAGTCTCACAGCCATGACTGACATTTAGCTACTAAAATGGATGTAAAGGGTGTTTGCTTGTGGCAGCCTTTGTTCCTGTATTTTTAATATTTCTTGAACTTTGATGTGAACCTTCCGGGAACAGACCGTGTTTTCTTAGGCAAGACGGGCGCAGTTATTCAGTCATCGAGACTAATTGAAAGGGACCCACAGTCTGACAAGGAAATAAGATGGAGGAGCGGCCGAAGTTCCCAAAGTTACTCCAGGTTGCCCTAGGAATCACGGCGGTAACAATGCTAAAACAGGCATACGCTCGCATTTTCTTTTTCCACACTGACGTTGAACCAGGTTTGACCAAACATACACGTCATTCACCATCGAGTCACAAAGCCTGTAGGGTTCTAATCAAGTTTGAATGCTCAAATAACCTATCATTAGCTTTTTGTTTTCCTAATACAGCATCATATTCTCTTGTTTGTAGTTATAAATGCAAGATTTCAACAAACTGAATAAATATTCTTGGTGTGGTCAGTTTCAGGGGTTTCAATGGTCCAAAATTAACTGCAAACACACCCCATGTCTGGTGTCATATGAAACGGGATGGCTTTTATGAAAAGGTCAGTGGAATATGGCATGACAATACCAGCCTTGGGTGGAACCCTTTATTTAAGGCATCTACCCTGGCACCTTAAGGTGGCCGGGAAACCATACACGGCATCTCAGCCACCTGATAAACCCTCTGCAGGACAAAAATTATACCACAGACATCTACACCACCAGAAAGGAGCTTCAATATTTAAAAATGTAAACCACGTGCCATTGCAGATGCTTTGCAAAAGCAGTTGAGGACAATGACTCTTCTCTGGGAAGCATTCCTTATTTGCAATGCCTACCATATAAGTGTTTAAATCAGCACACTTACTAAATTACTAAATTCATAGTACGTCACAAGGAAACGCCAAGGATTTTTAATTAAAAGAATAACTGCAGTATAAAGAGCAGTACTAATGTCCCCCTCCCCCCATGGGCAAAGGAAACTGAGGTAGTTAAAACAGCGACTTGCTGGAGGATTTAGCTAGATTGAAATAATATTAACCCTCAACACTGGCTAATACCAACAGCACTAAAATGAAATTAAACGAAAGCCCACAATTCTAAGTTCAAAGCTCAACTATAAACTGGCAACCATAAAAAAAAAATAAAATAAGAACTTCCCACACCCCCATTTAAACCCTAATAAGGACGGCGTCCTAATCAAAGACTGCTGGACTTCATTAGTGGAGATGTTTAACAGTTCAGGACGGCGGATCAATTCCCATGGATACGTCACCGCTTAGGTTAACTCGGGTCTTTATCCTTTTCTCATGCTGTGTCACTACAATTCCAAACAATGATTATCTGTCTAGTTTTCCTTGTAAATGCTTAAATAAAGTTAATTTTGTTTTATAAATATAATTTTGAGCAGGTCTGTAAGAGTCAAATAGCAAATAAAATCAAGTAAAAATTTTGAAGTTAAAAGTGATATTAAACCCTTTTGAAAAATGCAAATGTGAAATAAAATCCATTACAACCGACAAAATGTAAATACTTGGTTGTCATTGATACCTAGCAGTCACCCAAATACAGTGTAATATTTTTGACTCTCCTGTACAACAATTTTCTCTTTAAAATTTATCGCTAAAATCCATCATTGATTTGCAGGAGCCCTTGATAATACATGGAATTATGATGGTGCCTCTTTACATGGACACTGTGTTACCATCAGAAAGAATTTCATTCTTAAGTGAATAAAGAAAGCAGTGCATTTAAATGAAAGGAAAAATATAACGTAAGAAAAACACAAACCCGACACTGAAGGCTGGACACCAGCCCTCATGGTGCTTCTTGTTAAAAAATTGATGTTTCCATTTTGTTTTTGTGTAAACATCAGTGCCACATGAGAGACAACAGGTCCGGAGGTGAAGGCGTGCCTGTTCCAGTTAAAGTATTTTTAGCTCGCCAAAATGACAGGACGGCTTTGCAAGAATGGAAACAGGCACGGGAAGCCAGACTGCACCAGGCCGCAGGTGTCTCTTCCAATTAGGGGGAGAGCAGGGAATCCCAGAGCGTGGCCTGGCATTGGATGTTGAGCCTGTGGAGGGCCCCTTCGAGGGAAGCTTTGCCAGGCCAGGGTGGAAGAGCGGGAGCCTCAAGGAATGGTGCATAGTTATGTTAGGATAGCAAAACATGTTCGGACAAATGATGGGAAAGCCCCTTCAAAGCCCAATTTGGAGACCAAACTCTCCATAGCATCTAGCAGGCTTGGAGACCTGCACTGGGCTAGTGGGGTACTGGCTTATGACCAACATAGTTCTCCACAACTTACAGTCTTGGTCAAAAGTTTTGAGAATGACGTGAGTGTTGGTTTTCACAAAGTTTGCTGCTTCAGTGTCTGTAGATCTTTTTGTCAGATGTTTCTGTGGTATAGTGAAGTATAATTACAAGCATTTCATAAGTGTCAAAGGCTTTTATTGACAATTACATTAAGTTTATGCAAGGAGTCAATATTTGCAGTGTTGGTCCTTCTTTTTCAAGACCACTGCGATTCGCCCTGACTGCTGTCAATCAACTTCTGGGCCAAATTCTGACTGATGGCAGCATATTCTTGTATAATCAATGCTTGGAGTTCACCAGAATTTGTGGGTTTTTGTTTGTCCACCCGCCTCTTGAGGATTGACCACAAGTTCTTAATGGGATTAAGATCTGGGCAGTTTCCTGGCCATGGACCCATAACGTCAATGTTTTGTTCCCTTAGCCACTTAGTTATCACTTTTGCCTTATGGCACAGTGCTCCATCATGCTGGAAAAGGCATTGTTTGTCACCAAACTGTTCTTGGATGGTTGGGAGAAGTTGCTCTCACAGGATGTTTTGGTACCATTCTTTATTCATAGCTGTGTTCTCAGGCAACATTGTGAGTGAGCCCAGTCCTTTGGCGGAGATGCAACCCCACACATGAATGGTCTCTGGATGCTTTACTGTTGGCATGACACAGGACTGATGGTAATGCTCACCTTTTCTTCTCAGGACCATCTTTTTTCTGGATGCCCCAAACAACTGGGGGTTCATCAGAGAAAATGACTTTACCCCAGTCCTCAACAGTACAATTCCTGTACCTTTTGCAGAATATCAGTCTGTCCCTGATATTTTTCTTGGGGAGAAGTGGCTTGTTTGCTGCCCTTCTTGACACCAGGCCATCCTCAAAAAGTCTTCACCTCACTGTGCGTGCAGATGCACTCACACCAGCCTGCTGCCATTCCTGAGCACCGGTGGTGCCCTGATCTCGCAGCTGAATCAACTTTAGGAGACGGTCCTGGCTTTCTTCGGCACCCTGAAGCCTTCTTCACAACAATTAAACCTGTCCACTTTAGATTTAGGTGCAATCTTACTAGCAGCGATATCCTTGCCTGTGAAGCCCTTTTTGTGCACATGTGATGACTGCACATGTTACTTGCATCAAATCATGATTAACAGAGGAAGAACATTTCACGTACCACCCTCCCTTTTAAGCATCCATTCTGTTTTAACTCAGTCAACATGACAGAGTGATCTACAGCCTTGTCCTCATCAACACTCTCACCTGTGTTAACGAGAGAATCATTGAAATGATGTCAGCAGGTCCTTTTGTGGCAGGGCTGAAATGCAGTGGAAATGGGTTTTTGGGATTAAATTCATTTTCATGGCAAAGAGGGACTTTTAAATTAATTGCAATTCATGTGATCTCTATTCATAACATTCTGGAGTTTATGCAAATCGCCATCATAAAAACTTAGGCAGGAGACTTTGTGAAAATGAATGCTTGTGTCATTCTCAAAACGTTTGGCCAGGGCTGTACAAACACGGACAAGTCGTGTCCCAATAACTGGTGACTCAATCCAAGTGCAAGAAACTTGGTATTGCAATGAAATCATGCTTCTCATAAATTCATATTGATCAGACTCTTGTGAAGATCCATCCATCCATCTTCTTACCCAGTCTTCCTCAGGGACCCCCAGACAGTCCATGTTTTTTGCTCCCACCCAACATAACTGAACCAAACAATGAGGAACAAACTAAACAATCAAGACCAAGAATATGCTACAGGTGTGCTGGGAGCTGGGAGGGAGCATCGAGACTCGGTCAAGAAACACTGTTCTAACCACTTATCCTGGTCAGGGTCATGCAGTCTTATTATGTTGAAATCAATAAAAATTTCTATTTTTATATATTACTTATATTACATATTGTGTTTAGCTAGTGCAGCTAGGGACACTGAGGAGATTTACATACAATGTTTGGACAAAAGTACTGGGACACCCATAGTAATTACGAGAATTGGCTACATAGGCCACACCCATTGCTGACATACCGGTGTGTAATTAAGCACACAGCCATGTGATCTCCAGCATCAACCAATGGTAGCTTAGCTTAGCACTGTCACTGGACACCATTAGTCACCTTTCCAGCAAGTCAGATCTCCACATTTCTGTCCTGCTAGAGCTGGCCTGGTCAATGTCAAGTGAAGTGATTATGAAGGGCAAACATCTGGGAGTGAGTTCAGCTGTGACGTAGTCGGCCACACGAGGAAGGGACTTCATCACCCAACATCAATACCCAACCTCAATGGCAGCAAATCCCACCAAAAATGTTCCAACATCTAATGGAAAGCTTTCCCAGAAGAGTACAGGTGACTATAGCAACTAAGGGTTAGCCAACTTCATATTAATACCCTTTGATTCAGAGTGAGACATTGGTAAGGCTGGTGTCCCAACACTTTTGTCCACATAGTGTAGTTCTGCTGATGTCCCCATTCCTGCTCTACCCCAAAACTGGCCCTTTGCATACAATTCCCAGCCCACCCACCCAGCCATAGGAGCCTGGGAAGGAGGCTGGCAGAGTAAGTGACACCGGCCTTGCTGATTAATTAATGGCCTCTTACGGATGGGCCAGCCCCCAGGCGGGGTGCGGTGTGTAGCTCGGCGGACGGGCACAAACAGAGCAGGGGGGCAGGTGTCCATGTCCGGCGGAGAGCCGGGGAGGAAATGGTGAGAGGGGAGCCGCAAAGGCCACCTCTGGGATGGCTGGCGGCGTTTCTATCCTTCTGCGTGCGCAGTACAGTGCCTCAGACCCCGGACCCAGAGGTAAGTAGGAGCTCGTCATTGTCACCGAGGGCTAAGAGTCATCAGGTTACCGACAGCTGGGTGCACAGCCTCTTTAAGATGGTCCCGGTTACCGTAGGCACTTAAACACAGGGACAAATGTACTTTCCACCTTTACAGAGAAGCCCTTACTTTGTTCTCTACTTATCTTTAATACCTTTCTTCCCATTGCGCGAAACAAACAATGGCTCCGCTGTGTGATTGTGCATGAATCTGAGAGTAAACTATTTTATACACGAGTCAATATTACAGACGGGCCTCTAGCAGCGCCACAGAATGTGCTAGAGGTTTGCCAAATGTTGAGAAGGGGAAATTCTGCTTGCTTAGGAAGGAAGCTATGTATTGTCATAACAGATAGCAGAAACTGATGAGTCACAAAAGCACATGAATCATAGTTAAGGATGCCAAGTTTAAAAGAGGCAAAAAAAGGGTTTCATTCAAGCCTCTACAAACAAGATTAGAAAGTCACATTGAGGGGATGGATATTGGAATTTATTTTAATTGCTTGTCAGATGGCTAGGAATTCAAATAAATAAAAATGCTGAATTGGTCATAAAGGTTTAGGAAAACTGGAAGATATATTTTTTTATTTACTTCTATTGTGATTTAACTTCACTGTTAGCTAAAACAATGTACAGCACTGACATGGTTTATATTGGAAACAAATATTTTGGATGTTCTTGTAAAATTATAATGATGAAACTAGTATGACAGACAGTATGACGGAATGGCGTTTATGGCTGAGCTGTTGATGCTTTGGGCCATATGTGAACACAAAATCTTATTAGACTTTTACAATTTATTATTATTTTTTTACTTCCAGTTCAAAGCCATATACCACAGATTTTTTGTAATGTATGCAAACTTGCTTTGGGGCTTGCAATGGATTATCCAAAGTGCATACAAAGTACTGTTTGTAACACAATTACACTTGTTTACTCAGAAGTAGCTTGAAAGCAGAGCTTTAATTTGGACGTTCTGCTGCCTCGATGCTTCAGAATGTAGCCCTTTAGTCCAAATACGACAAACTTAAGAAAGACGCCGTTTATCTCTGTAAGCTTCCTTGATGCAGGAAAAGCTTGCCTGTCTGTCGTCTTGCATATAATTGAAAAGTCAATGACGATGGAGTTATTTTGCTGAAATGTAACTCTCTGGTGCCAGTTTCAGGTTCATTTCATTTTGCTAATCGTGCGTGACTGAGCAGCAAGTTCTCACTCGGTTTAAGCTAAGCCGGGAATCTTCTCGAAAGACGGAGTAGATGTAAACAACATGGCAGAGTCTGTGCAGATTTTCTTTTTTGTGTGTGTTTATTTTCAATGTTGCCTTAAATGAAAAAACTCAGCCTCCTGAAGTCCTGTTTTTGAGGAGACATGGAATCTTTCATAGATAAGCTAGTGCTTGCAAGCTTAGCTTAGATGGTCTCGCCACGGTCATATATTTCCCTTTAGAAAACTTATACGTAATAGTGTAATAGCATATACAGCAATGTAAGAGAATATATTATTATTAAGTATTGTGCAATGCCATGAATCACAAATTGCATGATATCTACACAAAGGGGCATCAGAATGGGAACAAAACATCATTCAGCTATCGACTGAAATTCACTCTGCTCATTTCCGCTCATTTATATCGATCCACCATCAATACAGCCAAAATGTCCATAAAATTAATAATATAAGTGTGGTGCATACAGTAGTTTCTGCAAGAGTAGCAGCAACCGTTGCTCACAGAGGATGTCAATGCGAGGCTCCTATTCAGCCAAGCGACATAGATCGGAAGCAAGAAATGACACAATGTCGTTTATTAGATTTGGTGGTGGGGGACTTAGCGGAGTCAGTGTCCCTTATCTAAGGCAACACAGCACACGACGGATTAGCTTTTGTGATCAGGCTCCTTCTATCTGCATTGGAGTGGATCCCCGGTTCCACAGACAGGTTCCAATCATTTTAAAAATACAGGGTAGCACTGAAATTCATCAGGATTGTGTTGATTGGGAATTTTGATACCTTATTTTAACATGCCAGGGCCACATTGTGGGAAAACATTAGAACTTCCATTATTTCAGTCAACCCATATCTACTAAGTTTATCTTGAACTTAAGTGGACTTTTGCTTAGAACAAAAAAACCGAAGAATTTAGCTTTAGAACATGTGCAAATTAAGAGTTACACAAAAACTAGTAAGAATTCCTTCTGTTCTCCAAGAAGTTATTGATATTAAGTTGGACGGCTAGATGATCACAGCTTCAGTTCCCAAACCTTTCCTCAGGGGCACCTCAGCCATTCCACGTATTTATTAAATTTCACCACCAGCTAGCCTAATTAATTAATTTAGTTGCTCAACAAAAAGTCAATGAGATATTGATTAACTATATGAGGTGAGCTACTGGTCAAGTCAAAAAATGCAAGTGTGTGTACTCCGAATACTGGGTTAATTGTAGCAGAAGATCTGAAATGGCTAAGCTAACATACTTTGAACGTAACAACATCATTTTTCATCAAAATGAAGATCATTTAAACATTTCTTTAGTTGCCTAAGACTTTTTCACAGTACTGTATAGTAAATGATAAATCAGTGTGCATATATAGTGGTGGGGCGGCATGGTGGTGCAGTGGTTAACACTGTTGCCTCACACCTCTGGGACCCGGGTTGGAGTCTCCGCCTGGGTCACATGTGTGTGGAGTTTGCATGTTCTCCCCATGTCGTCGTGGGGTTTCCTCCGGGTACTC
>JAODJX010000017.1:10196-22710 GCA_026776945.1 Isichthys henryi
CCCCCCCACCCCCAAACACCCACAATAGCCTAGTGAAAATTTCTATTCATTCTCATATGGCAAGTTCAACTGCTGATCTTCTGCCGGTGAGGATGTCCAAACCTATGCAAGTGCTTCCTGGCCATCTGTTAACACGTCCGAACTGTAGCCATTTTGTGCAGTAAACATTCCTGTATTTGTTTGCCATTGATGTAACGTTTGGGACAGTCGAAACAATCTTTGTGTCCCAGATCGTCGTGTGTGTGCAGCTGTTTGGGATGTATTTCTTGCATGCTTGACAGTAACAGGTGGGGTGGTAATGTGCGATTACGGGACACGCCAGATGTCCCAGAGAATGATAGGATGGCCAAGCCCTGAGCCGTCATGGTGCTCTGCTGAGCAGGGGGTTGGGAGTTGCCATGGAGATGGAGTTTTGCTGTTTACTTTCGAAGTCAGCCTCCGCTCCGCTCTGCACACGCTGCCTTGGTAACGCAGCACCCTTCTGCTGCGTGGTTTGATGGCGTTCCAGCGCGGAGCCCGTATGCTGGCCAGTCGGTCCCCAGCTGCATGGGGTTTGGGATTGTGGTTTGACTTTGGGGGGGGGTATGCCTCTCTGTGCCAGATCTGCTGGGAGGGAAACCCGGACACGAGTTACAGGGGACATCAGCTCAAAGACCATGTTATAACCCAGTGGTGGATCCTTGCAAGATGAACTGTTGATCAGGAAGGCACCTTACCAAGGGTGTCATTTGGGCCTGAACTGCTATTGTGATATCGACCCCCCCCCCCCAACATGGCAAAGGTGGTTTTTATTCTGTCTGATGGTGGTGTGGCAGTATTAACGTAGGCAGACCTTCTACCCTGTGAAGTTCTGGCATCCTGGATCAGGCCTCCTATCCTGACCTGCGCTTTCCGGTAATGTTAGAGGATCGAGGCTGTGGCCGAGGTGAGGAGGAGGTACTATAGCGCCCTCGGAGGAAGTGAGCGCTCCGCATGACCCCCACTGCAGCTTCTGCTTGCAGGAAGGACAGATGGGGAGAGAAAAGGGGAAGGTTTGGCAGAAAATGCACAGCTTTCACTTCCTGCGCTGCGATTCGCTGCTCTTGACGCCAGATAGCTGCTGTCTTTGCTGATGCTCCGGTCGGGCGACATGGGGGAGCCCCTGATGCCCGTCGCCAAGCTCACCACTCACCTGGACCGCCGAGGGTGTCCAAGGACAGCCTGTGTAACGACAGGGGGCCCTGAAGAGTCGCCTCTCTGCGATCCCTGTGGAAGGGGGAGGGGCTAACACACTCGAGGACTCAGAGAAGTGAGTCTGTGTCGCTTGTCTGACGTTAAAGGCGGCGGCGGTGGGGGACCTGAAAATACCATGACTGGGGCGGGTCCAATTTTATCTAATCCCAGCGAGACGCTCTGACTGGGGCTGTAACAGGCTTTATTAGACGTAAAGCAAGACTCAATGGGGGGTGTTTCTGGCATTTCCTTTTTCCTGACATGGAAAGAGTGGCTCTAGAGTAATCCTATTTGGGGGGGGGGGGTGCTTTTTGGGGGCTGATTTGCCTGGCATATGTTTTCCAGGTTAGGATTTGTTGTGGGGACTGTGGTTTGGTAACCACTGAGGGTGTGTCTTAGATTGATTCGGGAGGGGAAGTGCCGGCTGGTCTGGGGGGGTTTGCTGTGACGTCCCACCGCACAGAATGAGCTTCCTGTCCTGTGTGACTGGCTGAGAGATTGTTGCCCTCCCAGTGTAGCGGACTGGGAGCGGTTGTGGGGTGCGTTTGGGGGTCTGTGAGTCGTCATTGGATCGTGTGCCGGTCACTGGATTGTGTCACAGGATTTCTGTACAGCTGCCGCCCACAGCTGTGACTGCGGTGACAGTGAATGTTCCCTCTGTCCCCTTCCCCAGAAAACCCCACCCCCAAAGCCATAGTGGGTCTTATCCCATGTCTGTGGCTCTGAATGGCACTGCTGTTCTCATGGGGGGGTGGTGTTTGGAGGGAGGAGATGGTGGGGGGGCTCAGTGGAATGTCCCTGCTATTTTCAGTGTTTACAGGTGAGACATGATATTAGGTTAGGAGAGGCAAAGGGGAACTACACACACACACACACACACCGCACGGCACTGCAGGATGTTACGAAACAAACACGCAGATGGCAGCTTCCTGCTAAAACCAGGAATCCATCAAACAAAATACTTCTTGGTTTCTGCTGTCTGCTTGCTGAAGAAAGCAGTCGATGTTCAGATGCCTCTGGGATATGGAGTACCATCCCTGCGTTTAGGGTCCTTACACAGGTAACGCGTTCAGTGTTTGGGAAATGCCGTTATACCTTTGGAGGATAGCGGACTCGCTGCAGGTATCCATGGGCGACATCTGAAGCTGGATTTTGGGTCCGATTGAGTTTGGATGCTGGTAAATGTAGAGGTCGGAATGTCTGTTAGTGGCCCGTACTGTTGTGTGTGACTATGCCTGTTCCCTTTACAAAGCACTGCTTGTCCCAGCCTGACTGATAGTTAATCCCTCTCGCAGCAGGTGGTTGGGTCACGGTGCCAGCAGGTCGAGGCTCCCGAAAGAGGCTTCCCAGGAGACCGGGGTATATGAGGCCGGATCTGCATCGACATTCATGGAGTGCAATCGAAGGGGAGCGCCAGAGCCCCAGTTTGACCAATGGGGAGGCTTGCCACGCTGTGAGTGACAGCCATTGCACAGCTGTGCAGTGCAGCCCGCTGAAGCTAACCCGTCCTCCTTCCAGTGAAGTCTTCAAGCCCAGCCTGTGCCTTAACAGTGGGATTTCGCTCTCCACACTCCCCCAGGAGGCCTGCAGACCCACCCCCAGGGAAGCTCCTAATCGGGGATATCACCTGGGCCCTCATTCTCCGAAACCCGTGAAGAATATTCAGAGCTCGCCTCATCGGGAGCAATTTAACTCGAGTTTCAGCTTTATCAGACTCTCTCTTAGTGGCAGCCAAGGGATGGATGCTTGTCCAGGTTCTCCTGCACAATCAGAACCCGTTTCAGTCCCCCTGGCCCAATCAGCACCTGCATGTGTTCCGCTGGGCCAATCAGGACCCGTCACTGATATCAGTGCCTGCTCGTTTAGCCTCTTAGGTTCCCAGCCTGCTGCCTCAAAAGCAGATCGGACTCGCAGGTGTTCGTTTAGCAGAGATTTGTGGGCCGAGGTCTTGCCGTGCAGTGGTCCGGAATGCCAGGCCGGTCCGACCTCAAGCTCCGCCCACTCCAGGGTCCGTCTCCCTGACTCCGACGCCGGCTCTGTGGATGCCGAGGCCGCCTCCTCCCTGTCAGCTGACTCCTCCTCTGACTCCACCTCGGGCTCCTCCGTCACCTCGGGCTATGAGAGCGCCGTGCCCTGCGGTGACCGCGGCTGGGAGGCCCTGGCCAAGAAGTATGAGGGAGTCCTGCAGGAATGCCTGCAGGGAAATCAGGCCAGTGCCAAGGTGGGCAGCCGAACACGGGGTCGCCCCAGCTAATCCGGTCCACCCTGCTGCATGCCTCATGTCTTGGCGGAATGTATAACACATGTTATTAAAAATATCCCTCTGTTCGTCCTCTAAGCCCATTATGCAGTACAGCATGGTGTTCTTGTATCTGCTCTATATAGTAATTACCTTGTAATCATATACCTGATTATCAGAGTCCAGGGGACCAAAATGCAGGCATGGGCAGGTTTGTTGTTGATGGACCCTCCTCTCATGTAGTAACTATTTGTGGCCAAAAGGGGCCCCCCAAACCTCGGGGAGGCTCACACACACATGCATGTTTTGGGTGATAAACGCTGCCACTGAATGTGTGTTACAGTGGTGTGGGTGATTCTGTCATCTCCCTTGCCCCCAGATTGAGTCCTTGATGATGAAATTACAAGGCCTTCAGCAAAAGGCAGTGCTGGAAGATGACTATGACACGGGTAAGGGTGGGGGCCGTCAGCCTCACTGGGGAGGGGTGCAATAGCTCGAAGGAGCTCTCACCTCTCCAGTTCTCTAACACTCGTAAGTCCTTGTCTTGGGGCTGCAGAAAATTCTGGATTGTGTTTGCCACCATGCTCGTAGATGAATGATGGTGACATCCGTGTGTGAGATCTTCAGGCTGATCTTCATATGTTACTCCATCCTCACTTTTTCACTCACTTTATCTTAACCTTGGTTTGCACAAGCTTCTGTCAATACTGATGCGGGTTTAAGTGTTTTACTCGCCGAATACACTTCCCGTGTTACACGTCACACTGGTTTGCAGCCTGAACTCCCAGGGGGCTTCTGATTCCCCATCCACAGGGCCAGTTTAAATTATCTAGGGCACACGGACTCTCAGGTGTCACTGACTTACTTAACTGTAGCTGTAGCTGACGTCCTTCTCTGCCTCTGCTTCTTCTTGGTGCCAGTGACAGTCACTCTAACCCCCTGCCTTGAACAATAAGCACATCCTGTCTTTATTAATAGATATATTAAGATCTGAAGATCCTGCTGGGTGGAGTAACCCTCGGGCTTTTATACTGAAGGTTACAGCTCTGGAGTCACATGTTAGTCTCACCTGAGAGTCAGTCATTTAATTCCTTGCCCTTGAGTTGCCCTAAAACATTTGCATATATGTGTATTCCACACTCCCCTTTGACCAATTTCTCGCTTAGTATGCAGCATTAGCTTTAGCGTTAGCATTAATTGGCAACACAATGGTCCGTTAATCTAACCTTGGTTTTTAAACGAAACCTCACATTCTGTTTGCTGGCAGAGGCTGACAGTTGTCAGATCTCTCCTAAATCCAGAGCTGGTCCAGACAGATCCCCCTGCCTGTGCCACGATTGGGCCTTGATATACTTTTTAGCAATCTTGTGATCCGGGTTACTGAACTTGGTCATCAGCATAAATTTTTGTCTTTTTAAGTTCTTCTGATGGTTCTTGGTGGATTCATTTTCTTTCCTAAATGGAGCATCAGACCAACGTCCAGACAGGTTGACTCTGACTGCATCTGACCTCCAACAGATTCCCAGCATGCATCTGTGAAGAAGCTGAGGCTGGTTCACCAAAGTATAGACAAGATGAAGAAACTTGTTTCCATTGTTACCTAAAAATAGACATAGTGGTCAAGTTCACTCCAAGCTGTCCTGTTCATCTCCTGGTTTTGAAATGATTTCTTTAACTACTGCACCCCCTGCTGGTTCAGGTTGCACATTATGCCCAAATTGTAAAGTCTGCATTTGAGTTAGGTGGTCTTTGATATCTTGCTTCTTTACAGCATAGACCAGTGTTCCCCAGTTCCCGTTCGCAGATTTGCCTGCTCAAACACATCCTGATCAGAAAATTAGCAAGTTTATTAGGTTTGTCTGAGCAGGCAAATCTGCAAACTGACCCCGCAGGATCAGAATTACAGTACTGTGGCAATAGACATTGGAGTCAGAGGCTCCAGTCCGAAACCGACATCCATGACGCCCCAATCCTTTGCCCCGCCCCTTCCTGTTTGATGCGCTTCTGCTCCTGCAGCGGAGCGTTTCGGAAGGAAACTGGACGAACTGCGTCAGGAGAGGAGCACGCTGGTGCTGGGCCTCCCCTCCAAGCACCCCTCTGTGTCCCGCCTCCTGGAACGCCTGCTGGTTGCCGTGCGGAGTGCCCTGCAGGGGGCAGCGGTGGGCAGCAGGTACGAGTCGTGGTGGATTTGGGGGGGGAGTTTAACAGTGCTCCCTTTGGACTCATTTACTGTGATAATACCTGTTTTTTTTCTCTAAACAAATGGGTTGTGCAGTGTGTTTCTTTAGCAGAATAAACATGTTATAATGCGCTTCCAGCAAAGTTATCAAAATAATGATATTTGGAATATTTACTGTTCTAATGTTTCTGCATCTCTGTTTCTTCTAAGGAAGAAATTACTTGTCTGGTTGTTGAGCCTCTGAATCTGATGCAGTTCAGATTGTGTGTCTGAGTACAGTTGTATACTGCTTGTATTCGGTTTTCATTTGTTCTATCAATACATATTTGGGGGGGACAAAGGTGGGGGGGGGGGCACTTAATGTCCTTATTCCCTTTGCAGACCATGTCAGCAGTGCTGAAAGTTCTGGTGCCGTACAGTTGTGATGTAGGATGACCTGGGTCCAGCCTCAATAGTCCTCTGTAGTGAAGGCTGCATGTTTTGTGATGGACAGAGAGGGCGACGGTTCTGTTGAAGGCGAGAAGGGAGCTTCGTCGTCGGGCCAGGAAGGTGCTCAGCGCCCCCTATTGTGGAGAGACCATCTGCTCAGAGAGAAGCGGCTGGTCGAGGTAACGACCCACAGCTGGCTGTCTGCCTGCGGCTTCCCCAGGCTTGTAGCAGATACTCGCAAAGTCGCATCTACCCATGCTTTGATGTTACTGCGGAACTGCAAGACCTTCAGAACTGTGGCATCTGGCTGGCCTGGTGCTTCTGGGTCTGTGAGCATGAGGTCTGCCAGGTTCTAGGTGCTGCAGCAGTCACATTTAGGGTGCTATAGGAGATAATTGGGAAACATGGGGACCCACTGCAGGAGGAGATGCAGGACCTGCAGCGGCGGCTGGCCAGCCTGCGGCAGAGGAGCGCACAACTGGAGCAGGAGCTCCTGCAGAAGGAGCGGCTACTGGGTGGTGAAGAGGATGAAGGGCCGGCCTTGTGGCACTGTAGCCCCACCCAGCTACACGAGCTTGGCCGGGCACTGGAGGACACGGTGACATCAGAGCACCGTGCACGGTTCTGCTCTCGCTGGCCCCTAGCCGTGCTCAGGTAAGCCCCCGGGCCAATCAGAACATGTTTCAGTCTCTCTAGGCCAATCAGCATTAACCAGCCACATAAACCCATGGATGGTCCAGTTGACTTGTGGAGTCAGAGAAGGCACACGGTCGAAACACATCCTGATTAAATCCATTTCCTGACTTTTCTTTCATTGATTCTGATTGAGTAAAACTATCATGCTTTATGCTGCAGAAGACCTTCCTGTAGATATCTGTGCCCTGATACTGTCACCTTAAGGGGGGGGGGAAGCCATCACCCACTTTAGCCTCCTTTTTCTCCTTCTGTCTCAGTAAAAATGGGATTTAAAAGTAGCTGGGAATCCTGCTGGGTCTAGTGCGTGAAGACAACGAAAGCAGCATATTTTTCTACACGTTTTTAAACATCAGATTACCCTGCTGTATTTTTAATCATGCAGCCCCCCCCCCCACCCCGCTCCCGTCAGCGCCACCTTCCTGCAAATGAGACTAAACCTCCTGCAGCCTTGTCAGCATTATGAATTTTTATTCCTTGTCCTGAAAGCAAATTTCTTCTCCCCCGACACTGATTCGCTCGCTGAAGTTAATGGCTTTTGAGTCAGCATAATGGAGAGCGATCTGCTACCTTTCAGCCTGTCAGAGGCTGTGAATTATCGTGCTTCTTGTTTGTCCTCAAAGATTTGGTGTAACTTCATCCCCCTCTGTGTCAAACTGCTCTGGAGAAAAGTATGTTTCTCACTGTAAAGTCACTTGATATGTGAGAACTGGGCTTGTGAACTGAGATAAATGACACGGTCTATTGATTTGGCATTTCTGCCTGTTGATGGGCTCCTGGATTGTGGCAGGCGTGCAGTACTTCTTCCGTCCAGCAGGTGGAGCTATCTGTTCAGGGCACTGAACTGGGGAGGTTGGTTAATACGACTTTGCTGTATTGAAGAGTGCTGCTAATAGACGGTCCTGGTTACATCCCTGTGTACATCAGACCATAACTGCTTTGCTAATTATCTGTCCCATTCAGTCATCTTGTACAGACTAGCATTTGATCCATCAGTTCTCCGTTCCTTTAAAATTGGATCCATCTGGAAAGTATCTCCCTGAATTTGTAGCTTGAGACCTCATTGATCACAACAAGTGGTGGTATGAAGCCCAGAACATGAATATATAACCGTGATTCTGAATTAGCAAGACCTTCACGCATGTCAACAGCTCAGCTAGTCCAAAATGCTGCTGTTGTGTGTAACTCCTGAACTCGATCTATTTGCACTAATGACATTTTCCAAGAAGTTTCATGTGGATACGATATGCAAAGCAAGTGATTTTGATTTCAATGCTGTACCTCCTACCTCCATAGTCATTTGTACATGCATAGTATGTATTATATTACACATGTAAGCCATCAAACGCCTGCTTGGTGTAGCTGTCGAGCCCATATTTACATGAATGCAGGAATCCATTGACTCCTGACTTCATTTTTTTCTCTGCTCTTGCCTGTTCCGAATATATTCCAGACTAAATCCTATACATATTTATTTTTTTTCTCACAGACTGCAGGAGAGGGAACAAGCCTTGAATACATCCATCAGAGAGGCTACAGCCAAAGTAAGTCTGACTTCCCTCCATTACTGCAGACTCCGTGCTATTTCCTATGTGAGCCAGAGCAGCCCCCTGCCTGTGTGATGCATGTGCCGTTGAGTGGGCCCTGGGCATTATGGGTAATTGAGCTCTGAATAAAAGCGGGATCCCCTCCCGGCGGCACTTCAGCGCCTCTCTGCGGGTAATGTGTCCTCTGAAAGCGTGGGATCGGGGTTCTCAGATGGTGCTTCGCTGTCTCTCCTTAACCCTTTTCTTACTGCGGGGCTGTTTGCACCAGTGTTAACGGGGAGGAGAAAGTGGGCCTGGGACCGGGGGGCTCTGTTAAAAATGGAGACATCAATATCACTCTGGATGGGACTGTGTTCGCTTTATAAGAAAATAAAGAGCAGGGTGTTCTGCTGTCCATGCAGTGGATGATAGCTTTGCCAGAGGTCAGCTTCTCATTCATGAGGTTGTGCACTGTCTCTGCTCTTGTTCGTAGAGCGTTTGAAGCAGGCCCGGCCCTCTAGGTAGCAGAAAATAACTGCAACCGTGCAAGCCGGCCCGCCCCCTACAGGCGTACGGCTTACATGGCAAGCATTCAGCTTGCCGGGCACAGCCCGCCTACGTGGCACAGGGCTGCCCATCTTTCTGTCAAAGCGCTCGGTGACTCAGCGGTTCTGATGGGTGCGGGCAGCTCCGCACAAAGGTCCTGGAACAGAACACAGATAATGGGCCTTTCGGAAAGAAAAGGCCGCTTTTAAATAGGTAAAAAGTGTTCGTTAAAAAAAAGTATTTCTTTGAATGCTGTAACATCAATGCAGCTTTGTAAACAAAGCTGTCAGACCTTAACAAAGGTTCTTTAGAAAGGAGAATGTCATCTTCTCAGTGCAAACTACCGTCTGTGGCCAGATGAGTTAGATTCCTGATTCCTGTAAGTCTGCAAGGAGGTCTGGGAGTGATTGGTTGCGTCTGGGGGCATGACAGAGATTGTCTTTGTAGGTGGCAGACTCGCTGGCTGCCTTATGGTCTCACTCGGCACCTGTTTGGACAGTGTCCCACCCAAACCACGTGGCGGTGATGTCACCTTGCCCACAAGTTTCCAGAGATGAGTGGCAAGGCATGTCTGTGTAGGATATCACAGTCAGGTGATCTGTGCACCTGTAGGGGAATCCGCCTCTGGGGAGTTCCGACTGTGCCTCTGGAATGGAACAGCCCTGAATGCCGTTCTCCCAGCCCCTGCCCAGGCCGCATTCATGTTGAATGCAGTAATTGGTTCTCCTGGTATTTCCTGTAGCCGCGAGTAGAAGGTCCTTCGCAGGGCACTGCAGCTCGATCCCAGCTGGGGTAAAGGCAAATCTAATCACCCGGCCCCTGCTCTGGCAGACTGAGGGAATCCTTCCGGAGCAAACTGTGACCCGGTCCCCGTTCTGCCTGGTGCTGCCCGGTTTCTTTGCTGTGTGTACCGGGCTGAGCTTGGCCTTGCTGGACAGCAGGAACCTGTCAAACTTGCCGAATCTGCAGGCTTCTGCTTTTACCATCCTCCCCAGTCCTTTATCCATCGGGAGGGGGGGGGGGGTTTCACGTTGCCAGGCTGACGTTGCATTTGGTGCAGTGAACGGCCCTGGTGAGCACTTCCTGTGTGTGTCCGGCTGTTTGGAAGGGTGCCACTTCGCATTCCTGCACCCCCTCCAGCCCCAGACCGACGCCATGCAGATCTGCAGCTCATTGGAGCTCCACTCTCCCCCACCCCCCGCCCCGCCCCCCCAGGTGGTTATGAGTCAGAAGCTGGGCAGCAGTCTGCGGAGGAAGGTCAGCGAGAGTGAGACGCAGCTATTGGCTCTACACGAGGCCAAGATGGCCGCCATCTCAGGTAGTGCCCCTGACATGAACTGACTGTGAGTCTGTCTCCCCTCATGGACATACGAAGCGTCTGGCTGTGCCGCATCCAGCCTATGACCTAGCGCAGGGTAACAGGACTGACTAGTAGATACTTAGTATTGGTAAATCATTATCAGTAATTATTATAGTGCATTTTGAGTATTAATGATGAATCCTTTATTTGCCATTTGCAGAAGTACGTTGGAATGCTTCTCTTCACCAGCCCCAGCTTGCTCTCCGCTGCTTGGGGGTGACTAACAGGCCGTGCCCCTGGAGCTGGGGGTTAAGAGCCTTACTGTAGGGCCCACGGACATGTGACTGTTCTGTCAAGGCCGGGGCTCAAACCAGAACCTGATCAGGGGCAATGAGACTTGCTGAGCCACTCGCCACTCAGTAGTTCATCAGAATCAGAAAACTTTTAACCAGGAGGAAATTGTTTGTGATTTACCAACTGTGTAGTACACAGCCACTAAAAAGGACAAAAATAGGCGATGCATAACACCATTTCTGTACATCACTTAAGTACACACCAGAGATGGTGAGAAATAGGTAAATGAATGTGATTGAGTACAGTAAGCATTACACTAAGAAGATAGATAAGTAGGCAGACTTTGACAAATATAGGTATTATTGCATGTGTCCTACTTGATTCTGCACTTATTCAGTGTGACAGCAATCAGAAGGAATGATATCCTGACATTCACCTCCAAAGGAAATCTGGTACAGTCACTTTGTGATTTGTGTCTAAAGGTGTCCTCACGTTTTTACTTCTATCCGATTTGTGCTGATGTCCGGCCGTTTCCCACGCAGGGGGCGACTTCTCCAGCGCGAAGGAGGTGAAGGTGGAGATGAAGTGTCTGTGTGGGGAGCGGGACCGTCTGGAGGCTCTGGCCAAGAGACTGCGGGCTCTGAGCGCGAGGAGCAGCCGGGAGCTGGGCAGGATGAAGGAGGAGCATGGCCTCCTCAAGAGGGAACTGCAGGAGAGGGAGGCGCAATTCGGTAAGAGGGATGGCAGCCGCCAAATCCACACGCTCAGCACAGGGCAGCCACATGGTCAGCCGCTGCAAGCACACGGCTTTAATAAGGAGATGCAGACTAGCTGAAATGGGCAGTCCTGACCGGTTTGCAGTGCCGAAACATAAAACGTTGCAGAGCGTGTGAACATGCGACCGCAGTCGATTCGCAGATCGATTATACTACGGTGACTGACAAATCTGGGGTTACAGGGTCAGTGTTGGAATGACGCGTGTTTATACACACGCCTCCGTTATGCTGCTCACGGAACAGACACCCCCAGCCCTCCTCCGCTAAGGCTAATTCATAACTTCTCTGCTTAGAGTGTCCCCCCCAGCCAAGATGAAATGTAGCCATTTTCTATAAATCAGCAGACAGCTGCTCTTCCTTCCCTGTCAGCACCCCACTCCCTGGCAAATTATTTTCCCCCTTCTTTTTCTCCCATCCTGTAGACCATAAACCTCCCGTGCATTGTGGGTAATTGACTCACCCTAACCCCCTGTGCATTGTGGGTAATTGACTCACCCTAACCCCTGTCCTGGAGTAGCATTTGGTTCCTGTGACCGAGTATTTGGGTGGGGGGTGGTACAGTGGTGCAGTGGTTAGTTCCATGTGTGGAATTTGCATGTTCTCCCCGTGTCTTCGTGGTATTTACTCTGGGTATTCCAGTACCCCCCCCACTGTCCAAAAACATGCTGAGGTTAATTGGTTTTGCCAAATCACCCATAGCTATACATGTGTGAGTGACTGGTGTGTGAGTGCGCCCTGCGGTGGGTTAGTACCCAATCCTGGGTTGTTCCCTGCTGTACGTCCGTATCCTCCAGGATCGGCTCCCAACCCCCCCCCCCCCCCACAACCTTGAACAGGACAAGAGGTTACAGAAGATGAATGGATGGATTTCTGGGTATAATCTGAAGCATTTGCCTTATCATTCGTGTTCTCCTGCTATTAATAAATATCTTTTTCATATGAATCCTGAGGGAGTTCATAGTACGCAGGTTGAAAGTTTTGTGAGGGTGGGGAACACTCTCACTGGTGGGGGGGGAGTAGTTGGATTGAAGTCCTTGTCAGTGACTATAAGTATGCTAAGTAAGATTTTGGAAATATTAGGAGTTTTGCGAGAGGAGTAGACAAAATCTGTGATGAATTTCCTCATTTACTGTGTCTCACCTCTGGTGATGGGAACGGCCCACAGATGGCTTCTGACATCAGTGTGAGAGGGCCCCCCCCCCCCCCGCCCGGCCGCCCGGGGGGGGCGGGGGGGGGGAAGCAGGGGGGGGGGCGGGCGGGCGGGGGGGCGGCGGGGGGGTGGCGGGGTGAGGGGGGGGGGGGGGGGGGGGGGGGGGGCGG
>JAODJX010000018.1:19712-30818 GCA_026776945.1 Isichthys henryi
CACCCCACCCCAACTCACCACCAATACACCCCCCCTTTCACAAATCACGGCAGCCTGGAATGTGACGGCAGGGAAATAATGCAATTCATTTGTATCCAAATGGGGGGGGATCATCCCTTCCCCCACATACACGATTCTGTTCTGCAGAAAAAGATACAGTTCCAGCACCAGATTACATTCCGTTACTGCTAATTAAAAACTGCAATGAAAATGTCTGGTGTCCAGTGGCCCAAACCAGTCCTGCAGAATCATTACATTTCATTTCGATTTACTCAGTACCAACTCATTATCTGTAAACAAATATTACTAGTGTTGGACCCACAAACCAAAGATTTAAACTGCACTGCTCCGCAAAACCCTGCAGCGGGCGGACTAGCAAATGCAAATCCCTCACGGACCCTAATCGATCGTTTACAGACGCCTCCTTGTAGTAATTAAATCGTCGGTGATACAGGATTCGTTAGTACAGTTCTCTGTGTTTAGAAAAGGGTTTCAATCACAGGCAGGTGATCACCTTATGGCTTTAACAAGATTATAAAAAGTACAAGTACAGTATGCACGAGTGTATATAAAAATGTGCATGCATGCAAACACTCCACTGAATGTGGGAAGAATGGGGGAGGTTTTCAGACGCTTCTGGGCGCTTTTTGTTTTTCCGTCATGTTCATTTATTAGCATTTTTTTAACTAAATGAACAAACAGTAAAAAATAAAGGGGGGACAAAAAAAAACCGTACTTGACAAACATTTGAAATTCCATAATCATCACGGATCCTAATTGTCAGATTTGATGCTAATGATTAATGAATTAAACATGGATCCATCAATTAGTCCCCAGAGTACAATCCCGCATAAAAGTGCCGATAATGTAATTACAGCGGGCAAAATAATCAGCTGTTAGCGGTAGCTTCCCGTCCCGAGTGCCGTGATTTCGCAGGCCACGTCCTCCTCGTTTCGGTACAGACCACCCCTGGGCGTCAGCGCGGTGGGGTCCTCGGTGTCGAGTGTCGACTCCGCGTCCGCGGAAACGCCGGCGTGTGACATTTCATTAAACATCAAGAACCATGGTAAAAGGTGTTCTGCGGGCCACCGTCACGGCGAACAGCCTGCGGCGAACGTGGAAGCGCTTGGCGTGGCGATAGCCCCAGCTAAAACTGCTCGTTAATATCTGTGGGCGTCGGCCACCTCTCCCGACACCGGAACGCAGGTGACGCAACCCGGGTCGTTCCGGTGGCGACGAAAATTAGATAAACAAACATGCCCCCCCCATGTAAACCGGGAGAGAGACACCTGGAGCAATTACAGACGAGTAGGTCTTGGATCGGGAGAGCGAGCTGAGCTGTAGCACCTTTTCCATGTTTGGAGCACCTGGCCCCAGCCATTGTCTCTGATTAAACAAATTGACACGTTCAAATCTAATCTCCACCTAATTCCCCCGCCGCTCCCCGTCTCCCTGGCCTGGCACTCGATCCCGAGAGGAGGCCGCGGCCCGCTCCCCTCTCCGGCACGTACGGACGTGAAAAAAAAAAAAAAAAAACACAGATAGGTACAGCGGTGGTGGCGGTGGTGGTGGTGGTGGTGGTGGGGGGGGGACGCGAGTGGCGGTATGTACGCGCATGAGGAGGAAGCGTCACTAGCGGAGGAGCCGGGGCGGTGTTTGTCTAGGGGAGGGGCCCCGTGCGGCCTGGGCCGAGGCAGCAGATTAGCAGGGAGTCGAGACGGCTGCCCCCCCCCCCTCCGTCAGAGGCTGATGAGCCGCAGCCGCTGTGACCCCTTTGTGGGGCTGTTGCCATTATGTACAAGGAGCGGAATAATGAAGCATAAATGGTAATGGGGGAGGAGATCATCCACGGCCGAGGCCATGTGATAACCCCCCCCCCCCATCATCAGCACCCCCACTCCTCCCAGTGAACACACACACACACACACACACACACACACACAGCATAGGGGCTGTTTTCCCCTCACTCTCACATGCACCCAAAACCTCAGAATGACAGCGCAATCTTCTCAGATAGACGATCAAACACACGAAAACACACGCACGCACACACACGCACGCACACACACACGCACGCATACGTGCACACGCACGCACACACGCATACGCGCACACACACGCACACGCGCACACACACGCACACGTGCACGCACGCACGCACGCACACGCACGCACACACACGCGCACACACACACACGCACCGATGCCGTCTGCTGGACACGTGTGCACATCAGGCTGGAGAAATGTTTATACACACACAGACGGGGTCGGTGTGGGCCCGACCCTAACAGCAGGTCACGGGCCACCTGAACAGCACAAAGGCCAGCCCCCCCCCCCAGCTGCCATACAAGCCGCTGATCAAAACTGATGGGGGCCATTAACACTTTGATGTAATATGACACGAGTGACAGCCTGTTAAGAGGATAATAATATTTAAAATCTGCCAGGGACTATGCAGCAGAGATGTTCAATCTGTGTCCTGTCCAGACACACACCTCTCCAGCTCGGTGACACACACCCCTCACATACCGCCCCCCCTCACCCAAACACCCCTGTTCATAAAAGGCCTTTTGGATCTGCACAGTGTATGAATTAGGGAAGAAAAAGACGGAGCTCCGCCTCACCTTCCGTGAATGAAAAATTACCCCTTTGTTCATTTCAGCAATTGCATGCCTAATGAAATCAAAATCAGATCAGATAATCAAGTGCAGGCCCCTTCACTCCAGGGATCATGCTGTGATTCATAACGTCCTCTCTTGCACGCGGAGATTAACGCCGTTTCTCTGAGTGGACTGGTGCAGAAACTGTGGGGGGGGGGGGGGGGGTAAGGAAGGGACCGGAGCGGCCGGACAAAAAAAAAATAAAATAAAAGGTTATTTTTGGGAACCGCAGAAGAAACTGATTTCTCTCTGTCCCACCGGTATCTGCACGGCAGACCCTGAGTTTTATTTATAGCAGATTATTTGTAAGGAATTAACCCACTGTAAAAGTAAAAAAAGCGTCCGCTTAAAGGTGCGCAGAACCTAAAAAGCGGTGGATTTTAGCTTTGGGCCCAAACCTACTTTAGAGCTGTGTTTGAGGAAGTTGTGTCCCCCATTTTGCCTTTATTTTGGGCTCCCGTTGCCGCCAGGAGGACAGAACAGTCCACACTTACGCGACAGGGCTGCGAGTTAAAAACCTAGTTAGCATTAATGGGACGCCGCTCACACAGCCCAGGGACCCTGCACCTCTCCTCCACCACCTCCTGAAGGTTAATCATCTGCGGGCTGGAAAATCACGCCGCCCCACCCCCGATGGCTGGGCGCGCTGTCAGCTGCCCTCTGTTGGACTAATTAACCTCTTTAACTGTGCCGCCGGATTGGACCATGGCCAGGATGGCTCGGGCCTTGCGCTGGTGGGAGGGTTGGGGGCCGAGGGAGGGCAGGCCGTGAGATGGAGAAAAAGTAGAAGTGGTCCACAGATCACTCTCACCCAACATAGCTACTGGCGCGCTGTAGCGGATTATTGTCCGTCTGTACCTTCCCACCTCCACTTGCACTCTTTCTCAAAGAGCCCCAAGGGCTCCTTCTCCTAATTTGTATTAATTACCCTTAATTGCAGTAGCTAAGTCCCATTGTGACTTTCTGCAGTGCTGCTCCACACTGCCCCTAGTGGCTCGTTCAGGGAAAGGTGGTCGCCGCCACATAAAATCTCCAGACTTCGCCCGCGTCCTGTTCCGTGCCTAATGGGTGCTCGGCGGGGCCTGAAACAGAATCCAGGCTCCGCTCAGATAAACAACAAGTCCTTTATAAAGAAGCCTTCAAAAAAGCCGAGCGATGGGCCAAATCAAGGGTCTGTGTCGAAGGTGTCGTACATGAAACGCAGTGACGGGGAAACGGAGAAAAGCACTGAGAAACTCCCCCAAAAGTAAAGTTACTGGAAGTTTCTGTTTCACAAACACTTACTGGCAAGGGCATAAGAGAGAGTTTCATATTGGGGGACACACATCAAAAAAACTAAAGGCAGAGGTCTATTATTAGGAGGGGTGAATGTAGCCAAGTTAAATGTGATCGGGTACGTCGTCCCCCATCTCCTCTGATTTTTCACGTCCCTGGTTACAGGAAGCCTTGTTCTACTCTAAAGTTCCTCCCTAGAGCACTTGAGCAAAGCCCTGTAGCATCAGTGGCCTTGTGCTAGAGCTGCTCCCCCCTGGGTCCACGGGAAAGAACATCCAGGAGGCCCCATCAACGCTGGGGACTCGGCGTCACATCAGGCAGCGAACCCTCAGCCGGCACGGTCCTGCATGTCGAGCAACACCGACCTCCTCATCGCCCAGGATTCATTTAGCCACGCGCATCTGCCTTCCACTGAACTTTAATCAGCTTCGAGAGCCTATCAGGTGGGCTGGCAAGGGTAGACCCGCAACGCGCCGTCTGCAGCATGTTAATTCCGTCACGCAGAGACAGCTCAGTCCAGCGGACGTGGTTAGGGGGTGTCCCATTCTGAGGAAGTCAGCCTTACGCTGAATGGCGGCTGCAGGAAACCGCACCGATCTCACGGACTTCAGCGCCACTCTTGGCCAAAGCGTCGTCAAACATGTCGATAGGTCACATTCACAGTCTCTTTTTGTCTCTTTTTTATCTCTTTTTGTACGAATGGGCAAGAGTTTTCTGCATGTTCTGCTTGCCCAGTTAGCTAAATCAACAAGTTTTTTCCAGGGTGAATTCTGCAAACCATCCTCAATTAGATGTCAGACACTATTTTAACATTCAACTAATATGGAAGCCGCCCAGTGAAGGACAGCATGGCATTAGCTCATACTTGCACCGTGTGACAGGCCATTGCCCGTTACCTGCCATACCCGTGCCCTAACCCCCCATGCCCTTACCCACTGTGCCTGCGCCCATACTCGCCATGCCCGTGTCCATTACAGCAGTGCCCGTGTGCTTATCCCCCATGCCCATAACCTTACTCACCATACCCATGCCCTTATCCACCATGCCCATACCCGCCGTGCCCTTACCCGCCGTGCCCTTACCTGCCGTGCCCATACCCGCCGTGCCCATACCCGCCGTGCCCTTACCTGCCGTGCCCATACCCGCCGTGCCCTTACCCGCCGTGCCCATACCCATTGTTCCCGTGCCCTTATCCACCATGCCTTATCTGCCATGCCCTTATCCGGCGTGCCGGTGCCCATACCCACCATTGTCCATACCTGCCGTGCTCGTGCCCAGCTGCAGGGTGCTGCGGTCCTTGCTCAGCCCATTGGTCTTCGGGCTGGCGGTCGGGGCGACCGTGGCCACCGCCCTGGGGGGTCTCTTCCCGGGAACTTTGACCGTGGTTCTCAGCAGGTCGATCTCCTTGCCGTGCACGTTTTGCATGTAGTCCTGAAAGGCACATGCACAGACAGTCATACATGCACTCAGTGCACGAGTGTCATCGCAGAAAAGAAATATGAGCAATTTAATTCAACAAGGGGATTCTTCTCAACTCACTGGTCAAGTTCTTAATACCATTCATGTTTAATAAAAGGGTGCAGATAATTGGCAGGTGATTTTTGAATTCAATCAGCTGTACATTACATGGAATATAAAAGTTACATGATCTCAGCTTCCAATGAAGCAGTTCAACTCTTGTTCTTCCCAGACATCCTGTGTCGTAACTACGAGCCGTCTTCAGCCCTGCCTATGGACACAGGATCCTCGATAAACCAATCACAGCCGTCGTGGGGATCTTCACTGGGCAGACGACAAACGTCATGGCCACGGATCGGACCGTTGCGGGAAATGTCACAGAAGGTACTCAGATCAGTGGAGAGCAGACGCAACAACCGGAACCCCAGCCGAACCGGTGGCGGACCTCACCCGCGGTCCAGCCAGGAGGGCGGGGAGCGGACATCCAACAATTCTTTACGTTCATATTTCACACTCAGAACCCGACCACCGGAGCTGCGGCTAAAGTGGGAAAAACAAATGAATTTTGTTTCTCTGAACAAGTAAATAAATGTGGGGGGGGGCAAATGACTGCGATCAGCAGAAAAAAAAAGAGCGGGAGGGCTCGGCCATCGAAGCCCCTGCCAGCTCGCCTCCTTTTACTACACGCCATAAAGCACTAATTTCTTCGCCAGCTTCCTTGCTAATTACCCAGTGAGCGCCCTCATTTCATTTTATTACTGGAATTAACAGCCAGTTCGGAGCGTGTAAAGCTATTAAGATGTGTGATTAAGCCACATTCAATTAGTTTCCACAAACAATTTAATTGATGTAGCAGATAGAATTAACAGACGGTGATTGTGAGAATGGCACGGCTGACTACAGAGTGGAAGGAAGCCTCGCACTCCCTCTCCCTCCCTCCCCGATCACTCTGCTCGTGAGGGGTGCTGACACAGGCTACCAGGTGACCGAGATTTGGGGGCGCCCGCTTCGTCTTTTCGCCTGGGATGCCCGGGACAGAGATGATCCTAATCACCCGGCATCATTAGTGGCGATTCCCATCATCACTGCCGATAAGGGCATCGGCTGCCTTCCGCCGAGGGTCGAGGCAGCTCCCGGTTCTACTTACCGCCATTTCGTTATGGGCTCTTCCCTCGGACGTTAGCGGGAAGACCGCCTGGCAGATACGCAGCTGGGGCCCAAAACGGCTTTCGGTGGCATCCGACCAGCGGTGCCGGGTGAGCTTAAGCATTATGGGGTATAATGCTGCTCACCCAAACTGTCTAAACAGCCACAGTCAGGCGAGGCCACCTACTGGCCAGTGAGGTGGGACGCGGTGCAGGAAGAGAGACGGGAACAGGGATGGAGAGAAGAGGATGAGGATTACAGGGATCGGGAAGAAGAGGAAGACGTGGATTAAGAGCACAGGAGGGAGAGCAGGACAGAGGGAGGAAGAGTGTTTAAGAGGCATTAGTGCCACTGCAGGGGCAGGGTTGGGGGGGGTGGTGCTGGGGGCGCTGACAGAGACTGATGTCCAGGCGCCCGGGTGCCACTGCTGAGCGCCGTAATCAACACAAGCCAGCGTGGGGGCGGAGCTCTGTGGCAACTGCTTCATTAGTGCGCAACGGGGCAGGACGCAACGGGAGGCTGAAGGCCCAGCCGCCACCACCTCACCCCGGCCACTTGCCGGAGACGTTCTGTACCCGTAGGCCTCTACGCCGTCAAACCATTCGACAAAGCCTGAGCAACATTCCGGAAAGACAGGTGAACTCGGACTGTATCAGCCCAGACAGAATGCGCTGATATGTAAAATCTGTTAAGTAAGAAGCTTTATAATGCGAACATATTTCTTGTGGGTGGCACCTTTTAATAATAGAATTTGAAAACTTAAAATTCCTAGACTGGTCTTTAGCACAGGTGCGAAAGGTTAGCTTATCAGACATGTACTGGGCAGTAGGCACCTGCCCACGGAACTACTCCTAGAGGTGCAATTTCTCAGATGGTTCAAATCCCAGGAGAACTTTTATTATGTCGGTGACAGAGATGCTGATACATCGTAGAAGTTACAAACTGGACGGATGCTAACCCCTCCGCTGCGAAAACAGGCCTGCAAACCGAATGAATTCCCCCGACCAGCATGTAATGGAAAACGTACGTGGTTCCATGTTAGTCAGGACAAACGCAGAGGGACGTCCACAGAGAACCTTCCGGAAAGCGAGAGAGGCCGGGACACTCACATGCAGGCTCGGGTGGTACGTCAGCAGGCCGTTGTCACACAGAGTCACGTACTTCTTCTTCCACTCTTTGTTGAGAGACTTGCCGCTCCGTTTCAGCAGGATTCCCTGGACGGAGGCAGGGGGGGAGAGTCTTAGGCAAACTACCTTTATTGTCACGACCCCCCCCCACACACAGGTGAGGTGAGGTGAGCAAAGAAGGAGAAGAATCACTTCCTGGACAAAGTGGACCTGCTCACCACTACGAGTTACCCTCCTGCGTTTTTCTGTATTGCACTAAAACCAAGTTTCACTTGGGAGACATTTGCGTGGTGATTTTATGCTGCTTCCGAGGTTAATTACAAGTTTATAACATTTCTGATTACGAACTCGATGTCTTAGTCAGTGCCTGTGAAGCTCCTTTTCCTCACAACTATCTTGCACGTGTTCTCTCCTGCATTTGTCACTCCCTGGAATCTCAGCCTAGCAACACTTCTTTGCTCCGTGACAGCTGTATGCTTGACATACTTTTCCCCGCGCTTGTATGTCACTCTGGACAAATGCATCAGCTAAATTAATAAATGAAGTTGGTTCATCTGAAGCTTTCATGCATTCTCTCTGAATCCTGGACTACGACCACAGTGTGAGAGACTAACGGGCTCATTCATTTGGCAAAAAAGAACAAATGAGTGAGGAAAATGAGCAATAAGTATTACAGCCATCTGTAATACTTTTTTCAAACACCAAAATGTGTGATTTAACATCTTAAAATCACTGAAATATGCTCGAATCGATCAGGATGGACTGCTTGATTTTTACATGGATTGATTCATAGTATATAGCATGATGCTCTGTGATGTGCCCCCGCTTCGTGAAAGACCCCCCCCCCCACCCCAAAAACATGGATGGAAGATTGACGGATAAACTGGTTGATCAATATCCAATACAATGTCGTCAAATTTGATTACATCCAACATGGCAACAGTTGCAGCAATATAAGCAAAATCGATGGGCGTGTTGGGAGGGGGGGGGGGTCGGTAACAGTTTCGTGGCCCTGGGCTTGAACTCTGGCAGACCCCTGAAGGACCGGATTACAGAGCATTATCAGAGGCTTTCAAAGGTATACTTCACCCCGCCCTCGCCACCCCCCTCCCTGGTCCCGCCAAAGATCCGCATCATCCCCTTATCTGACCCCTCATCTGTTTAGTAATTCCACCGCAAACAATGGGGCTTCTCCCCTGGAGGTGGACAAACAGGACCGGGGATGGTGGGGGCTTAACTGGGGGATTAGGGAGATTTCTTGTGCTTTTCCAGCCTTGTTGGTGGGGGCTCTCATCCTGGAGGGGGATAATCCTTATTAACACATCAGGAGATGACCCACGGCGACCCACATCCCCGGCTCTGTGCCGACAATCATGCTAATCTGCTGCCGCTTGATCTCAGGTAGGGGTCCTCAGGTAGGGGTCCCCTATGTTGGGGGGGTGACCCGCTGGTCTCGGGGTCGAGACACGACAGCTGGAGGAAGTGGCATGTGTGAGGGGGGGCAGCATGGCAAAATAAATACACCTATTTAAAACAGGTACGGAAAATTAAAACAGTAAATGACTTAAAAACTGATTATTATATAAACAACTAGCTATTTTGCAGCTCAAAACCCAGAAATCAGGGGCAGTTAATCACTGCATCTATCAGGACTCATTTATTTAAGGTTCCTGCACATAAAACAGTGCCTGTTCTCTCAAGATGCATTTACATGAGCTGGGTGCATCTGTATGTATTCAGGAAGCACACAAGACAGGGGTAAATTGAAAGAAAAATCTAATTTTATGATTCAAGGAGATTAGTAGATCTAATCAGAGCAGGTACACATGGTCTACGGCCAGCCACAAACACACAGCTGCCGCACGCAGCTGCATCCGCACACCAGTGACATCTGGCTGAACCCGCACATTTAGGCTCTCCAAGTTAATTGCTCACCACCGTAATTGGGATCGCCATGGAGATCACAGAACCCTTCTAGAATGTCGTCGTAATAGCAGAACCTGAATTCCATATATATATTTTTTTTTGACTCATCACCCTTTACTCGCACCAGCTCAGCTAATTCTCTGAATTTGCAGTGAGAGGAGAAGCAGTTTAACAAAACAATACTTCAGGGGTACTTTTACGAATGGGCGCCCCCTCAGCCTTCTGACCGACCAGCCTGCTTGTACAGGTCACTCAAAAGAAAGAAAAAAAAACACTTCAGTAAACTTCCCAGTTTACTTGAGGGATGACTACAGTATTTAAGAACAGCACATTAACATCAAATCTGTCTTTCCGTCATACCGGGCTGAATATTAAGTGCAGGCCTCATTTACGGTGTTATGTTCCACATTCCATTACATCGTTTTTTTCCCCGCCTATGCTGAGAAGACCCGTGGGTGAGCCCAGAAACGTGCTTCAGCTAGCACAGTGGCGGGAGGATGTGCGGTGGGGGCATAGCGTGCAGCTCGGACATGGACAGACGGCCACAATTTCCCCGCCACTTCTTGTCGAGGGGCAGCCTTCGTAAAGCCGCGTCATCCATTGATATTTATTCATTACGCTTAATCACCGAAGGAAGGGAGACCTCCAGCCCTTCTGCAAAACATCGACTTAACGGCAATAACGACAATAAGTTAACGGCGGCCAACCGTTCGTGACAAGAGGAGAGAGAACCTCCATTCTCCGCGA
The DNA here is from genome assembly GCA_026776945.1 of Isichthys henryi. Taxonomy (NCBI): domain Eukaryota; kingdom Metazoa; phylum Chordata; class Actinopteri; order Osteoglossiformes; family Mormyridae; genus Isichthys; species Isichthys henryi. The sequence goes on from JAODJX010000018.1 coordinate 30,052, forward strand.
TCTTCAAAAACAGCTCGAACAAAGGGCGCCCCCTGGAGAGCTGTTATGGTAATACGTGTTTCTGTTAACAGAAGTTATACAACCAGCTATCATAAGCTGTCACATGCGGGGGCCAGAGTCTACCCAGCTTTTACTTTTTGGCGCTATAAGGATGAATACACAGACAACACTGTATCCTTCGGGTACCCTTCTCCTGCACACTCTGCAGCCTGCAAGTTTGAAGATTCCTGCTTTTATTGACTCGCTAACAGATCTATAAAAATATTTGTAATCAGGCATCTTGTATCCCCGGACAGTAACATTCCGTAAAAAATCAATACGTTAACAGACCAATACATAGGACATTAGTTAAATCACTGTTCCCATTACCAACCTGCACTGTCAATAATGTCTTATTAATTTTTGTGTCACACATTCTCGTCTTTCCGGCAGTTATTAAAAATGCTTTCAAATTACGAATTTTACTTCCCCGGCTCCACAAAGACATTGCAGAAGACGATAGAAACCTGGTTTAGCAGGTGATTAAAAGCAGCCACGTCATTAAATTGGCTGGGAAACATCTCGCAGATCACACCGGAATGCCGCATGTACGCAAAGGAAAACCTAGAAAAGTGGAGTGTGGAGGGGGGGAAAATTCACATTACGGAACCCCGGGGGCCCCCCCCCCCCCCCCACAAAAAAAAACCCGCTCTGCACTAAAAAAAAACCCGGGGGGGGGGGGGGGCCTCACACGCTAGTGGTGAAATACCATACCACATAAAGAGCAC
>JAODJX010000019.1:0-18168 GCA_026776945.1 Isichthys henryi
TGCTTCCGGGATAGGCTCCGGACCCCCCGCGACCCAGTAAGGATAGGCGGTTTGGAAAATGGATGGATGGATGGATGGATGGATGTTGCCTTTGCTGTCTGTAAATGTCATCTTTAAAAATACTGCCTTGGATAGTTACCACAAATACCTTTTACCTTTTAGGATCTGTTCAGTTCCTCTTAAAATGCTAAGATATAATCATGATGGGTAACGCTTTACATTAAGTGGACCTTCATAATGCCTTCATTATGCATTCATAGAACATTCCTAAGCAGCATGCAATTACATCTCAACATCCTAACATCCCTTAACTGCTGTAATATACATTAATAACAAACATTAATAACAAACATTATATAAAAACATTATAATAATTGCATAATCTTGTAATGTTTGTTATTAATGTATATTACAGCTGTTAAGGGATGTTAGGGTGTTGAGGTGTAATTGCTTGCTGCTTAGGAATGTTCTATGAATGCATAATGAAGGCATTATGAAGGTCCACTTAATGTAAAGCGTTACCTAATGATGTATTATGGAATTTATATGGATTTTCATCCATCCATCAATCCACACATACATAATTTATAACCGTTTATCCAATCCAGGGTTGCTGTATGTAATTATTTATCCATCCATCCATCCATATGGATTAAGGCCTGTGGGTTTAACCCTGAGGATAGATGTGAGATGGGAAGCTGTCAGCCAACCAGAAAACAGTCAGCGTACAGCAGGCTATTGATTTGGAATGTATCATTTATTCTGCATCCGTCCATGTCAGCGTGGCCGCTTATCCAGTGCAGGATTGTGGCGATTCTGGAGCCCCTCCCTGGAAGACCTAGGGTGTGAGACACCCCAAACAGGGTAAAAGGTGGCTGTAATTTCCACTACATATGTTTATATCAGATTTTCTGACGGAGATCTTTATCAGCAATAGCATTTTTTATTATTATTACGTAATATTTTAGTGTTTTTTAATCTTGGGCTAAATGCTGTCAGCCAGCAGGGGGTGATGTGGGCCACACTTTTTGGGGAACGTCATGCTAGACTTCATGTACATTGCAAATCAGGTTCACATGCCTGGTTTTCCTTTGATTTATCTATATGTGGAGAAATGCTGTGTAAATGGTTTTAGTTGCATGCGTGAGTTTGCCAAAGGGCCGTTCCATTCCTTGCCACTTGAGGGGAGTGTGAAGGAGGGGAGTGTTAAGGAAGGATGTCATTTATAAAAGGATTTGTAGAGAATGAATGTGCAGTAACGTTTAAGTAAGTCATTGTTTGGGCCGTAGTCGTGCCGGGCCGCATGGGCTGGGCTGCAGCGCGGCTGGAAACTTTTCCAGCACCTGTGGTTTGCGCACATCCCGTTTTGTATTTTTAGAAGACTTAGAACACCAGAAATATACTTTAGCCCGGACACAGTTCATTCCTGACATGCGCAAAGAATTCCTTGTTTGTCTGTGGTCCATGTCCCCAATCTGTTGTCTCAAATTTCTCCCGAAAGCCCGTCTTGTCAGTGAACTAGGCATTATATGCCGTTTGGGATCTTACAGCCCGCTCACCCCAACCCGCTATCTGTGACTGCCAGTCACTGGTGCCCAGCATCGCGTCTGCTGGCCGACCTGCGGCGATTATGCAGTCTGTCTCCCAGGCACCGAGGCTGGAGACCCTTGTGATGTCATTGACCTGTGATGTAGCAGAGAGTGTTGGGGGCCTCATGGAAACCACAGAACCACCCTGTGGATGGTGTCTGATATTTAACACATTTTTTCAGTTCAGAATTACACACTTGTATAAATTTTTATTTCATGAGACACACAGTAACAAAGGAGTCCGTCAATAATGAGACTATAATGATAATGCTATTGTTATTCATTATTGTAATAATAATAATACTGATAGGATAAGTATAAGAGTGGTCTGAGAAGCCAGTTGATCTGTACCTTCAGGGTCCAGTTACTTTTCAGCCTAAACACTATTCTAAATTAAATTTTAACGGATGAAAACCAGTTTTCACTTCTTGGTACAAATTTACTAATTTCTCCCAGGCTGGGCTTGAAAACATGATAGCACTTGTGTTGATTGCTGCTGATTTTAAGGGAGGATTTTAGCGGTATCCTTCGGATCTTTCGTCAATGGATCCCCCCCCCCCGTGGTGTGGAACCACAATCCTCCAGGGTTCCAGTTTATTTATTACGATCGTCTATGCCGTTGCTTGGAGAAAAACTGTCACTGTTTTCGCATGCAAAGTCAACCCCAAAGGCACATTTTCCCGTCTAATCACACATTCAATGTGTAGAACTCGGCTGGCTGCTGCTTATCATTGATTGATATGATGGTTTGTGTGTTTTCTTGTTGTGTTGCACTCAGCTGAGAAGTATGTATAATGCAGCTAAATCGATATGAACTCAATACTCCATTCTGTCCTTTTCATTTGCTGTTTTTTGCTGTTAGATCTGACTGCCTGGAGACCAAAGGAGACCTAGAAATGTTTGAATGGTCCAGAGACACATTTTTTAATACGTTAGAAAAGAACAGTATTTTTTTTCTTTATTCCACAGGGCAGATTTGAGTTATTAGTTTTGTTGAGGGCAGTTCATGCCCCTTAATCTCCACTCATTGTGACTGGCTCTGTTTACTGGCTCACATATGGTCTGCATTTTCAGTGTTCAGTTTGTAAATTTTGTCATGATATTTATAATCAAATGCAGAAAGCATTCATGGGGAAACTTTGGGTATTACGTGAAATTGAGCTTTTGTGGTGGAAACCACAGGGAAAAGAAAAAGGTGCCAGTACTGGGCCATATATTTTGCAGAGGAGGTGACCATTAATGACCGTTTGCATGAACGATGCTGATATCTTTCCATTGGCGACTTTTTGATGCATTGAAAAACGTTCAAGATTCCATTTGCTTTGGCACTTCGGACTGGCAGAATGAAATTTTTTTATAACCAAAGAGTCTCCAAGGCAACTGGAGTCCTGAACCATTGTGGAAATCATGACTGTGGCGATGGTGGGTTCCGGAATCTGTGGAGGTCAAATAGTCAGGGCCTGAGATCTTCGTTCATGGTCAGTGTAGCCATGTCATCCTGCACTCAACTTGCAAAACAAGACGCCAAACTGAGACATCTTAAATTGTGTTCCATGAGACGTAAAAGCATTAACCTATCCATCTTCCCGTCATCTTCCTGGTCAGGATTTCAGGGGGACCTGGAACCTAAAGTATCATCCGTGATGATAGTTAGTGTGGTATAATGGGTTTGGATGCAGTGTTTTTAGATTTTTGATTGGAAAGTTGCCAGTTCAAATCCCAAGGCTGGCAGAGTGATTTCGTCGTTGGGCCCCTGAGCAAGGCTCAAGGGCCCCTGAACAAGGCCCTCAACTCCCAATTGCTGTAGAGACCGTATGACCCTTTTTCAAGAAATGCATTGGATGAAAATTTCTGGTAAAAAAAAAAAAATGGGAACATCAAATATCCATCCATTTGTGCTTCTTTCAACTGCAGTTTCTAATCGATCATATAGGGATTCCTAAAGAATTAATTTTATTAATGGTAGAAGTTCAAAAAAATGTATGTGATGGTGAAACATTTTTCATCATCTGGTTCCTTTTCTCAATATCCGCAAGAATACAGACATTTTTAAAGTTTAAAAACTGTGAATTTTTGTAAATATGAAATAAACCCAATAAATAAACCCAACACCTTTTTCCTCTGGTGGTTCCTGTTATTTTGGTGTGGGGTAAAAAAAAAATGTTCTCTGGGCCCAAATTGAGAAGTGAGTTGGGGGGGGGGGGGGAGAGATAGAATGGCAAAACAAATTTAACCGCAATACACAAATCTGACTGTAGGGGGAAGCAGAGAAACAAGGATGAATTACTCCAGGCTGGAACAGATGGTCTATAGAAGCAATGGTCTGTTAGGCCTTTTAAATTTATTATGTTTATAAATGGATGCAGTTATTTTGATTCATTCAAATTAGATGCAATGATTTTTTTCCTCTACAACACTCAACAATTCTCATTTCACCTCACAGATGCTCCTTCATATCTTCACTGTTAGTGCTGGGCAGTCAACTGTTACACTTTTCCCTGCATTTATAACAAACGATGACGTTGTTTATGCTCAACCCAAGCATGGCTTGTTGCCGCACAGTACAGTGCTGGTGAGTAAGGGATGGACTATGAAGAGGAGGCACCAAGGTTAGCGTGTGCTCTGACGTCTTTAGGGCCGGAATGGTATGCCTGCTGGTGCTGGATGTGAAAGGTCTCCGTTACAGATAGTGTGGGATAATCACGGTAGGTGTTGACGTCAGGTTGAAGGGCCCAGATGGAGCTGAAACCTCCCCCACCTCCATGAGACACACGCACACACACTCAGCAGGATGCTAGCCCAAGCAGCAGTAACGAACATTACAGCAAATACTGCAAAATTTAGTTCTGTTCTGCTCCTAGGTACACACATTGAAGTCCTAGTCTTTGACTCCATCGTTCCATGCTGCAGGACATGCTGGTATCCTATAACTCCAGCCTGGTAGAGAGCTGGCAGGCGTAATAGCGAAGAGTGGGGGAGTAACATTGATCTGGAGATGGGCTTTTGTGCTGAAACGAGAGCGAATGAAATCTATATGCAAACTTTAGGAGGGGGTGTAATATGTGCCAAGGCGAATTAGCATTACAGGTTGTATTTAACTCTTTGCATTAATGCTAATTTCAGTGACAGTATAGGAGTGTGTAAAACAAGCCCTTGCATGTAGTATAATGCGGGTGGGACGGTTACGACCCTGGGAAAAAATATCATTTAGTCTTGTACTGAGTTATGATGGACTCCATCCCGTTATATTCCTGGTTTATTTATTTATCCTATAATATTTCTCTTGCAGGAAACGGACGTCATGAAAATCTGCATCCACTCTCCGTGACATTCAGTTTTTAAAGGCTATGAATAAAACATTGGAAATCCTATCAGCTAAATAAGGTCAAGCAGCCGACTGTATGGAATAAAATGCCTGTGTACTAAGTTTGACAGCTGACAAAAACTATGGACAGAAATTCAGTCAGTTTGGAAATTATCATGCCCTGAATTACAATGATAAGATGCACTGACTGTTATCCCTCGCAGGGAAATGTGCCATTGTCGATAATTTTGGGATGGATTTGAAACAATTTTGCCTTATTGAGCATGAACTGCTGGTGTTCTGTTAATATTAACTGTTCATCAACGAGAATAATATGCATTTCGACTGTGCCAACAAGTCTGATATTTGATGTATTCATAGATTACCTTCAGCTGCCAATCGTCCTATATCTTAAGATGCAGACTAATAAATAACATCATTTTGTTGTTATTTTGTGGCTGTTGGTAAATCTGCATTATTTGGAACCTGGGGAAAATACTCCTACAGTTAAACACTTGGTGCATACAGTAGGTTATATAGATAATTTCACAGCATCTAATTCTGCTTGTATTATTTATAGTTTATGTAGATGGAGAGACGAAGATTGTCCTGCTGCTTCCACAATCGCAGTGATTGACACACGCTGGCCGCTACAGCTTATTAGGAATTCAGAATTACAGATAAAACAAACAGTAAGACTCAGGAATGGTCCACCACTCCATGCAATGGAATTTTTTCCCTCATAAGTGGTGCATGCTGTTGTTGGAGCTGCTGACGACGTCTGTATCGGTTCGGTCAACACGAGTCGAAATTAGTGCTCGGGTTCCTACATGTGAGTACATCTCAGAAATACTCATACTGCCATTTGTACCAGTATTTTATCCAATCATTCCATTTGTTCTGAAGCCACCAGTATGCCAGGATTGACACCCAAATGTGAAACCGATCACTTTAGACATGGTAGGAAGAAAAGGCGTTTGTCCTGGTATGTTGCATATCTACCATATTCAAAAAAATCCCATGCTGCTGACTGGGATGAGTCTTTGGAAGATGGACCGTTATTCAGAAAACACTTTGTGTGTAACACACACCTAGCCTCTATATTCACACACACACACACACACACACACACACGCACATTTGGATCGTCTCCAATAATATCAAGCTTCTTACACCCTTGGCACTTCTCTCAACTTTTGCTTTGGGAATGTGATTTATTCATACATTCTTCCCAGCTTAATTTGTGGGGGCCCCAGGACACCCCAGCGCCATTCAACATCTGCTAAATTATTTTAAATCAATTTTTGCAGTAGCCTTTTAATTTAAGCCGATAAACCATCAATTTATAACTGTGAGCTCAGAGTTGCACTAGAAAAAGCTGCGTTTTTCCTTTTAACTTTTCTTTTGTTGTAATTTTAATATAGCCTGTATATGGTGGCAGGATTGGCGCTGCAGTCACTGGAAAAAAAACTCTGGTCCATTCGGACCGGTGTGGTGCTGAGGTATCTATCACCTGCCGCATGGCCGCACTCAGGTTCTCAGCCCTGAGGTAGTTTGTCGTGTGGTGGGTGCAGTAATGCGCTGTAATCAGCACGTGCTCCTTACCTCTACAACTGGTCATAAATGTTTTCGAGATTTTTGCCGGTCAGTTGAAAAAAAATTACTTGAATGGTTAATTACATTCATACCAGAAACATTTCATTTAGCAACACCAATACATTTAATATAACTTGACCATAAGCATGTCTTCAAAAATCACATGTCCTATTACATTTAAATGTATACGGCGTTTTATAGTAAACGCAGATAAATAATAGCCCATTTTTGTCACATAAAAATATGATGCCATGTATTCAATTGTATTATTATTATTATTATTATTATTAATTTTAATTTGCGAACATCCTCACTATGAAACTGTATCATAAGGGATCTGCATTGGGGTCTGTCATCATAAACTCCAAGCACAGATAAATAGCCCATGTAGGCCTAATAAGAAAAGGGCCGCCACGCCAAAACGCAGGACACACAGCTGAGTTAATGGGCCACCACACCAAAACGCAGGACACACAGCTGAGTTAAAGGGCCACCACGCCAAAACGCAGGACACACAGCTGAGTTAAAGGGCCACCACGCCAAAACGCAGGACACACAGCTGAGTTAATGGTCCACCACGCCAAAACGCAGGACACACAGCTGAGTTAATGGGCCGCCACGCCAAAACGTGGGACACACAGCTGAGTTAATGGGCCGCCACGCCAAAACGCAGGACACACAGCTGAGCTGAATTTGCTCTCTGTGCTCAGTGCAAAATCTCATTAATATAATAATAATAGGAGATTAGCAATTTATTGACAAATCCCAAGTGTTTTCAACAACAACAAAAAAAAATCCTGCTGCATCAGTTATGCAGCAGAGAATAGATAGTCTGTCCATACTGTGCATTAGGTATGTTGGTCACGCACAGTATTTTTTTTAACAAGACAGAAATGTACAGCCTAATGTTGTATTTGGGGGGCTGTGAATTAGCGACATGACCGCAGGGGCCCGATGTTCTCTCTGTGGGAATTTCTCCAGTCAGGCCCAACACAGCGGCCGCATGATTGCCCAATCAATAAGAACTGGTCTTACATATGCATCTTACTGATGGGATGTGTGTTTTGGGGAAAGAAAATGAGACAGTCAGAAATTTCAGAGTGATTGACTGTTACGTATTATTTGTGTCCAAATTTTACTGTGCAAGTTTGGAAGTACGACCAGGCGTTATATGTTGTTGTAGAAGAATATAGGAAATAAAATATATAATGATACAATAATGTTATTATTATTAATAATAACATAATTAGTAATGTTAGATAATAATAATTCATATTAATATGAAAATTTATAATATAATTATATAATAATGTTTTTCTCATATAAATATTTCTATTAGAAAAATCTTGTAAAATATAACTTCAGCAGTTACAAAGCTTCATAGTGATATGCTAACAAAAATATATCCATGCTGCATGCATGACAATGACTTGAAACTTAGAGCTATATGTACTTTAAAAGTACTTATTACTGCAATTTTAGCTTAATGCGTGATATGTAGTTTGCACAGAGATTGTGTATGATGCCTGCAAATAATAGCACAATGCAAAATATTACCTGAACCCCTTAAAGGTGCATGTTTGTGTAAGCATGGTTACGTAATGTGTGTGTTTTTGGATGCTGCGGTAAGATGGTGACAGTAAAAGTATAGTTGGAATAGTATATGTAAAGTTTTGTTATTCAGGGGTGTTAAACATTCAGGTCTTACCGGCAAAGTCAGACAGACCTCCAGCCAATCAGGGAGCAGGTACTGGACCACATGCAAAATGGCTCCAGGCTCTTTGCTCCTCCATAGTACATCTTTGGCGTGTGAAGTGGGAGCTGCAGCATGGTCCGTTGCAGAAGCAGGGGAGACTCAGGTGGAACGAACGGGACGTGCCAACCACAGTGAGCTGCCAGCCACAGTCACATTCAGCTGTGGTCAAACAGAGATGCCCTGGGTCTTCGGCGTTTTTTACAATGACTGTGGAGGAGAACTTTCATGCAGTCTCCACACAGTCAGGCAAATGACACTAAACCAGCTTCATCCACTCAGATGACCAACAAATCTGACACGTAGCTATGTGTGAATCCCCCACATTTGCTACCGTTCAGACATGCAGGCATTTTCGCAAAATGGCGAGTATTAGAACAGGATTCTGTGTCCTGTTTGGTGAACTCCTCCCCTCCCAAAATTGAAATTTATTTCTAGCTACAGGAATGGAACAAGCCCCTCCTGACATATATCTACACATCTCTCTCTACCTCTTCCTCTCTTTCCTAGGATATTTTCTGACAGGGGCATCAACATCCAGGTCTGGCCATGCCCCCCACCCCCAGGCCTGCATTCACTCCAAACACCTTTTCACTAGACCAGTGTTTCCTAGTACAGTCCTCGGAGACCCCCAGCTGGTCCACATTTCTGCTCCCTCCCAGCTCCCAATAGGAGACAGCAAAAATGTGGACCGTCTGCGGGTCCCTGAGGACTGTAGAGACACAGTGGTAGTGTCTGTAAATGCATACCTACTGATTTAATGCTTAAGAGAAAAAATCCTTCAGACAACTTCATCAGGAGAACCATCTCTGTCCTGCAACATGGCATTTATATGATATTCAGCGATCTCACGCCTGCATTTCCGTTTTGTAGGAAAAATACTACCGTTTCTCTTGAGTTAAAGATATAAGAGACTGTGTCTGTGGACTGCTGTGATTTCTAATAAGTATATTTTCATGGTCTGACAGACTACTTGTCATAGGAAAAGCGTGGGACATAATTTGTACTTTTCTGCAGAGACGACTATAGAGAGGGAAACGTTGTTATGATTTTAAAACGCGCTTAACTTCTTTGAATTATTACAAACTGTCAACAAACGCAAAGTAAACTAACACGTTTTGTGATTGAGATATTATAATTTACTGGTATATACGACTGAGTCTCTTAATATAAAATGATGGTTCCTACCCAGACTGAAAACATATAGTATCATTCTTGTAAATACAATCATGGATCCTTATGGTAGTTATGGGTCACACTGGCATTAAAAGCCACTGAATATATTTGGGTTTCTGGTGGAATCATAACATATTACAGTACAGTCTAAAAGAACACAAACTCTGTGGACTCGGATCGATCTATCAAATCATCAACATGACAAAGACGTAAGGTAATTTTTCAGTATAAACTGGGTCTTGGTAACATGCAGTCATCGTTCTGTGTCTCTGGCGCGGCCAATAGCAAAATCATTGGTATATAAATAGCATTGTAGCCAAGAGGACAGCTTCCCTGGAGCGGAGCAGAAAGGGTGAGAGTCTCCCGTTGAACCAAATGTTGACATCCAATCTGTGCCCATCTCACAATGTGAGGTCTGTTAGCAGCACGAGCTTGGTGTTCGACTTTGGCTGTAGCTTTCACTGGTGACAGAAGGAAAGGTAGTTCAGAAATCCAAGGGTCTGTTATCAAGCCCAAATCCAGCACCGGGAAGGAAAAAGCCGCTGAATCGGAATCCTTCAGGGTCCCCCCTAGCAGGCGAAGTCCTCAAAGAGGCCCTGGTGGTGCACAGGGTGGTGGTGGTGATTGGGGAGTATTCCTGTGGGATAGGCGGCCCCTTCCGTGTGGCTTCTGGGAGCTTCGCTGGGTTCCTGGGGGCCACAGAAGAGGGACAACAGAAAGATGAACCTCTTAATTCCCTTGGTACCAATGCATGGTCAATGAACATCTACAGTGCTGGGTTACTACAGAAGTATAGGTCAGTTTATGTTTTCAGCAAAAGCTGGGCTAGAGTGTTCTTCCAAGTAGACTGTAGTTTGTTATCAATCTAGATAAAAAACTGAGGCCTCCTCATTGGTGTTACATACTTAAAGACTGTGGACTGCAGTCTCTCAAAGCCTCCCTACGGTTGACCCTCTACCAAAAATGTACAGCCACATAGGTGATGTGACAGATGCTAGAGTGGTCAGAAGGCGATAAATTTCTATTACACATGACACGTTTCCTTTCCTCTCTGCCGGCATGAAAACGGTGAGACTGCTGAAAGAAGGAAGGAAAAAGACAACAAATTCCTTCTGATCTCACCTCCAGGGATAGACCTGAGCATGCAACCACACATCCCTTAGTGGTGCTCCACACCCAGCTGATAACTCACCTTTTTATCTGCCAGAATGACTGTGGCCACAGTATTCCTCTGATCCTGTTTCAGATCAGTCTTCTTGTCCTTCTTTTGTGGCTTCACGAGACGCAGCAGTCTAGCTTTGACCACCTGAGGTTAGGAAGAGAGGACACCATCGTTACGGCGATCAAAGTGGGATCAGATTGGAGATGTCTGGTGCTATCCTGAGCTGAAGAGGCTGTCATCATCTGTGAAGGACATCACTTCAACTAGGTATTGATTTAGACTGAAGCTGGTTAAGGTAAATTAAACTTGACTGTTACTAAGCTAACACTTCTTGAGAATTCCTGCATGGACACATGCTAGCGGAATCAAGAACGTAAGTGTTGGATCACCTCATAGATATAGTCGAATATTTCCAGGACTGTCAGAATGCTGGCACCAATGAACAATCCCATCTGACCGCCGATGTCACCTGCTCGCAAAAACAGAGGACGCAGTCACTAACAACATCCTTCTGTAGTTCTCGCAAAAGTACGTAAAAGAGTAGGCACCCACCCAATAATCCAGCCACGTCGTATGCTTTTTTTTGCTCTATGGTTTCATAGTTAAGAGCTTCGAAGAAAATATCCAAAACCAGGAAGTTGTCTCTGTAATTTGAAAATATCATGCTCATCTTTCAGACAAAAGATTGCAGCAGGCTGGTAGCAATTATCTAAACATTATACTGTCAAAAAGAAAATTACAGTTCAGCCAAATGACATCTGGAATAAAGAAAAATACAGGAATTATAATGCATTGTCTGACAGTTATTCTTCTTTATTTCTTTAGTCTATGAAATGCATTGGAAAGCGTGTTCTGAAATATATTTTATAGATTTTACAGTTTTTCTGTGCTGTTTGGGCCCACCAGCTGGTGCTTCTGTAACCACCGGAATTCACCACGGTGATATCGAATGGCACCCATGGTGTTCCGGGACATCACGTCTAAGGTGTACTTTCATGGCTGAGTAACCTTTTTATCTATGCGAGTAGGTGTAAATAAAACTATGCATGTCTTCTTTCTCATTTAAGCACTGCAAAAAACGGAGGCATATATTTCTTCAAAATAATGATTCCATCCATCTATTTGTCTTCCAACTAATTCTGCTCGGAATTTGGAGAAAAACGATTTATTATGATGCTAGACACTGGATAATATTAGACATCCTTAGTTATCGTCCCCGTTTATGCCAACATAATAAGTTTAGAGTTATAGAGAAATAAACTAAGTTTAAAGTTGGATTCTTTACTGTAAATATGAAAATCTAAGAAACAAAATTTGTCCTTGTTTTTGATCTTAGAAATAATACACTTAACTATTCATATTTATTTTTATACCAGATTTTATAATGGAATACACTACAATTGGCAGTTTATTTTATATTTTATGTCATAAATTTCAGATTGTGTGATATAACGTGTTAAAGCCAAAGTGTGTGAAACCTTTAGCAAAAGCAGTTCGACTGCACCTCGGAGGAGCACCACCAGGGGGAGCCCTGACGTACCTGATGTAGTCCTCGCTCTTGTTGTACTTCCTGGACAGGTAGCGGGCGGAGCCCCTGCTGGGGATCTTCACCATGGAGAGCTCCTTACCGTAGCGGGTCAGGTTGCAGGGTGTCTCACACGGGCAGGAGTCACTTGGTTTCTTTTGCAGAGAGACTGTGAGACATGGATGGGGGGAGGGGGGCACTGAGTTTTTTAAACCTAGATTTCAGTACAGAACATCTCAACAAAGCATAGGACCTATGGACCTGTGGACCTGTGGTTTTGGCCAGTAGGCCAAAGCATTCTATAAACCTGCAGCTAAACAGCAGATAAAAGAGGCTTATCCCAGTCAGGCTTCTTGTCATAGCTGGTGGGTATTCCAAACTCTAAAGGCCTTAACCGTTAGGCTTTGCCTTTCGAAACACAGCTAAGAACACTTAGAAAGGGACCCCAAACAAGTTCTCATTACAGTCAAAACTGTCAAGATAAGTAGAATTACTCAGGGAACAAGTATGTGCCTCTCGTGTGCATATCTGAAGACGCTTGGCTCAGTTATGAACCCGGTTTATGAGAAATTTCAAATTGAAAGTCAAAAGAAAAAGGGCACATTTTCAGCTGTGATAACTGAAGCACCAATGGATCAGGGTCACAACCTTAATGAGATCTTCAGTGCAAAGGGCCACGTTTCTCACCGGAGCAAATATGGCATACTTTCCAATGGCAAAACAGTTCAAAAGGGTGTGAGTTTTCCTTTGGAAATAAACAGCTGATGTTTAGATGCAGAATGAAGCAGATTTGAACATAGGTGTTAATGTGCAGCCACCCGTTACATTGGGATTTACAGACAATGCAATGAAATCATATTTACAGGTTTCGTACCTGGAGCTCATAATTTCACTGAGAGTGTTTGTACATCATTCACCTCATGATAAACCATTTCCTTTACTGCCATCATAAAGTTTAGAGGGATAAAACATCTCATTGTGAGTCATCATAGAAGAATCTATGAATTAAACAAAGACTGCGTATACCTTACCTTATGGAGACTGTATGTGTGCGTATACCTTACCTTACGGAGACTGTATGTGTGCGTATACCTTACCTTATGGAGACTGTATGTGTGCGTATACCTTACCTTATGGAGACTGTATGTGTGCGTATACCTTACCTTACGGAGACTGTATGTGTGCATATACCTTTCCTTATGGAGACTCAACGTCCTCACAATGTGATTAATTATTGTTATGGTCCCCTTAATTGAAAACTCAATTTAATAAAAATCTGTGACTGCAATGGAAAAACTAAAAACGCAAAACTCTTGTTTTTTGCTTGGTTACATATGGTTATGGGCTGGGTAGGAGGTAAGGTTGTCATAGTTAGCATTTTTCCCATATAAATGAATGAGCGGTCCCCATAAAGATATATTTACTTGACTTGTGCGTGTGTGTGTGTATGTATATATATGTATAAATATATATATATATACCCCTCAAAAATTTTTGGTAACACTTATGGTGATGCTTTACATTAACTGCACCTTCATAATGCTTGTATGTTGTATTCATAAAATGTTCAGTACACCTTCATAATGTGTTCATTAAACATTCAGAAAACATTCAAACATCATGTACCTTTAAATCCTAACATCCCTTAACAGCTGTAATATACATTAATAACAAACATTATATAATAATAACAAACATTATAATTGTATAATCATGTAATGTTTGTTATTGATGTATATTAAAGCTGTTAAGGGATGTTAGGATGTTAAGGTGTACTTGTATGCTGCTTATGAATGTTCTATGAATGCATTATGAATGCATTATGAAGGTGTACTGAATGTAAATCGTTACCCATTTTACTTTTTTTATGTTTTTAGTAATTTATAAACACATTCATGATGCATTATAATGCGTTCATAAAGCTTTAGTGCATTATAGATGAGAGCTTCATAAAACATTCAAAATGTTTAATACACATGTATATAATGTTTCATGCCTTTTTATATTTGTAGCCATGTTTATAACACTTTATGAATGCTGTATTATTTGCTGTGAATGTGTTTATAAATTATTGAAAACACTGCCGTAACAGTGTTACAAAATTTTTCTTTTTCAAAATATTTGTTCAAACAAATAATTAATCTTGGTGAATATTTTTCAAAGGTAGTGATTTCAAAATCATCATTCAGCAATATTCAACAGAAACATGACTTTTCTCCGTGATACATCTTCACATTTAATGCTTGGTATCATCTCCTTTGACAGCCTCTTAAAGGTGTATTTTATAACTGGAAGGTATAATCCATTTTTTTTTTAGCTTCAACCTGGAGAAATGTTTGCCCCCTGCAGAATTCCTTTATCGGTTATTTTGGAGGGGTTTTTCCTCACGATAAGTTAGATATTTTGTATATATCAAATGTTTGAATTGTTGCTAAATGTAAATTTGAAGTAGGACTGTTTCAATCAGTATTGTAATGAATTGAAATGAAGGTCTAATATTTATCTGTCCGTGTACTTACTTTTCACACGACTATTTATATAAGGGAGATATGGCTGCTGGTCATTAGGTCACGTGAAGTCAGTATTACTCATTATCCATGTAAATAGTATGTTGACCCACCTATTCCCATTCCCCAGGCCTTCTGATAGATTAGATAGATGATAGATAGATAGACAGACAGACAGACAGAAGTGCTTTGCATTATCTGGACCAGACAGCTGTCCACCATGATACTCAGAGTCTTGTGATGAATCGCTTAAATATCCCTTCCTGCCACAGCAGCTGGACTGGCCTTTCCTGGCATTTCCTGTCCCCACTGCACCCACCGCATCCTGCTCCCAATTACTGAAGCGTGGTCCGCTACCACTGCCAAAAGCTCCGAAGGCCTTCCTGAAGTGTGATGTTGGCTCGGCACTAACCCTCACATGCTCCTCTAGCACCTGACATCACAGTGAAGCTGATGCTATTAATTTAGCTCCCACGTTGTTCACCTTGAGCCCCGCAGGAGTCAAACTGCACTGACACTGCTGATCCTGCTAGCACAGAGGAGCAAAATGATACTGTATGTGTGACTCTCTCTTAATGATCCTACACATATCAGAGCTCCACCGACCTGCTATTTGGAGAGTATCACAGAATGGCAATTGATATTGCAATGTGTGCAAGACGGATGGGCGTCTTACCCAGAGCGTTGTCTACACAGTTGGTTTTGTTAGGGGGGCAGATGGTGGCATTTCCTGAATACAGAAAACAAAGTTAGGTTGGTCGGTTTGGACCTTAAAGAGATTCTGTGTCGAGGCACCACAGTTGCTCAGCTGGTGCCATCCTGGTTTCATGCCTCCAGGGGTGCAGGGTCAAGTTCAGCCCATGTTTCTGGACGAGATTCCTGCCAATTTTTTAAAACTAAAAGTAACAAACGTCTTGTACTTTGGTTGGTTACTTATGGTTAAGGTTAGGGCTGGGTGGGGTTAAAGGTGTCGTGATTGGGAATCGGGTTTTTCCCATATAAATGAATGGACGGTCCTCATTTAGATAGGAAGACTGGATGAGTGGCTATTAAACAGAATAATAGAATTAATAAATGGTTAATAAATGTAATTATGGGCATTTAGTAGGACAGCAACACCATATATAATTAGCAATACAATATTCTTTCCATGTTTTGTTTCCAGGTTCGACATTAAACACTTAATTATTGCACGCTATCACTCAGGCATCTTTAGGAAGTTTAAAAAAAAACAAACATCTCGTAATTCTTCATAACTATGTGTATGTGGGAATCCATCAACTAGGTAATTAATTAATGACCATATAAATGCCAATGGAGACAAAGTGTTCTCTGAACTAATGTTTCCATAATGGATTCTTATTCTTTTGGAATTATGAAGGTATATCTATCATTATTATAGACAAACTGATTACTCATTAAGCCCAAGACTTGACTGATTGAGAGAAGATACTACAATTTCTTGTCTGACTAATAATTTTGAGCATGATGGGAAACTCACAATATAATCATTGTAATCAAGCTGTATATTAATATAGTTAAAACCTCAATAATCAGCTGGGGCACAATTATTGACCAGGCTGCATAAATAACACTGGAAGCCTTAAAGGTGGAGTGGACATGAAAGAATGACTGACAGGTGAATCACCTGCTGGAATATGTGCCGATAAAAGCTGGTGAATTTGTGACTGGGAATATGAGCGACTTGTTTGCAAAGACATGAGCGACGACAGGAAAAAGATAAATTACTTTCAGGCCAGTGACAGGCAGGGACACCCAGGTGAACAAGAAGAAGAAGTGACAGAATAACCGGGAAATTAGTAACGATGGCATCCGAATAAAGGAGAGGCACTCGGTGACTGGCGGAAATGACCCGGCACAGGCAAAGATGATGAGATAAACGACAGATTCAGGTTAATTAGTTACAGGTACTTTATGCAAGACTGAATCTTTGATTGTTTACAGGTAAGTGACCAACAGGGAATCACCTAAGTTAATTATGGGTTAAATAAATTGACAGGGAATGAGTGACAGACAGAGCTGAATGAGATGAATGACAGACCTAAGTTGATTAGTTACAGGTTTATGTAAAAGACTGACTGACACAAGGGAATTATTTGCATTGTAATGACTGGCAGTGATTCGCAGATGAATGAATTGAATGACACACACAGGGGACATACCAGGCATGTGGACCATCCTGCAGTTGCACGCCTGCAGCACGGCACTGGTCTCACAGTGCAGGCGACAGGCGCTGATGCTGTACGTGTCATATCCCGGGATCAGCTCCCCTGCCCCAGTGCGGCAGTTACCCCAGGGCTGGGGCAGGTAGGTCAGCTGGGGGCAGAGCTGGGTCACAATTTGGCATCTCTTTAGGTCAAACCATGGGGGATGGGGGGGGGGATATGCCTACCCTCTGCTCCTGGCATGAGACGAAGGTCTGGAACCCTGGGGAGACCCCAAAGCCCAACTGATGGATGTATGGAGGCTCGTCCTGACTGTGTATCTGAACCCGGATGCCTGCTTCCAGCGTGGTCTCATCTTCCATACAGGAGACACACACAAGTGATAAGGCGTGTGGAAGGAGCTGATGGGGTATTTAGTAGTGATGGCCAAATGAAGCTTCATGAAGCATTTGCTGCTAGATGGCGCTCTTGGTTTGCTTTGGGACATACTTTGAGTAATTTCTTTTAATAGAGAGCGCTATCTAGTGGGGTCATAAAATACAGCAAATGGTTCATGAAGTTTCATTTGGTCATCACTCGTATGCAGTATTCACGAGTATCTGCAAACACCACTTGCTAAGTACTTATAGGAACTCTACACTTTTTCAGTCCCAAACTGATGAGACTGGGTGTGGGTGAACCAGGAGTGGAATGGCAAGCAAACGCTGCCTGGGAATTTGTCACTGACCTTGTGGGTCCCCCATGGTATATTTATCTTAGGATAAACCCACCGTTTGACCATCAAAGCATTATCCATTAATCATCTCCTGCGATCAACCTGGTATAAAGGCAATAAAATCATGGGGTTGGGGAAGAAAGGGCAGCCCTGACAAGGCCGGAAAATCCGCCTGAGGTGGATGTTTAGCCATGCCTACAGTGCAGCGTTGATGTCATGCAGGTGTCTCTTACTCGTCTCCCTCCAGATTGGCAGATACTCATCCTGTTGGATGTCCAGCATGATCTCCAGCCCGTTGCCCATTCCTCCCTGCTTTGTTTTCCTGGACGTGGTCCTGTTTCCGTTGAATGTGTAGCATTTTCCATATCTTGTGTACACCTGAGAAGGACAAAAATACCAAAACAGGCAAATGAAATAGCCTTCAATAGGTGCAGGTAATGTGGATCTGTGCAGGAGGATCCACACGCGGTGCTGCTCCATGACACAACAGTATACCCGACCATAGTCGGGGGGGGGCGGGGCGGCCGCGGGCCCCCGCCCCCGGGGGCCGCCCCCCCCCCCCCCCCCCATTCCGCGTTCTGCCGAAGATCATCAAGAGTGGCTACGCAGCCCTGCAGCTGGAGTACTTCTTCACTGCTGGGCCGGACGAGGTGCG
>JAODJX010000019.1:23193-46334 GCA_026776945.1 Isichthys henryi
TTTCTGCAAGGGCACCAGGAGTGACTTAGCCTGTGTCTTCCAGCAATGGTGATCTGCGGCACGTGGTACGGGCACAAGCCAACCTCGACACAAGTGCCTCTTTCAGACCTGTAGATTAGGTAAATGGAGAGATTTTCGGGGCCATTTAAATAAGCCTCTTTACTGCAGTTGCTAGCCACATTAAAATGCAATGCACATTTCCCACTAGTGCGAGAACGGTATGTTTTGGCAAGATTACGAACAACTGATGTACAGTTTAGAAAAAGTTTGTGAACCCCATGTGTGGTTCTTACCCGTCCTTTGTCGGGCTGTTTGGACGTTGAATTGCCTTGTTTCATTTCTCTGCACAGCGGGAACCATTTAAGCCTCTTAAATGGCAGAACTCCAAACATTCTCCACAAGCAGTCCGGCAGTCAGCCGGCGGTCCTCGGCCACTTCCAAGGGCGCCTTCCTTAAATTACCCGGCAGACTCTGCCTGAGAGGCATCCCAGAGTGCTGGTTCACCAGCGTGAAATGGCTCTACGTCAGATTAACATTCATTGCCAGCAATGGAGAGGTTCACTGACGACCACCATTAGTGGCAGCAACAATAGCGGTCTAGCGGGATTGGAGCCTGTCATGTACTGGTGCTGCAGAAAAAGGCCCGCATCAGTGTTTTATGGCTTGTTGTGCTGATCTCTCTGACCCAACCATTGTGTGCAAAACCATTTGTAAGTGTTTGCAATTATCTCGTTCAGTATCCAGGACATATTTATGTAGCTTAAGGGGCACTGAAAAACAACATATGTTACTAGTCAACACTGAAAATAAAATACCAAGGTATTTAAATATATTATTTTGCAGTCAACTAATGTGGTTCTGTTAAATTCAAATTCCAACATGACAATACAATTTTCCGGCAAAATACAATTACAGCATATGTATTGGTTTCAAATGGATATTTGATAATTGAGTTTGTCAGCATTATTCAACAGTAAATCTTTTGGTAAAAACAGCAGCTTTTGCTTTATCAATTGTTGCAAATAGATCTGTTGCCGAACAATGCTGACAAGTTCAATTCTCAACGGCCCTTTCAAAACCAGTTGATAAGGTCTCTTGTTTTCAGTTTGTGTTTCCACCAGGGAGCTGTAGAATTGTGCCAGGGCAGGCATCTGTAAAAATAAGATCCTTTATGATACTAGCATAGACCGCATGCCCAGAGACTTCTGGGAAATTCCCACGTCTTTAGATTTCAGAGTTTATTACACAGAAAACCCGCTTCCCCATCAGAAGCAGACCAGATTAGCCAAGAGTCTTCGGAACTTTGACGGCGGGACGGGAGGCCGCGATTGGCATACGGAAAGCGCTGGAATGCATCCAGGGATTTTCCAAAGTGAAATCACTCGAAATAAAGGCAGCAGGCTATTAATTATGCTAAGTGTGCGGCCTGCAGGACAGTGAGTGGTTCCGGTTCATTTGTCTGTCGCCCCCCCTCCCCGGCACTCGCTGCCGACTGCGTGGCCCGCAGCGTGGAACACCACCAGACGGAGCTTATACCATAATCGCCCTCTCGCTCGACTCATCACGCCTCTCGGGGCAGCTTAGTGCGCATTGTGTGTTTTGGATGTGTCAGGAATTTGCCCTGTGTCTGCGCGCGAATGCTGCTGCCCGCCCTCTCAGTCATTAAGCCTAAAATGTGAATTTAGCGCCAATACGATGCCCTTCTACCTAGAAAAGGATGAACTCTGGTATGAGGCCAAAGTTGTTGAATCTTGACAATGAACATAGGTAGAGAGCAGGGGAATCTGCTACCTAGTGTTATAGAACACATACTAAACATGTTCTCATTTGTTCATATGTCTGCCTTGTTCTAGCGTAGCAAAAACAAGCATCTGTGAACATCACACCCATGCACTTTTTTCCATGCATGGGAGCCTAGTTCTCATCTTTGAAAATGTCTCCATTTGTATTCCAGACATAAGCATCATGGGCGCTGAGCTGCATCCACGGAACAGTCAGTCCTCTGCGACGTCAGAGTGTTTGCCAGGGTTCATTGTGTGTATTGGGCTAACACCTATGGGTCAGATTCGGGGCTGTTCTTATTGTCTGATGCTGGCTGGCCTTGACTAAGAGAGGCCGGTGCCTGCCTGCACTTTCTTATGGCTGCCTCCTTTTTTCTTCTGCTCCTAATCGAATGCGTGCTTCACTATTGCAAGCAGGCCCGACGTGTACAGTATCTTGCTCGTGTCCAGGGACAGGATGATCCCCAAGCACGCCCCCCCCACCTCCTCCCCACCCCACGAGAAATTTCACCAACCGCTCGCAGGTCACTGACTGGTTATAATGCACACATGGCCACAGGTTCCATTTGCTCTCCCTAACAGAGCAGGCACTCTTTCATAAAAATACAGGCTAACTTAATGGTTAGCATCAAAATCATGATCTCTATGTCAGATTCACATACATATCGGGACCATGAACAGCCCAGACAGAAGGCCTATACAGAATTATCACGTACATTGTAAACCAATTTATTCCTTAATGTACCAATTGATGTACTAACAACCTATCATTGTTTTTTCAGTTTTTTCAGGTATTGCTATACTGAACGATCGCAACTCAGCACCCAACAATGTAGGTTATTTTGTCTTGGATGGACAGCACCGAATGGTGAAGCCTAGTCTACAACTGAATAGACATGCAAAAATAAGTGTTGTGATTTATCTACTTTGACAGAAGTGTCAGAGAATGTACCAGAGTACACAACAGCACCTACCTCAAGGGCCTCCCACTGGCTGATTCTAGCGGCTCTGGGTGCGTGTGTATGTGTGTGTGTGTGCACGTATGTGTGTTTTTCTCTGTTTTACTTCATCTCTCTGACTCTTTGCATGGTTAGAGTCAGCAGTTCTAAGTCATACATACTTTGATTCAGTGACGGCATTTTATTTGTGACTTCAAATGGGAAATGCTACACTTTGCCATATTCACCAGGTGGTGTAATAAGCTCAGCAAAATCAAGACCTTAATCGCTAGTCGTACCTCTAATCTTGACAGCACCTTTATATCCAGCCAGCAAAGGGCCAAATCCCACCGATGGAGTGTCACAGGATATAAGCAATCGGTTTTTCCGGGCAAAAAGTTGCGAGTAAACATTATCACATCGGTGTGTCTGTCCCCTGTGGGGAGTTGACACTGTGCATGAATGCATACATAACTGAATATGTAGTTCTGTGAAGAGTGGAGCTTCTGTACAGGAAAAAATGTAGGCAGGAGTTTGCTGCTGATTCCCTGTGTGGTAGTTTCCGGGAAGGGCCCATTCAGGTAGGAACACTGCACAGGATAGTGTGGACCGGTGCCATCCTCACAGACACACAGCAAGTGTGGTCGCTATCTGCCAGCCCAAGCCCCTGGGATTCCATCCAAAAGCTTGATGCAGTTTCCAAACACCAAGGTCTCGTCCGTGGTCAGCAATATCTCTAAGGGCAGTCACGTCTCTACTTACTGAATTCCCAAAAATGTTTGCACAAAGGCTAATAAATATATTCTAAGGGCGCTGGAGGTCTTGAGGTTAAAAGGAAAGATCGTGTGAATGCATTGTTCTTCCTGGGAAGTTGAGTAGGCTGCCAAGACTGGATATGTCAGCTCAAATCCATGGGAGAATCTTACTCTGTCTCAAAAGACAGTACGAGTATTGAATATTTAGAGTTCATACTGTAGAAGTTGCCACAAGTCTTTCCGATTCAGTTCTTCAGGCGATTGTTTTCTTAACTTGATTGATCCGGCAGCAACATTAACTTAGTGTTGGTAAAGAATTATTTCTTTTGCTGTGCTTATGTTGCCAAGATTATGAAATGATGCTGTGTTTTTGTATATACCAACTTGCTCTCCTTTAAGACGTGCACACTGACACATACATAATTTACACACACACACACACACACGCGCGCGCGTAAACATATCTTTATGGGAACCGCTCAATCTTTTCTATGGGAAAAATGCTAATGCTAACTATTACAACCTTACCCCTACCCGGCCCTAACCCCGAGAAAAGAAATAAGTAACCAAGCAAAATACAAGAGTTTTTGCGTTTTTAGTTTTTTCATTGCAGTCACAGATTTTTATTAAATTGAGTTTTCCCAGGAAACTGGTCCACATAAGTGAAAAAAAAGGTATTCAGCACTTTGTGCGGACATTGTGTCCCCATAAGGTAAGGTGGTAAGCTCTGGCACCCCTCTCAGTAACTTTTCATGATCGGGCTGGAGGTCACACTCTTCAGATTATGGTAATCGGTTCTCGAAAAAGGCCACTTGGAACATTAATGGGGACACTTTCATTCGTTCAGGTGCACAGGACAGGAGCTCAGGCATCCCCTGTCTGCTGCTAAGGGTCCAACAAAGATGCCGCTATTCTAGACCTTCTGATCGCAGACACGGAGGCCTGACACACTGAGTCACACACCAAACTGCCACATAGTAAAGGCCTGTGTAAAATCGAAAGAAATCATTTAAGAAAACGATCCAATGAATACGCATAAATGAAGCCACCTGGGACTTCGTCACGTGACCAGAGACCCTCTGCAAACACGATTAAAAATTCTGCTTCCATAAACACATCTAACGATTTCTTCTTGCCAATCTCAACTTAATTTCCTGAGGGTAACCTTTTCACCTTATGACATTAAAATCTCAGGAACTGCATTTGAAATATTAAAAAGTTGAAAAATGCAAATAATGAAAAGATGTTTCAGTTCATAGACAGGCGAAGTGTTGGCTTACCTTCGCCCTACATTCAGCATATTTTATTTATAGCTTTCAATTAGTCTGAACAATTTCTCCGGAAAAATGCAGACAGGTGAGCAGGAGAGGTGCTGTGTCTAATCTGTGGGAAGGCGAGACTTGATAATGCTCCCATATTCATTTGTTAATTTACACAGCTTGTGCTGTTGTGTCTATCCAATGTACAGAGCAGGAGGAAAGACAACAGAGCCAGACTATACCCCTTTCACCTCCCAACCAATTAAAAACAACCTTTAACTAAATCTCCCCCAAGTATGTTAATCAGCCAATGGAGAAACAGGAAATTGTTTCTAATGCTCAGCCTCAGAAGACTGTTGCTACAGGGTCCTCAGGTAAGTGCAACAAATGTCCTTCTCTGTTATGCTCCCCTGCCTTTATCAAGGTCAGACGAGGAGGACAGAGGCGCCTGCTTGGGAGCTTTCTGTTCTTTTAAATGTAAATGTCGTTCCTTGATTGCAGAGCCTCCCAGCGCTCGGTAGGCGACACCAACAGAACACCAACTAAAGCAGAAGAACGTGGCTGTAAAGGTTTGACGCTGACCTGAGAGAGAGGAAAGACAATGCCGAGCGAGTCTGCTTTCAGGTTCTCTAGGTGTACGCATCGGCTCAGAGGAAGACCTCACAAACGACGTGTCCCTCAGATCAAATAACGGTGCTGAGCACGGACACGGAGAACAATATCTTACGGACCCCTGCTGTCTCTTTTGAAGAAGCCCCCCCCGATCCACCAAAGCACGTGTCTGCATGTGAATGATGGGAATGGTAACATGGACCAGGAGGCCCAAGACCTCACAAGGGAGACTCAAACTGTCTGTGACATTAACATATTTTTCACGTCCCGAAAGCTCCACGCCATTCCTATTACACAAAAAAATTTGGAATTTACCTTTGAGTCTAACAGTAGATTTATTTAATAAAAGTGAAATTTTCTGTTTAAGGTTTATCACCTTGGACTTTAGCGTGTATGCGTGTGTGTCTCTGTCTCTTTTTAAGTGTTTGATTCGGTTATGATACTGACAGCAGAAGAGTGTAGAGTGTAGGGAATCCTCTATCAAATCACCCAACTTTCCAAATACACTAAAATGATTTACGGAACTGGCTGTCAGTAATCTTTCTAATCACTTCAAACAAGTATCCCTGTGTGTGAGAAAGACTGAGAGAGCTGAAAAGCAGGAGGTCGACTTGATCTGTTTTGGGGGGGAGGATTAAAAAGTCGATGTATCACGACTCCCCGGCTGTTTTGATATCTGCCAGAAACTCTTCATTATGGGCTGAGAACACACTGACGAGATCCCCGAAGGAAGGAGGGCTGATCTCAGCAATTCATATTGGTATGCGAGCCGTTTACTTGGGAATGGAATTTGGGGCTGCTAATGGTAACCAGGGCTACCTGCACTGACACGACTGTCTCCAAGCACGTTAAATCATTGACGGATTCCTCTGTGAAACGACTGCTAAGGAGCACCACCGCAAATGGACCCGCATCAGCCAATCGTTCTTCTTGCTCTTGTCAACTCAACTGCTTGCAAAAAAGCCATTGGTGTCTCTTTATGAGTGATCCACCAAGCATCGTATATAACAAATGAAAACATTGTTTTTTTTAGAATATACACATTCTTAAATAGTAATGTTTGTGTCTGTCTTCCGATTACTTATTCAGTTAATGGGACACTAATGCATTTAAGCATAAACGTTTCCATCCATTCCGTGGAGGATTATAGGGTGAATCTCAATATGTCTACTTGACCATACTTGTCTTCTCGTGTGCTGGTTTTATCTCATCTTCCATCGCTGAAGACCAGTTCCAATACTCAAAAAGTAGGAAGTACAGAGGACCATAAAACTCCCCGGATGTAGTTCTTGCCCCACCCTAAATATCAAGGATGCATCGGTCGTATCCTCGCCAAACAAAGTCAGTCCCATGATTCATTGCGGCCCAAGTTCATTCTTGGGAGGCAAATTAGCAGGACCGCTCTTGCCATGACCCCAAGTATGATCTTTGAGTTCTTGGTATTGAGAAACAGCTGCAGTGTGCTTGGGGCCTATGCCAGCAAACGTAATGCATTGGACAGCGGACAGCTGGGAGGGCAGCCCAAAAGGGGGCACATACACTCATTATGGGAGATTTAATGTCACCAAGTCACTGAATGACATGCTTTGGACTATGGAAGGAAGCCCTGGAACTGTAAGGCTGCAGTGCTGCCCAATGGAAAGAGGACTGGACCCTGGATCACCATTTATTGTATTTAATTACTATGATAATGCAACAACAATGCAACTGAAATCATATTTAGTCCTCATAGTATATGTGTATTCGTGTATTCTGCATGCATAATATCTAGAACAATGGAATTTTATTTAGCTAGCCATTGTGTTAAATATTTGAAAAGGCTTTAATCCTTCTGTTAGAGAATAAAAATCTTATACCTCTTGCCTCCTTTTTTGAGTAGCGCTTTTACTCAGAGAGCAGGATTGGCGAGTCATGAAGACCAGAAATAGCTTGGAAAAACTCACATTTTATATTTTGCATTTGTGTTTCACTCATGTTTTTTTTAGCGTAATTGTTGTAGTTTTACCGCTGAAACTTCTCCCGGGTGGTTCTTCGCCTCAGATATCAAAGTCCTTTCTAGACGATGTATTTCTCGCTGGAATGACACCACCAAACATACCTTCATGCTTTACGTACAGAAGTTCCACAGGAGGCAGAGAATGAAAGTTTACATGATTGGTAAAGATTCGATGCCAGTGAAAGAAAATACAAAACACCGACACCAAGGGATGCTGTTTTACAGATTCTGAGGCCAGGAGCTGCATGGAGGATCAACCCATGCAGCTTTTCAGCTTATCAGTGGAAACTCTTGTACTGTTCACTGAACAGTCGTTTAATCAAGAACACTGAAAAGGGACATTACAAAAATGTCCACCTTGAGTTACACAGCCGTCTACAGTTGCCTGGCACAGCAGTAACGCTGTCCTAAATACAGTACTAAGTTCACACAGACACACAGGTATCTATGTAGAGAGTAACTTTGATAATTTTGCGTATTGCTTTGCTACGACTGAATTTTCCTTCCAGGTAACAGGTATGACTTGCGTAACAGGTGATTCCAGCTTAGCACACCTGTCTGAATTTCGTGGAGGAAACAAGCAGCCTTAGCACGGATAGCGGCGGACTTGGACTCCGGAGAAAACCGTGCCGCTTAGCAGCGGGAGCTGTCTGGCCGCGGGCAGCACGTTAACATCCTCCGAAGCGCGATGTCGGACGCCAGCGGATTCCGAAGACAACAGCCTGTTTTGCTCCTGTTGTTTTGTACCATCCTTCCTTTCTCAAGGTTTTCCTGTTACACTGAGAAAAGAAAGGTCACTACTCTGAAAGTAGGTCTTAGGGGGGGGATGAGACCCCGACCCCGAAGTTGCCTGTGGAGCGTGACACCAGCTGGGCTGCTTGTTGTCCGTGAAGGTCACGAGTGCACAGTGGTGACACGGCCACCGGAGGGGAGACACAGGGATGAAAATGACAAACATGGGCTGTCGCAGTTTGGCCAGGGCCATTTATCATTTAGCGTCTTTGTTCCTTGTTTTTCCACACTGCGCTCGGTCTGCCAACGCTAAGCAGCCCAGAACACTCAGCTGTGTGCCTCAAACACCGCAAGTCACCATGTTTCCTGGCTATTTCAATTAGCTCTCGATTTTCACCTGAAACACCAAGTGCCTTGCCACCTATGTAATTGCTTCCAATTTGCAGCCGAAGCTTAACGAAGAATATCACGCCTCACGATACTTATGAACAGATTCTGGGTGCCCCGTGCTTACAATTAACATGAAAACAAAAGTCAGAGAGCCAATAGGAAACCGGCCTGCAGGAAATGAGACAGAACTAGCAACAAACTGGCATTAAGGTGCATGCAGTCACCCGATTAGCAAAAAACCGTTACGAGACTCATCAACACAACATTGCGAATGGATCAGTCTAATATTCTGCTTAGAAACATAAATATCTCAATGTTCCATAAAGGACAACATGGGACAATTTTTTACCACATTTATTGAGGAATAAAATATAAATAAATAAATTTGACGAAGTCTAAGTCCAGAGAGCTAAAAGTAGTTTAATTAAGCACAAGTCTCATTTATTTTTAAAAGTATACCTCCTCTGAGAATACAGGGGTGTACAAAGAGAATTTGTATACAGTATGTTTTTAATTTCCCCTGAGGCAAGAGTGCAGCCTGTTTAGCTGGGGATTGTGGGTAAGAGACAATGGCCATTGTGGTGTGGTGGCCCAGGTGACAGACTCGACAGTGCAGTGCTGTACATTCGTGTCCCTGGAGAAACCTTGGAGCTCTGCCCCTCGACAAAGTTCTTGACCCAAATAATTTCTGTGCATGTCGAAGCTTGTAAATGGATGGGAGTACAAGCTTTGTGGGTAAACCTGGGAAAACACGTCCGCTAAACGCATAAGTAATAAAAGCAAAGCTTGCCATTGGACAGGACAACCACCAGCAGGAAATCTTACAACATTACAACCCACTTTGTGTCTGGGATGCTGCTCGTTTTCATTGATTTTAGTGATGCTGCTGATAAATCATTATTATGTGCTCTGGAGTAATCAGTTTGGGAAATGGTGGCTTAAAATATACTGAATTAAACTGAAAGGGGTACAGTGCTTCACTGGAAAGCACTGGTGCCTCACACCTGCAGGGTTCTCAGGTTGCTTCCAGCCCCAGTATGTTTGAAGTTTGCATGTCTTCACTGCATCTGCTCTGGCTTCCTTTCACCATCTAAGAACATGTAACTATTTCTACTGCTGGCTTATAGTGGGTGTCCTGTGATGGACTGGCATCCCTTACACAGTATCCTGCGCCCTGTGATGGACTGGCATCCTACCCAGGTTATCCCCTGCCCTGTGCCCTGTGATGGACTGGCATCCCTTCCAGAGTATCCTGTGCCCTGTGATGGACTGGCATCCCTTACACAGTATCCTGCGCCCTGTGATGGACTGGCATCCCTTCTAGAGTATCCTGTGCCCTGTGATGGACTAAAATTATGCAGGACCATCACAGTGACTCAGATTTTCCAGACAGGGCCAGTAGTGGAAGCCCACTGCACAGCAAGGCCTGTGAACTGTAATTAATCCATCACTGGGAGGATGCACCTTAACTCCAGGTAAGAGTAAACACATTACAAAGTCCTCCATGCCTGTAACATCTGTTTTTATTTCTCTGAAGCACATTGAGTATAAATAAACATGCTTTACAGTACCTGCATAGCTTTAGAGGGTCAGATTCATCCTAGGGCAGGGGCACTCAATTGAACAACTCCCCCCCACCCCCCAGTTAACAAAAACTACCAAGGAGGACCCCAGCAAAATATACTGAGGGGGACCATTCAGGGGAAGTGGACCATAGCTTTGGACCTTGGAGAAAAATAATTGAATACCTCTTACTCAAGGACACACAGTATGAGTGATTTAGAGACTTATTAAAATAATAATAATTATTATTATTCTCATATGAGCATAAGAGGGTGTAAAGGAAGTTGGCAGTGCCAGTCAATCCAGATATATATTTTTATATAATAATCACAATCAAATACTGAATTGTTTCTTTTATTCAGTAGGACCCAAGACAAATTTTCTCTGTTAAATTTCTGCTGACGGTACAAAAGATTTTGGCAGCAGGATCCCAGAAGTGGGTGGTGGGGGGGGGGGGGACGGGATACAAAATCAGCTTTTCAAAAGACTTACCCAGCAAAACCATCACGCAACGGCCTGAGCAGCTGAATGCAAATCAAAAACCTTAATCAAGATGGTCATGTTTGAACTATTGTGATCTCTGACAACCCTCCCACTGGGGGCGGGGGTGGGGAGGGGGGTTAGAGAACATGCAAACTCTCCTTGAAGGGAGGAAAGTTTGCCGAACTTAAAAGCTAATGTTGCGTCCCATTTATCTCAGAGGTTGAATGTCGGAGCAGGGAATGACGTCACACCCAAGCTTTCTTGCTTAGCTGGATAGCTTGTCTGATTTAATTTACCCCACTTTAAATGGCCTTCATCTTCATTCACATACATTTAGCCCAGTCTACCTTAAATCCAACAATGTGGCTGAGCAAGAAATCCTGCTTTCTCAAAGAAGCCCCAGTTCTAGCCAGGTTCATTATTATATTATATAATAATATGAATTGATAACAGCACACTACGCAGTATTTTACACATAAAACCCTGTTGCAACATGTCGACAGATAGAGGGTGGACAGGACTGAGTGTACGACTGATTTAATGAGCCACAAATAAGACGTAAGTGCTAATAAACAGTATATAACTAAAGCTCTCACTTCTGTTAATAAAGGGTGCAGCCATCTGGAATTCTGAGGTCAGGTTTGTGTAGATTCCTCCAACTTTCCAAGTAGGAACTTCAGAGGGTGATTCAGTTGGAATTTTGGACTAGGTCCTCAAAATTTCCGAGTTTTAAAATGGAATGCAGCATAAGACCTTGTGCTGGGAAATATAAATTGGATTTGTTTGAAATACGATACGGGATACAAAGATGTCAAGGCTGATCGGTCACGTCTATCTTGCAGAGCGGAGTTCCCAATACCATGACAACCGGTGGACATCCCTGGCGGAGTCAGGCCACCATGCTGGTAAACGGCTGGCATTTCATGCTTCTCCGGTTCTCCTGGTAGTCCCTCCGGGTGGATAAAACGAAAATCAATTCCAGCTATAATGGAAATGCGATGCGCATCTCCTTCGCGTGCTGCACGTTCAGGAGCACGGGCTGAGGTGTGTACATTTACTCCTTCTCCAAACATCTTCCTCCCTTACAGACTTGCCTACTCGTGTCTGTTCGTACATGACTGGCTTCCTGTAACAGAGGCCTGGAGTTTTCGCAGGAAAGCAAGAAAAACCAACCGTGCTGTAATACTCGTTCTTCAGTTTCATTTGGTTTGTTCCGATACTAAATCCAATGAAGATTTGTGAGACGTCAAATAATTCATAGTTCCAGTTCTAAAGATAATCATTGTACAAAGAAAGATGCAAAACCACAAGTGGCCACTGAAGGGTTAGGTTTTTGAAAGGCTGATTTCCGGATCCTTCATGTTCTTGAAAGAAAGAGTCAGGGCTGCTTTGTCTAAAAGTCTGTATCCTTAATTCCATTTGTAAGAAGGGTACAGTTACACCCCTTGGAGCAACTGCTGTGAAACCTTTATGTTGATGTACTTGTTGATTCATTCATTCATGGGGGGCATGGAGGCTCATTGAGGAGAACTGCTGCCTGTCATGGTGCTTCTCCTCCCCATGTCGTACTGGGTTTGGCCAACTAGGGTCTTCAAAGTTCTCATAGTGTGTGTGTGGGTGTTTGTGTGTGTGTGTCCTGTGATGGACTGGCATCCCATCCAGGTCGTTAACCCCATCTTGTGCCCAATGCTATCTGAGATCAGCCCCCGACTCTCCCCTGCGACCCAGTGCTGGAAGATGGATAGACGGTCAGATGATGAATGGCATGTTAAAACCTTTATACTGGGTATGCATTTCTTAATGGCTCCAGGCTTCAGTCTAAAGTTCATGAGGGCGACGCCTCTTTTGCTGCCGTTTTGTTTCATTGAGTGAAAAAATTGATTTTGGCCCAGCGTTTCGCAATTATTTCCACCAGACCCAAGTGCAGTGAAGTGTATAACCAACAAGGCTGTTTGGACGCAGGACCCAGGATGAAGCTGGAATGAAGAGGTCGTCAAATTCCTGCCGCTTCTGTCACATCTATCAACACTCTATAGTCTCCAGCTTCAGTGGGGGGCGAGAGGTCGGCCTTCAGCTTTCTGAAATGTTCATTCATCTTCATTCACCGCAATTTACCAATATGTGGATATTTCACTGGAGCCATTCGGGGTAAGTACATTTCTCCAGCTACATTCTACAGCTTTTCTCTATAGGGACAAACTGGCCATCTTTAGGTCATAGATCTGTGTTCTTATGTTATATCTGTGAGAATCTGAAAAGACCTTCCGTTATCCACCACACAGTATCATTTAACCCATTTAAATGGCTGATAAATAATTAAAGCATTTTATATTCTCTAACATACAATGTTACTGATGTGCAAATCTAAAATGTATGATATGAATTGATATTAAAATGAATGTATATTTAGTTCCCAGTGTAGACTTGATGCTTGTCTTTTTGTTCAGAGAGGAGCAGTAAGCGGCAGTGAGCGGAGAGGAGCAATGAGAAGCAGCGCGCAGTGAGGAGCAGTGAGCAGTGATAAGAAGTGAGCTAAGTGGAGCAGTGTGTGAAGAGAAGCAGTGAGCAACAGCGTGTGGAGAGGAGCAGTGAGCACAAAGGTTCACTGTAATTTGTAACAAAATTAGACACTTTTTAAATTTTATTTCCCATGCAACTGTCAGTGCCAAACAGCAGGAGTAAAAACAAGGAAAACTGAACACCATGGTCCTGACTGAATCCCTTCAGCATGTCTCAAACTGTCCAGTGCAGTGCAGGCTGGCAGGACACTGGGACTTTTTCACCTTAAAGGGAGATGGGATTTTTCCCTACACTCCTGTAATGGCAACCCAAATGAAAGATGCATATTTGCCTGAGTTTTGTGTTTGGTATCTGGCAACTTAAAACTTCCCAACACACCTTAAATAAAAATAAATAAAGTGTGTGTGTGTGTGTGTGTGTGGGGGGGGGAGGGGGGATATTAAAAAAAAGCCGTAACAGTAGACATACTGCCATCTGTTTTGCTTTATCGCAGACATTTTTCAACAACGGGCTAAATGCCCCATTTGGACCAGAATCTGTTCCTGCATCTTAATACTGGCAAATGTTTCTTTGAAAAATATATAAATAAAAACATCTGCTTTTTGTTTGTGGAGATCGAGACAGGGAGCAGCTGTGTCTGGGTGGGATATTTATTTGTCTTGCATTTGCACAGTGTTTAGGTCCATATTAATCATTTGCGTGATTCCGTGCTCAGCTTCAGGACGACGCGGCGGTTTTTTCCCCCATCTTCGGAAGCTGCAGATGAAGCCTCACTGTTCCCTTCATTAGCTTCACATTTTGCTCCTTAGCAGCTGTTTTCACAGATGTGGAAACACACATTTGGAGCTTCAGGCAGATGATTCCACTGAGGCCCGGGCTTCCTGAGTGGCACCATGTGCAGTCAGTATCTTCTCTGGACTCCAGCACTGGTGTCATGAAATCTGGCCTTTGTGGCTTACAGGTCACCTTCGGGGGAGTATGGCAGGTGCAGTTTATGGGATTCTAACTCGATGTAATGTGATATCTGCTTATGAACCCAATGTTGTAAATTCTAAGTCCACCTGTCAACGTGGCAGAGGGTTAAGGTTTATCTGTTTGTATGCGGCTTAGGAGAGGTGGCAGGGTGGTGCAGTGGTTATCACTGTCGCCTCACACCTCTGGGATTAGCCTTCCACCATGTCTCCATGCGTGTGGAGTTTGCATGTTCTCCCCGTGCCGTTGAGGGGTTTCCTCTGGGTACTCTAGTTTCCCCTCCACAGCCCAAAGACATACAAAGGCCAACTGGAGTTACCGAATTGTATGAATGGGCGAGTGGTTTCAGAAAATGGATGGATTCTCTTCTGAAGAAGAAACCATTTATTGTTGTTTGAAGTAATGAAAACAACAGCAATAATAGAGGACTGTTACCAAGGACTGTTTCACACTCTCCGAAGTGCCCGGCTGGCAGCAGACCACCTGACTCTGTGTTCTCACGTCAGTCCGGGATTAGCCGTGACGGGGCTTAGGTAGCACCCCAGCATTAGGAGGATAACACTTTTTGAATCAGCAATTTCAATTAATTTCCAGACTGGCCCTCCAGCAATTTTCTGGATCAATGGAATGTCGTGATGTGTCCATTGGGCAGCCCTCTTATCAGAGGTACCTAGAGCTAAGGAGGCCTCTGCTAATCAGCTGGGTTAGGGACGTCCCGGGGCGGGGGGGGAGGGGGAGCGGGGCTGCCATGGCGATAATGCCAGGCAATTTCATGTTCCGTGGATCATTCTGAAGGTATTAACCTTTGAGGAATGGGACGCAAAGGATTTATCAGTACAGCTATCTGGAGATGAAAAGCTCAACATACATTGGCATACATTTTAAATATTAAATGGACTCTATTTAGATGGATTCATCTGGCTAATGGTTCACCGTGACCCCGACCAGGATAAACAGTTAAAAGATGGATGGGTTAACACATGGATATTTTATGGTACAGTTACCTATATCTAAAGTTATTGGTGGCACTGTTAAACTTTAATCTTCTTTAACTATCGCTTAGTAAAGGCAGTTGTACTGTATGTGGGATACAGCTGTTCATGTCAAAATATGGCAACTGCTGAAACGACGTGTGGTTGGTTGATTTATTTATAAGATTTTACATGAAGTTGTTACAGATAAAAGGCGACACCGAAGAAATACTGATGGATGTCCATCCATCCATCCATCCATCCATCCATCCATTCATCCATTCATTTGGCAGCGCAGAAGAAAGTGATTTTGCCCTCAAACGACTTTTTTCTTTCCACAATTCAAGTTGTCTTGTTTTTTCTTCTCTATCTGTTGGACAGTCAGAGGCTTTTATGCAATAAAACACTGAAGACATGGAAATATTCCTGCCTGGGTCCAGAAAACAAATGAATGTCTTGTAGATAGAGAAAATAGCCGTGTATCGAACAACGGCCAGATGCATGTCAGGTCTGGCGGACACAAAAGATGCGAAGAAATGCAACAAGGTCCAGCCAGGCAATTCCACATGACATATAGCCATGGCCGTGAACCTCAGAGTGTGAAGTAACTTTAAGACAAACCACACGGCATCTTCAGAGAACCGCTATGGACAAGTGAGGCTGACGACAGCTCTATCATGGCCACGATTTATAGGTGCTGTCTATTCTACACAAAATATGAAAGTAAAAGGGTTCCTGATGCTCTAAGCGCAAGGGGAGAAGTAAATGTCATTTTATTGTAATCTGCGATTCACTCAGTCACCTCCTCCATCCTTCCATCTCCCTATCTGGTGGCACTCGAGATTGCTTTCACCCAGAATGAATACGCAACCCAGGAGAAACAGCGCCCCAGCAACCACCATCATGAGAGACGCTAGAGCAGGGGTGGGCAATCTTATCCGCAAAGGGCCGGTGTGTGTGCTGGTTTTTGGGGTAACCTTCAGGTCAGCTGTTCAAACCCAGGTGTGAGGACTCTTCAGCCAATCAGTCCTCTAATTAGTGACCTAATTAGTGAGTTGCAGCGAAAACCAGCACACAAACCGGCCCTTTGCGGATAAGATTGCCCAGCCCTGCGCTAGAGGATATACGAACATATACATCAAATTTAAATCTTTCAGTAGTTTCTTGTAGGGGCAGCTGGGCATGTTTTTAGTGGCATGCAGAAATAATAAAATAAAATAAATCCCAAACAGAACCTAGGGCAAAAAAAGAGGGTTAAAAGGCAACCTCCCTGCTATGACATTTGTACAAATGTATGGTGACAAATGTTGAGTAGAGAACGTGGGGGAGGGGAGTGAGATATCGGCTTGAAAAAAAAGCAGTTTAATCTGCGGAGGCCCCATGGAGGCCTTATCACACCTCCCTGCTGTTACTGTGCACTTACTCAGCACCCTGTCTGCCACCATTCAGTGTAGGGGTGGGAGGGAGGGTTGCTGGCTTTCTAGCCTAACACCCGGGACTGCCAAGCCACTTGAGACCAGCGGGAATGCCAGGGGGCCGGATGTTGGACACATCCGTATCGCCGACCTCGTGTTCCCATTACTTTGAGTTGAATACTTGGGGTCAGCCTGGCCCCAACTCTCTCCATATGGCTCTCAGACCAGCTTTGTTTGCACACCCAACAGCAGGCCGCTGCATATGGCGCGCATTAAGCCGTCAAGGCTCATTAAAACGCGCAGGGTCCAGCCGGGGAGGTGAATGTAGCTGTCAATCCATCGGCCTGCAGCAACATCATCTTTCATTTGTGAGCAAAATGCAAGGATTTTCAACATTCATCTCCACGCTAATTCATCTTGTTTACCAGCTTAGCTCTTTTATATCCAAGACAAAGCCGTAATCGCTATGGGAAAAGTCGGCCCGAGAGACAAGGAAACTCAATCTCAGCTGTATTTACGGATTTGCAAGAATGTCAACAGTGCATCCCATATAGGAATTAACAAAATAGCCAATATATCATAAATAAATCTACTCCTGCTGAAAGCTACACTCTTAAAAGACTAAGTAATTTTAAAGCCTATCACTCATGGATTTGTCTACATAGCTAAGAAAAAGACACTTGGTTCTGTCACTGGGTTGAATGTGCCGTCTGTAATACGGAGGCCACTCTCATAAACAGCACAAAATGTGAATTCCTGGTTACAGCAGAGCCAGTTCCCTCTGAATCCTTCCTTGAGGGTATGTGAATCAATTAATGCAGGCAAAGACATGGAAAACGGCATCCGTGAGACAATTTGGTTCTTTCTGATGAAACTAAAGCAGATGAAAAAATGGTTTTAGCTTCCTTCCAAGTGCAAATGAAGGAAAGCATCATTTTTATCTTCAACCAGAGATTGGATTCTACTCTATTTCCGTTATACGCTGCTGTTATCGTATTGGATTTTGGGGGTGATTATTGCCTCAAGTTATATGGTCATATTGGCAGAAAAACATAAGAACTTGATGAAAGCTGCATGAGACAGAGAAGCGGTTCACAGCCAGAGCTGTTAGATATTGTAGATTTTGATGGAACATGAGTGATTTTGTGACTTTTTAGAATGTTCTGAGTGCTTTTTATCTGCTTTTTAATCCCGCGTTTGAGGATCCGTACATTCACTGACAGCCAACATCTTTTTTTTTTTCAACGGAAGAGATAAGAAGCAATGAAGAGATTCGTTTGAATCGGCCCAGGTTCAGGCAGGCAAACATACTGTGTCCAGGAATAACTTCACGTTCCAATTTCAACAAAGCCACCTGAGGAATATCTTCAATCAGACTGCTCTCCTATTGTAATGGCCTGTATATTACCCTGATATTATGAGAAATAAATGATCTATATAAGCGATGACACATTTTGCATTTACTGCCCCTAGCTAGAAAAACAATTACCAGAATATTTATATTGACACACAGTCCCCTCCCCTCCCCCCCCCTTTCATAATGAGTCTGTTAAAATGAACATTTCATTGATTCATGGAGATCTGGACTTGTTGCTTCCGCTGAACATGGCACAAAGCACTAAGGAAACTCTAAAGCATAACAGCCCAGGCAACAGGGAAGGTCAGGTACAGAGCAGCATAACATCTTATATTCCATCAGGAAAGTTCCATTGACATTCTAATTTTAGAATCCAATTTAGTAGAGACTCCCTACAATTTCATTCCAATTCTGTTCTACAAGCATATTCTGTGTTTCTTCATTGTTCTATATTCTCCTGAAGCACATGCCATTAACAGTGATAATGCAGTGAAAATGGACAATGGCAGGTGCACTAAGTGATCATTGGATTTTAACGGCCAATTATCTCTGACCCTTGAAGAAGGCGGTAATGCAAGCATGCTAAAAATAATTTTGGTGCCACCAAACAGGCCGCACATGAGCACGCAAGCGTAGACATGGGAGCACACATGCACACATGCACATACAAACATGCATGCTTTGGCTGTGAATGCAGTAATGTCAGAAAGAAAAGATGCTTTTGTTAAGGAACACAAGAGCCACAATGGCTGCCTTTGTTTCACTGCCAGTGATTTATTATCTCGTAACATCTTAAGCAGTTTCACTTCTTGTTTATCGTTAAGAAGCAGCTTTGAATGCTATGAGTTCTTCAGAATCTCTCTGTTCCACATCTTCCACATCATGCTAACGTTTGTGTTGGTGCCGCTCGGTCTACAGGTTTGTGTTAGACATTTTGAGCTGATTTAGTTAAGGACAAATGTGGACGTGACCTGCAAGAAGGGAATGACACACTCCTTTTAGAACAAACTAGCTGCGGAAATACAAAATTTGCCCAAAAGAAAATGGAACATCGTTCCTGATCTTGAAAATGTGGAAACATACCACCGAGCCAGAAGGGACCTGAGAGTCACTATTCAAAGCATAAGTATTTGAAGCTAATGGGACTCCAGTGTCTACTTAGTGAGCCAGAGAATGAGCGGTACTTCATTTCCATAGCAGCAAAATAGGGTTCATTAAAGCTGTTATCTAATGCTCATGCAAGGTTGGTAAGGCAGATCAGACATCATGAACTGTTACCAAGAGGATTTATGTCTGTAGGTGACATAGCAATTGAACACTGAAAGGGAAAAGCAAGTGACTAACGGATCCTGAATGACTGCTTCTACACCTTAAGGAAACCACTTGGATTATTAGAACTATTCTTTCAAACCACAGAGTGCCAATCCTGCCACTAACCCACAATTCTTTCCCTGCAAGCACTCCTCCAATCACCATAAAAACTTCACGCAGCTTGGAAA
The DNA here is from genome assembly GCA_026776945.1 of Isichthys henryi. Classification (NCBI taxonomy): domain Eukaryota; kingdom Metazoa; phylum Chordata; class Actinopteri; order Osteoglossiformes; family Mormyridae; genus Isichthys; species Isichthys henryi. Next base: position 42,437 of record JAODJX010000019.1, read on the forward strand.
AAGTAGACAGGACTCTTTTCTGCTCTCCATAGGAGTAGCTCTGGTGCAGCTGCCCACAGAAATGCTGCACACATGATAAAGGGGATGAGGGAAAGCCCTTGGGCGAAAAGTCAAAACTGCCAGAGAGCCAAAGGGGACAGGTCTGTTGGGGATCGTGACTGGTGTGGTGGAACGTCGTCTCTCCAGCATGATGACCATCTTCTTCTGCTGTCAGAGGAGCATTGTAAACTCCGCATTTCAGTGGCAGCACTCTCTAAGGTATACAGACCGGCTGCCCTGTTGTCTGCCATACCAAGGTAGTGGTTGTTGCTGTGATGGGTTGGCTCCTCCTGATGATGTCCAATATCACTCCTTTTAACAAGCATATCATACACTCAGGATAAGGCATTCTCTGGCTGTCTTTCAATTTATGCTCCAACCGTGGTGAGTGATGTCTCAATGAGGGAGATGTTTCATTCACGACTTCTCTCAGTGGTTGATGGGTGCACATGAGGTGACATTCCTCTGGTCATGGGTGACTTCAGTGCAACCACTGGCACTGGCAGAGCTGGCTATGAGGATTGCGCCAGTCTCCACGTGCGGCGACCATGGTGCAAGTGGTTCCATGTTTCTTGTTTCAAAAGGCCTGGGGCTACGAGTCATTGGGTCCTGGTTCCAGTGCCCTGATCTGCATTGTTGGACTTGGTACTCCAATACTGGTGGTGTGGCAAAAGAGATCTATCGCATCCTCATGGGCAGACGCTGGAGGCTCCTGCAGAACTGCAGGGTCTACAGAAGTGCCCAGTTTGTGAATTCTGACCGTAGAGGTGTTGTTGCTACTCTGAAGATTCAGCTTAGGTCCAGTAGGCTTCCACCTACTAGGAGAATGATGCTGTACCAGGCCAAGATCAAGCTGTTTCTAAAGAGTTTCTATGCAGTTTATGCGAGGAACTTGCGGACATGGATGTGATTGATATGGAAGACCTTCTGTGACGATACCCAGATGGTTGCTGAGGGTTTTGTTGATGTTGCCGATGTTATAGAAGGAAATGTCACAGCGCACCCTGGAAATTATCAAGAGGATTCATAGGGCACAGCTTGATGGCATCTCCGATCTGTGACAGGAACTGAGAAGGATGACTTTGAGGGCAGGACAGATAAGGAGGTGTTTGTTAGAGGAATCTGTGAGCAGGTGACACACCATCTGTGGTACAGTGACTCACCACATGCCTACAGAGGAACTGAAGCATTACGCACATCTGAATCTGTTCCTTGGAGAGTCACTGTCAGGGCAAGTGATCGAATGGTCTTTACAGAGGACACTACAGTTGTGACCCACTGGGCCGACTAATTTGAGCAGCTATTTCAAGCTGATCCTTAGCTAGGATGTTGGATATCTCTGGGTCCACAGTTCTTGAGGCTGTGAACCATCCAATCTCACTGAGATTGCACAGGTGGTAAAGCAGCTTGGGGTAGGGAAGGCTGCAAGGATCTGTGGTGAACTTCTCCATGCTGCTGGCAAGGTGTCCTCCTAGCATTGCAAGCAATCTTTGCTTCCATTTTGGAGTCGGACATCATCCCAACTGACTGGAAAACGGGACTTGGTGATGGAAAGAGGTAAGGATGATTACCTGTATTGCAACAACTACAGTTGGATAACATTGCCGGGTAAGGACCTTGCTGAGGTCATGATCACTTGCTCAACTACCAGCGACTGCAGCACTTTGTTTTAACACCTAAGAAGTCTACTGTCAACTGTATCCTGGCACTCAGGGTTCTCATCGAGCACAATTCGAATATCGGGTTTCTTTGGAGTCTTTGTCAATTTTCATAAAGCATTAAACTCAATCGATCGAGCTGCCCTGTGGAACATCCTGAGACTTTGCAGAATCCCCCTAAAGTTGCTGGATGTCATAGTACTGTGAGTGCTGTGGAGAGTGCAGGCAGGACGTCTGTGTTCTTCCCAGTGGATTCTGGGATTCATCAGGGGTGTGTTCTTGCTTGTCCTCTGTTCAATGCTTGCATGGACTGGATGTTGAGCAGGGTCGTGGGGTCCAGCAGCTGTGGGGCATCCGTTAGTGGATAAAGGTTCACTGATCTTGACTTTGCCGATGATGCTGTGATCTTTGTGGAGTCAATGGAGGCTCTTAGGCACAGCCAGTGTGTCTGTCTGCAGAGAAAATGTCAACCGCATCAAGAGGTTCACTTACCTTGACAGCAACATTTTTGTCTCTGGTGACTTTTCCTATGAATTCAGTAGATGGATTGGAAGAGTATGGGGGGGGGGGTCATGAGGTTCCTGGAAAGGGGTGTCTGGCACTCCCAGTATCTTAATAAGAAGACAGAGGGCCAAGCCTTTAGAGTCCCAGTGCACCTTGTTTTGCTGTATGGTTGCTAGACATGGATGCTATCCAGTGGAGACTTAGTCTTGGTACTGTGTCTCTTTCTTGCCACAAATGAGGCACATTACCTGCATTGTGAGGGAGCATCAGTTATGACACTACAGCCATTTGGTAAGATTCCCTGAGAGTGATCTGCCTTTCAGGATCCTCATTGCCGAAGACTTGAGCAGCTGGATCAGGCCAAGGGGACTCCCACGCAACATCTGGCTGTGGCAAATAGATGGCCATTTCTGGAAGGTGGTACTGGACTGAGTGTCGGTCTGGGTGAGTCGCCAACTGGGATCCTGAGGCTACACGCCATACCAGTACATGCTCCCCCACCTGATCTAACCTGACCTGATATAGTCATTTAATCGTAATTTCCTGCAAGAAGTCAACGGAAAGTAACCCAGATAGGAGAAAATTAATTTCCATTAACTCCATAAAGACTGTACAGATGACTGATTCCACACCATTTAAATTCTACCTCCAGTGTTCATGACCTGTGAAGTATTTGTTCATCTTACCAGCTTTTTATACAGGTAACGCAGATGATGAATACAGTTTTCTTTACATTTCGAAGGTGATAACTCTTCTCTGAGGCAATAATACAGTTTCTTATTAACTCGTCTTCTCGGCTCTCCACCAAAGACAAGATTTATGCAACTTCAAAATGAGTTCCAGAAAAAAACCCTGAGCTGTGGAAAATGCTTGTTGCAGCATATAAAAAACAGGATTGGGAGAGTGGCATTGTTAGCATCAATGACTGAGTCCACACTAATCTGGGTACCAATGTGAAGAGGAATACATTATTTGCAAAATAATATAGAAGCTTTCAGCTCTGGGCTTCTGCAGAGATTTAAGGACAATTTTAATGCATCTCTCTCTGGAAAAGAAGCCTATTTTTATAATACATTTAATTGGAGCGCATATAAAACAAGATGAAAAATAGTCTAGAACACTGTGTAACCGGCAGTATAAACTAAAGATTTTCCATGTCATTAATAGTTTTCATGTAAGCGACTGCTACGTAAAATACATGCCATGACATTGCATTACTATTGTCATTATAATTACAAATGAAGACTTTAAGCCCTTGTGGAAGTGATCCATGAATTATAATGTGACACAGACAGCAGCTGAGACAAAACACTGCTAAAGAGTACTAAAGACTAATTCTATATTTTGTACTTTAAATAGAGACAGTACAGTTATTATTAGTAACTGAAAACTACTGCAAGGGAACGTAACACTATTTCAAAAAATATTTTCTCACCCTGACCTCTTAGGGGCTCTGTAGTAATATATCATTAATCTTGAACAAATATAGATGAGAAGAGGTTTCCCAAGCTTTGATGTATATCGTTTTGAGCTAAACAAATTGAAAGGACGATATTTATATATGGGGCGGCATGGTGGTGCAGTGGTTAGCACTGTTGCCTCACACCTCTGGGACCCAGATTCGAGTCTCCGCCTGGGTCACGTGTGTGGAGTTTGCATGTTCTCCCCATGTCGTCGTGGGGTTTCCTCCGGGTACT
>JAODJX010000019.1:54025-66830 GCA_026776945.1 Isichthys henryi
ATAATACATACACACATATATAATACATACACACATAAGTATAATACATACACACATATATAATACATACACACATATATAATACATACACACATATACATATAATACATACACATTGTTTGTATTCAAATATTTGTGGGGACCATCCATTCATTTCTATGGCCATAACTGTAATATTTTTATAAAATTGAGTGTCCCCTTATGGTGACTGGAAACTATCCCCACAAGGTCACAATAACAGGTTTGTATCACATTGTGGGGATCAAACGTCCTCACAATGTAATTTATACATAGCCAACACATACACATTCACACACAAGATTGTAATTATATCTTTGTGGGGACTCTCCATTCATCTCTATGGGGAAAACTCTAAGCACAACACAACAACCTTAACCCCTACCCAGCCCTAACCTTAACCATAACCATAAGTAACCAAACAAAATATGACACATTTTTACTTTTTTGACTGCATTCGCAGATATTTGTGGGGACCCGAAAAATGGTCCCCAAAATGTCAGAAAAAAACAGGTTTTTATTACATTGTGGGGGACATCTGGTCTCCACGATGTAATATAACCCTAATCCACACACACACATCAGCATCATCCAAGGCTTTCTGGGAAGTTCATCTGGCTCCGGGGTGTCAGTAGTCCTCCAGTGTCCCCATCAGGGACAGCAGGGTCAGCCAGTGCATCGAGCACGTCTAAGATCTGCAATGACTCACTGGAGGGCTGGCAGTTGGAGCAGCTGCGCAGTTCCTTGATAGGGCAGCTTTAACTGAGGCACCTCCTACCGCCGCACTGGAGCCCACCAAGCACAGCCCATCATACACGCCGCTGTGGCATAAAATCACTGCAAGGCAACGGCCGCTTTGCACTTTATCGTCTAACACACCAGGCTGGCGTGACACACTCCGTTCCCAGTGGACTGGTTTGTTTTCATTCTTGCTTCATTGTCATAATTGCCAGCATATATATAAATTACCTCACGTCCGCAGTGGCAGCGGTAAGTGGAAACGGGAGAGACTCGCCTGCCACCCTGCTGATTACGGTCGCGGGGCCCTGTCCGCCCACAGGTGAGCCAAGGCTAATGGGAGTTAGGGTCACATGACCCATCCTCTAAACCAATCGGTATTTTGGGCCCCCACCTGTATTTGTTTTTCATTTTCAGTATCTTGTCTGGATGCAGCGAGTACAAACATAATGATTCCTTATAGTGAGACTACAGTGATGCCTCTGATCAACCGTCACGGAAGTGCATACAGAGGGAGTGCTGAGGAATGTCACTGATGCGCAAAAATTCACAGAAAATAAAGCTTGAAAATGACATTTCTGTTAAAAAAGAGATTTAATTATTCTACCTCTCACACATCTAACCTGCATTTTCCTACATGGTGTTAACAGAGTTAAAAAAAGGTTACTCAGAGTTTGAAACAGTGTGTAGTTGTCAGATGATGACAGATTTGCGTATATTAATGTATGTTTTAGCACCGTGAATAAAATTCACCCATGAACAATAGCCCACTTTGCCAATAAGAGTTAAAATGGAGCTGTACAATCTGTATGCCATGCATGGTACTGTGCACTTATCTGTAAAGGTTTAAAAAGTAGTAAAATGAGAAGATGAGAGGATTCTTGCCCATTTCCTGCTCCGCCCAAGCTTCAAACCCATCACTCCTCCCACTTTAGATGGATTCTGGGAAAAAGAGATTTTTAAATGCATTGTGGGTGAGATGGCAGTGTTCTATTCCAATAGGAACCAAAAAAATAACCAATGGGCAGTAGGTTAAACCGGCAGGCCGGTATCCCCTGACCTTAGTTGTTATATTCTCTGGTCCTCCATTACTACCCCAGCCAGTGTGTTGCTCGTTTTATTTGGTTCCTCTAGGCCCCACGTTACCCCTTATGAGCATATTTCCCAGTTCGGCTCTGGAATCACACTAAATGCCATTTTCTCTGAGGTTGTATGTCTTGTGAAGGTTTTACAATGAGGAAACACTGCAGGGATCTGGCTCCCTTTCTACAGTACCCAGGAGTATCTCACACCTGCCCCACTGGCAGCCTAGTTAAACCTTGGCTCTGGTGCCCTCCTGCCAGGCCCTGGGCTGTGTGCACATACCATGACCCACAAGCTAACAACCTCCTTAGACTCTCTGAGAATTTTGTCCATTGTCTTGGATGCACTTCAAACCCTCCTGTTCCATTACTTACACAATCCCTGTCTTATCCTGCAGGAAATAGTTGCACCCTTCCTCCGTTCTATCATAAAGAACAGTGCAAATGAACTGCAATTTCCAACTAGTGCAGCAGATCACCTGTCCAGCCACTGCTCTTCGCGCGACAGCTTTCACTGCATATTTTAATCACTTCTCAATCGCACAGACAAGGGCTGCAATCACACAAGTTTACATTCCATGCTTTCACGAACCGCCAGGCTTTGAACTTCAGGTCACACAATCACCAATCTGCAAACAAATACTTCCCTGAATGGGGTTTTCTGCTCCACGCAAAACCCATTTTCTGTTGAGGTTTCAGCTCCTTTTCTGCAAATTGACCTTAAAAAGTGCATAGCAAGAATCAAGCATATTTACCCTTAACCAAACCAGGACTGACTGTTTCTAAAAGGGCATAACCACATATAAATTCACATTCAGTCAGCGCATACAAAGCCTCTTGCTTACTGGTGCCCTTCCATTTCTCAGTGGAAATTCACAGTAAAAAAATCACATCTAAATGACTTAATCAGAGGATGAAATGTAACTATCAACAGAACTTATCTTCAGCAACTCTGACGGACATCAGCTGATACTTCAAATTCCAAATCCATTAAAGGTACAACACGCTGAAATATGCAAATTTACTGCATATTTATATATTTATTCATTTACTTTGCCATACAGCAACAAATAGACGGTCCCTCTCATACGCCAGCAGTTCCCAGATGGGGCGCAACAATCATTAGCATCTTGTTAACACATAGAAAGATTTCTTATCAACACGACGTCCTATTAATGTGACCAAATGGGGGTCTTGATAATGTTGAGAGCTAGAGAGTAAATATAGAACTGCAAGTTTGCGCCCACTTACCTGGACATCTAATTAAATCATGTCAGCAGTTGTTTTATTACAGGAAATGGTATTTATGCTGAATTATACGGGTCATTTCCCAACAAGGGCCCTGTCCACATAAGCTTTGCTCAGAAACCCTCTCAGACACATTTTTAGTTTCGTTCTTTAATGTTGCTGCACCAGCTCATCAGAACTTCCAGGTAAGTTGTCTACCGGGACAAGAGTTCTTGAAATGTTTGGGTCGACAACCTTGTTCGTGTTATAGGGAACCGTCTCAGTGGACTTCCAATCAGAAGTGTTTTTCATTCCTAAACAGTTCTATGCTCCTTATGCCAAACTTTCTGCTTATTTCCAGCAGACACTAAAGTTTAAATGAATGGCCTGTTATATTCTCGCTTTCCTACTTTTGAAAATCGTGCACCATTTAATGACTTTGTGTCTCTCAGTGGTGTAATTAAATTAAATGGTTTCATGTCTAGATGATGTAGTCTTTCTTCTTCAACTTTTGTAAAAAAAAAATTTGTGGGGGAGTGCAGTGGTGGCTCTGATACTAGCGATCTGTGCCAGCAACTGGAAGGTTGCTGGTTCAAATCCTGTGAAAACCTAGAGTGATTCTACTTTATTGGGCCCTTGAGCAAAGCCCTTAACCTGTAATTGCTTCATTCTGGGTATAATGTTAATCTACAAACATCCCTGTAAGGAGGTCCTCCAACTTACAGGGGAAAAACTGGGGGGGTTGGTGGCAGGAACGGCACTCCCGCTACCAGGAGGTATCATCCGCCACATGGTTGCACTCGGGTTCTCATCCCTGGGATGACTTTTCATGTGGCAACGCACTGTACTCAGTGCTCCTTACCTCTCACTCCAGAGTGTGCCTTTTCTTTCTGACTTAGTCACAACAGGCAAGCTTCTATGTGTGCAATGTACTGAAAATCTCACAAGTAAATCATTACCCACACACACACACACACACACACACATATAGTATCATATATACATTTATGGCATTTGGCAGACACCCTTAGCCAGAGCGACTTACGTAAGTGCTTAGAGGTCTCATTAGTGAATATATACTAATACGGGTTCAATAGACCCCAGCTAAGAATATTATCACTATCAAAACCCAGTGTAATTTATTTCTTTAAAAGTATAATCTTGGAAATGCAAATCCAAGTACTTCCCGAAAGATGTGTATATGTGATTTATTTGTGGGATTTTCGTGAGACTTAGATTCATTCTGCTGTGAGTCACGTCCTTTACTAGTATTTTCTGTCTGCAGCAGTTTTGCCTTCCATGCGGTGACACACCACTAGTGCCGTGAAGTGAATTTGCATGAGGGAGGCAATCAAAGAACTGACAGATCTGAGTTTTGACGATCAGGGGAGCAATACAGGAAATAGTACACAGAGGCTTGCTAAAAAAGGCTAATCAAATGCTGTTTTAAAGCACTTACTGCGTTAAATCCGCATAGTACATTAGCCAACCGCTAAAACGCCTGGGAGCGAGGTAGCAGGCCCCGAGAAATAAGTGCACCAGTATCTAAATTATCTAAACAGGTAATATTCTTCAGAAAGCACTTTCCTTTTTACAATATATGTTTCAGAAATATTGAGGCGGACTTTTGTAATCAACATTGTGGAATTTTTGAGGTGGACTTTTATGTTAAAGCGCACTCAGAGCCTTCGGACTTCCCATTATTGACCACGCAAATAAAACCACAGCTGACGACTACAAAGACAAGTGAAAAGGATGGAAATGGATTTCCCACACAAAACCGGTGCAAAGCCTTTAAAGCAGATTTTAAAACCATAATAATATGTTAGATAAGATCTACTGTAAAGCAGTTTTGTGGATTTATAATACTTTTCCTGATTTGAAGTGTTTGTTTATTGAAAGGTGGTTTTATGAAAAATCACTTGTATACAGGGGCAGCCAATATAAGCACCAGCATCTCTGCATCTTGCCTCACACACATTCACACATTTACTGGGATGCAACACGATATCGCTGCAGAAAATGTCGCCCACAGTCATGCAGTAGCAAGTTCCTGTCTTCAGGTGGCAGCCCGGACACCTGGTTCTTCAACAAAAACACCACCTGCTGGCTGTTCATGAATATTACCTTGACAATAAGACTTACCGTGAGACATGACCCATAGCAAATGCTAACCAGATGCAAATTTAGCAAGCCGGCCAAGGCCGTTTTCTCCATGGATTCACTGAAATGTCCGGCGTCCATCCCAGTGTTAACCTCCTGTGACTCTGAGCCTGAGAATCCTTCAGATTTTGCAGATTAGCAGATGTTTTGCATAATCACTGCCACGGGCAGGTAGGGTGTAAACAACAGTGGGCCAGTGAGTGACATCACCATGCAAACAGCTCACTAAAGCCATAAGCAGAAATGACTGCGACCTGATTGAAAATATGCATATAAATTAGTGCTCTCACAACAAATAAGGTTTGGTCAACATGTTCTCCAACAGCTAATAATATTTTAAAATGTGGATTTTACTGTACCTGTATCTCTGTGAGTCACAGGGACTCCTGTTAAGAACAGCAGTTAAAACTATTCAATGCATATTATGAAGTAATTGATAGTACTTAAAAGTTACACTCATCCTTTGAGATACAGAACATATACATAATTGTGCATTTTAAAAACGTAACTAAGAAAGTGTATCAGAAAAAATACCTGAGACAGGAAAAACGTTCTTTACCTAAACATAAAGAGGCTCGAGATTTCTATAATTTAATTCAAATTCTGTATGTCTAGTTTGGATTTGCCACTAAATGTTCCTCTCTGAAATCACAACCCACCCGATCGCAGCCCACGTTTGCAACAAGATTCAGCACAGAAGATAAAAACACAAGCTGCCGCACGTCTCATCCATGATTGAAAAAGATACACAAACAGAAATTGTTTGCTACGGCACTCTGAAACTTTGGGAGTTGACCATTAACAAGCTGTTAAACGAAAATTAAAGTGGCAGTATAAAGAAGACGCTTGAAACGGCCAATCGATTGGAGAGGTTACCAAACGAGATCTTTAAACCTGATCACTACTCGGTGTCGCTTTTAAGTGCTAAATAGCATTTATTGATCAACAATGAAAATGTAACAGTTTTCTGTTGTACAACACTGCTGTAGCTGAATTGGAAAACTATTAATGGCAAAAGGATTTAACATCTTATTCAATACTGTATTTTTAAAAATATCTTTGGATTTATTGTGTGTGTGTGTGTGTGTGTGTGCGTGTGTGTGTTTTTGTGGATAAGGTTTATATAACATTATAGGGAACAAATGTACCCCACAATGTCTTATTTATTTTTTTGACGTTTTGACCATTTTTCAGGTCCCCACAAAGATCTGTGAATGCCAAAGTAAAAATGCCAAAAGTCTCACATTTGGTTTGGTTACTTATGGTTAAGATTAGGGCTGGGTAGGGGTTAAGATCATTATGTTGGGATTAAAGTTTTCCCCATAGGAGTGAATGGAGAGTCTCCACAAAGATATAATTATCAACCTGTATGTGTGTGTTTGTGTGTGTGAGTGTGTGTGTGAGTTAACTGCACCTTCATAATGCATTCATACTGTAGAACATGCATAAGCAGCATGCAAGTATGCATTAACACCCTAACATACCTTAATAGCTTTACATACATGCTGCTTATGAATGTTCTATGAATGCATTATGAAATGGCAATGAATGTTCTATGAATGCATTATGAAATGGCAATGAATGTTCTATGAATGTATTACAAAGGCATTATGACGGTGCCGTTAATGTAAAGTGTTATACATGTGTATGAATGTATGTATGTATGTAAAAGTAATAAAGGGCAGGAGAGCTTTTATTGCATGACTCTGTGCCTTAGAAATTGGCCTTATTATAAGGTTGGCTGTTGGTTCAAATCCGAGGGAGGAAAAGGCACCTGAACTGAACTTTTCCACTAAAATCAATGGGTGACACAATAAGTTGCACAGGTTTAGGAGCAAAATAACAGCAGTTATCAAAAACGGCCTCTGAGAAGGCATTTCCGCTGGGTTATAAGTGAACAGGGAAAAGTGCGCTCACATACTTAGCATAAGAAATGTGAAGAGGTGAGAAACTATGGCAATCGGCAATATTAGCCAAAAACTACCTCTGTATTAATTTTATTATGTTTAACACAATATTCAAACTTTACTTGTTAAGATCTGCAAGTAACTGAGATTCGCCCGTGGTGCTGACAGGCACCGATATGCATCTTCGACATCCTCGTCGTTTTTAGTACCCTGCCTTTCCCATGGCAACATTTCAAACTGTCTGTGGTTGACAATCTTACGTGCAGTAACCTCATCCTTGGCAGACAGCCAATAACAGCCGGCCTTTTCTTCAACTCTAAATCATTTTTTTTCTCCAGTGTCCCACAGCTCACTCCATGATATCAGTTTCAGAAAAAAAATCCCCATCCATTCTGTTAAGCAAATGAAAGGGGACAGTGGACTCTTTGCCTATCCACTGCTTCCTGTCACACACACCGTAATGGCACCATTGGTCCACCAGAGAGGCCGATGGTGGTGATATGTTATAATTCCGTAGAGATGCTGGTTATGGTTCTCTCAAGTGTCCCGGTCAAAACAGTCTGTTGACCATGTTGAACATTCCGTGGGTATGAAAAAAATTGTCACTGGCAAATTTCAAAAGTATTATTTGCCCATTTTTAATGTAATGTATCATTAATATACCATTTTAATAACTGTACTCTCACTGAGGGTGACAATAGAAAAGTTTTGTTCAGGGTGATACATTATGTATGAATTCATGCCTACACTGGCTGCCCAGTTATGGAAGAAGGAAATATCAAATGTTGACAGATTTGCTCAATGCGAATGGAGTCCTTTCCCTACGATGTCTCGGCCAGCAGTATCTTTCTACTGGTAAACAAAGGGTTACAAAGCTGCAAGATCATGTCCTTAATCTTAGTTACTGCCTGTTCCCATATGGGGATAATTACAGTATTTAATCAATTAATTCATCATTCAGTGAATCAAAGCTCAACTTTATTGGGAAGGGACACATTTCCCACAGGAAGCGATATAGGTTCAGCTAAGACTCCATCCTGGCTTCACTGCTCTGCACTCTTGACACTCAACTTGATATTTAGATCTTAGGACTTTTTGACAGTTTTAAAAAGGAAAGAAATGTCAAATCATTATATAATGTGTTTTTCTTCCCAGAGTAAAATGAATACATGAAATCTTTATTACCCAGAAGACAGTGAAATGATGTATGGGTGGGAATAGGGGCATTTCCGGGGAATAATTCCGACTCCTTGCATTACTGGCTTTTCCAAGGCAGATCTGAAGGGGTCCCTCTGCTCTGCTGGGTTTCACAGTCTGTGGGGCTGTCATGTCCTGCACAGTCTCTAATTACAGACAGGCTTGATCAAAGTGCTGAAAACAAGAAGGGGAATGACAGGGCTTCATTTCTCACGGAGGAAGGATTAATCGGCCTCCCCCGCCCCCACACCGACCCCCACCCCCCCCAAAAGCAGCCACACCCACATCCACAGGTCTCTTGCTGACTCAATCAGCAGTTCCTGGACCTTCTTGTAACCATGAAGATGAGATAATAGAGGGGAATAGGGAATCCATCCCATATGTTCTAGGAAGATAAACTGTAAAAGACAGAGGGGAAAAAAAGGAGCGAGAAAAGCACCATGCTGGTTCTGCACGGTAGGTTTGCAAGGTAGGAGATCAGAATGAAAAGCATGCAGGACGTGCGCAGTGAATTCCAGATTCCCAATATATTTTATTATTATTTTTTTTGCAGCACTCAGTGGTTTTATCATGGTATCTTCTGCTTGTGGTCAAAGCTCCCCCCACCCTGGGTTATGTCTACATGGTCCTGTTCAGGCTCCGAAGCACCCCCCACCCCCATCTTGATGACTTCGTATTGATAAAAAGGTAGGTTCAGCCATTTAATATCACCACTTAACTCGCTCAGTTCTATATACTAAATTACACCATTGAATTCCATGATTTTTTGTCTTCCAAACACTCGGCGGGGCCCTGACACACGTAAGTCCATTTTGGATTTAGAATCCATGGCCTCCCTGAAGGTCGTATAGAGGACCACGTAAGCGGTGTTACATACTGTCTCCCACAATCCACCTGGTCGTGTAACGGATTAGGGAATTACCATAATCCGCATGGAGGTTGGAGCAGTGGAAAGCGCAGCAGGGGAACCCTGGGCTGGTCACTGGAGGCATGAGGGGAATGTGGCCCAATTAAAGGGGAATTCCACCCGAATGCCAACATCCATGGAGTCAGCACAAACATTATGTCCCATAGTCACAGGCATCGCAAGTATTCACCTCTATGCTATTCAGAAGGAGCTTACAAAATTTCCACCTGTACCCTAATTTAAATCTATAACAAGTTAATCACCAGACAAATTCTTACATACCCAAAGGAAATCACATCCAATTCATCCTGTACAGAGAACTGATGCATCATTTGCAGAAAGAATGTCACACTCAGACCGTTTAAGTTATGAAATCTATTAAGTGCTCGGAGACTACAAAGTGTCGATATTTTTAAGATCGATATTCTGATGTGAATACTGACTGCCAAAGCAAGTATTTCAGCTGACTTTAAATAATTGATCTATTTAAACTGACATCCATATGCTGGAAATGTTGCATAATCACAGAGACAACCTTATATCTTTTTTTGGGATTTAGATTCCCATCAACACGCAACAAATTGGCTAGAGAAAAGTGAAATGCTCCAGGATTTATATAAAACTTTGTTTTCCTGGCTGTATTTCAAGAATATTTTATTTCTCCTGAAGCAAAAATATTTTTTGCAGATTTTTACAACGGCACAGCATAGTGTGTTTGGAACAGCATAAGAAATCCAATTTTGTAGAAAAGTCTAAAGTAGTGTTGTAGCATCACCAGGTATACAGCAACCCCCCCCCCCCCCCAAAAAAAAAAAGTCAAAGAGCTGTGATCATTTTAAAGTGAAGATTAACTCTAATGCAGCCCTACCAGTGGTTACTGAACAATATCCATTGCTGCTTATGTCCACATCACAAAGTGTGCAGAAGGCATGGAATTCATTATCTCTTCATAATGAACGGCTTCTTTAGACCACTTTGACGTGTATGAATCTTTTCATTTCAGCATTCTGAATGGCATTATCCACAGCAAATAGAGTTGGGAGGCTGTGTGATATTGACCAATGAAACGCAACATCATTTTTCTGACAGGTGCATCGCTGAGTGAATAACAGGACTTATAGCCGCTAAACTTAATGACGGAACAGTGATCCGGGTACCTTACGTTCGTTCATTTTCACTGACATGACGGCAACTGGACTGCTTTCTCAGTGGAAGCGTCGTAATTAGGTACAAAATCATTTTGATCTATTAAAGTGTGTGGAATGATTTATTTGGTAAGTAGCCATATTAAAAATTACAAATCGATGGTGAAAAGGAGAAATTCACCTCTGTCTAGACCTTGTGCCGGATGAAGGACATCGAGGCAAAACACCAGTGTAGAGAAGGACAGCTGGCCATCCGAGTCACAAGCATCCGTCAGTGACTGCACGTCTGATAACGTTAAGCCTGACGCGTCAGTCATTTTAAAGCATTCCTCACCTTCCATTTCCATGGATTCTCTTTTCATCAGTCTTGCACTCTTAGATTCACCTCTCCTTTGATTCTGTTTCACAGGTGAAGTGCAAATTAGCTATTTAACTAAAATACACATTATCATTGATTTATCTATACATGACATTGATACAATATCTATAAGTTGGGATCATGACAGTCAGATCATACCACAAACTGCGGGGTAGAGGGTGGGAACGTACTGTGTGTTCACCGTCTTACCATTTGATTATTTAAAAGTCTGTTCTGAATGGCAGGCCAGGGCAAATCTCCCAGTACTACTGATGGCAAGTTCAGGCCTGGGTATATTAACTGAATTTGTGCAGCAATTTTAAAGGCACTGTACTATTGACGTACGCGAAAATCCACGCATTCGTAAAAGGCATATCGGCGTTATGATTTCTGTGGAGGGAGGAGCTAGGGCCTATCCAAGCTGCATAGGGCACAAGGCTGAGCTACAGCCTGTTCGGGATGCCAGGGTGCATGGAAATCTACAGGAAGATATCTAGATATGTAAATCGAGGACCTAAATGACACTTCATCTCTTCATTTTTCACAACAAAAAAGAACTGATTCTACTGTTTAAAAGTGCGTGAAACAGATAGAACAATAAATAGCGGAGTGGGGAAAAGAACACGGAGCCTGATTTTAAGTTGTGTCCATAGTTAAAAGCACAGAAATGCGTTTGCCAGACCTCTGATGTCAAAAGTGATAAAACAGGAGATGGTATTTGCTGGCTAATATGTAATCTGCATATTCACAATGCAGAAACCTCATTGGATGGGACACAGTGTGGATCTTTAAACTCCGCCCATCTGCGACTCCACAGGGCAGGGAGGCGCAAGAGGGTAAAGCTACGGATGGGTATAACCCTATCATCCAGTTGGCATTGGAGTTTGCTCACCCTCCCCCTCATATTTTAAGTCCTGATATGGCCTTTCTTGTTGGGATTCAGGTAGACCTCAAGATTAACATATCCAGTTCATTTTTATTCTGTGGTTTAAATGGGTTTATGTGTTCGGTGTTGGTCTATGTGTTAAATGTGCTGAAACCTGTCTCCACTCCTGTAGTTCCACATTACAAAGAATGGCTGTATGAGGTGACCTCCTTTGAGGTTCATTACTTCTGTTGCTATGCCGACCCAGAATGTATTCTCCACGGATTCTTTTCCTCCTATTTACACATCCTGGGTACACGGTACCTACACTGGAGAATGTCACTATACCAGCCAGTGGAGGGTAATGATTTGCCTGCATACCCTAATACCCTAATAGCTTTTTCAAAAGCCCATAACCAAGAGCGAATAAGAGAGAAGCAATGAAATAACTCTTTTTTTGCACCAGATTTTAGATCTTTAAGACGGTATTTAACAAACATGCCCAGCAAATATTCGTCTGCATTCACAATTTACCACTCTAAAGGTCAGGCTTTTAAGTCAAATAGATGTATTTTTTTTAAAGGACTGAGTTTTTTTTTTTTGCAATTTACTGATAGCTTTCCTTTCAGTGGAAAAAGTACATCAGCTCAGCAATTAAAATAAATACACACAGACACACACACACCTTTTACAGTTAGCTTTCCCATGAATGGTTTTCAAGGCCATAATCCAGAACATTCCTTTGTAACCTTAATGCACCTGCTAAGTCATATTAGTTAAGTCTTGCAAATACAGAAGAACTACTCAGGTACCTGGTGAAGACTGACACTGCTGCTTCACACAAAGGTTTTGTAAACTTAATGTCTTTACCTGTAAAGTCCATCTTCATGTCTCTTTTTGCATTTGTATTGAACATCGCTCATTTCATTGAGTGATGCTTCTCATTTTAGACACATAGCTTTACATTAATTGCATCAGATTTATTCCATTTAGGGAACAATGGTCAAAGAAACTTTAGCAATAAAAGTGGTAGTTCTGATAACAGAGGGAGAGTTGGATGGCCAATGGCCAATTCTATTTTTCTCCTGGGTAAAGTGGGGGGGGGGGGGGGCTGTTTCCTTGAAACCCTTGAAAGCAAGTGAAAGATTCCCGACATCAAAAAGATCGGAATAGCACAAGTCTGAAAACCAGTCACGAA
>JAODJX010000019.1:83511-95350 GCA_026776945.1 Isichthys henryi
GGATTTGTGAGCTGAAGATCTCCTGGACGAGGGTCTCCGCCGGACACTCCCAGCGCACCCTAACATCACATTTGGATCTACCAGGTCTATCTGGCATTTTTCCGCACCATCTGATCTAACTCACCACCTGGTGGTGATCAGTTGGCAGCTCAGCTCCTCTCTTCCCTTGAGTGTCCAAAACATGCGGACACAGATCCGTCGATGTGATTACAAAATCGATCGTCGGACGGCGGCCTGAGGTGCGCTGGTGCAGGGTGCACTTACGGACACCCCCATGTTCGAATTTGGTGCTTATTATGGAAAAACTGTGGTTAGTACAGAAATCCAATAACAAAGGACCTCTTGGGTTCAGATCGGCCAAGTCACTCCTCGCAACCACACCATTCCAGGTTTCACTGGCATTACCCATGTGAGCATTAAAATCTCCCAGCAGAACAACGGACTCTTTGGAGGGGAAGGCTGGGTAGTCCGAACGGGTGTTCGGTGCAAACGCACAGACAAAATTCAAAGCCTATCCACTGACGTAAAGTCAAAGGGAGGTGACCCTCTTGTTCACAGGAGTAAACTCCAACATACTGGTGGGCGCTGAACCGGGGGGGGGGGGGGGAGACAGATGTGTATGCCCAACACCTCTCACCATGGGCAACTCCAGAGACGAATAGAATCCAACTCCTGTCCAAAAGGTTGCCCTAAATGCAAATTTGGCTCTGACCCCTTGAAAAGAAACTGGTACCATACCTGTGTTGGTGAAGAATCCCCGTCAATATGGGACCAAGGAAAATGTCAGATTTGCATAAGGAAACAAAATTGCATAGAGGGACCATACTTAGAGGACAGGGGTTATAATGGAGGAGACAATGTGTCGGTACTTTTCCTAATTAGAAATTAAATACCAGAAACCTTCTGGCTGTAATGCAGCCCTCAAGTTACAACACTTGGAATGAATCATTGATTTTAAGTTTTATGCCATGGAATACAAATTACGAATCTGTCAACACACCGAGCCGGCCTCCTCTGTAGATCGTGCTATGGGCACCGGCTTAGAATGTCAGTGCTGTTATTAACAAAAGAAAATGTCTTTCAAATTACCGCCTCCTATTTCCTGAGTATTTGTAACTATTCGTTATAGATACAAGAAAGCAAGAAACAATTATTTATTTAAACATAAGAAGTTTAAAAATAAAAGCAGATGTGCCTTTCCGTAAGGCCCCATTACTCGGTGGAAATGGAGGAGCGGAGAACATACTGTGAAAAAGACATTACAATGAGTGTACTTGAGAGGTTCAGTCACAAAATAAATTAAATAAAACAGTTCATACTGAGTGCAAGCAGAATCCCATCAGACCACAGAAGGGAAGTAGTGCCATATCACCAGCTGAGCATCTGATCAGTACCTGTCCAGTCATGGTGAGTTACAGGTCTTCAGCAGCAGATGACGACCTCCATCTTCAGCTACTGCACAGCAGTTAAGGTCATAGACTTTCAGGAGTGACATGCACTCATGGACAGGAATGTGGGGTGTTTATATAAAAGCACCAGCTGACCCGCTTAATAATGAATGAAACCAGCATCTCGTCTTTACTGCACCATATAACGTCCAGTTTTTCAGAAGCCCTTTATGTTGCAGGGTGCCAGTAAGCTTGAACCTCATCCTTGTAACAGAAGGGCACACTGAAAAAGAAATGCCACATACAGGCAAGCCCTTTCAAGAGAATTTATTGGATGGGTAACAACTTCTCTAACTACATAACTCTGAGAATAGTCATATTCATTCTATTTCAGTCAGGGGTGTCAAACTTCAGTCCTGGGGGGGCGGAGCCCTGTGTAGATTAGTTCTTTCCCTGTTCCACCATAAACGATTCAGCTGAAGAGCTGTGTGATAATTAGCACAAGGAGATGCAAGGAGCTGAATCAGGTGTGTTAAATGAGGAGAAACCAAAAAACGCGTAGGGCTCCGGACCTCCAGGACTGGACTTTGAAACCCCTAATTTAAGCTATTGACTTTCTAGGAAATCTCCATGAGGACCATGTTACGTAACACACGTGCAGACTGTAACTCTTGTGCGTAATTAACGAACATTCAGCAATTGCATTTATTAATTTATTTCTGTTACGCTGTACTTCGTTTTCTCGCGCATTCTTCTTTTACAAATGCTGAAGTGACTGTTTGGCGTTGAAGGTTCCGCATCAGTTTTCACATGTGCTGAGATAGCTGGACTGCACCATACCCAAATGAGCTGCTTGGTTAAGCATCGTATCGCGCAAATTTTTGCTTTCGCAGTTATAATGCAGCGTGAATGTCCCAGCCACCAAAGGCTGATGAATATGTAAATGCATGTTTTTTAATTTTATCGACAAGGTTAACGTTTGTGGCCGGAGAACATTTGGGGGTATGTTTTGCTACACGTGGGATGAATCGCCAGAGGGTAGAGACACAAAAGCAGACCAAGTTCGATCAGAAGGCTGGGATTGACACAGTCTGCTTACGGGAGCAGAAAGCTCAAGGTTCAGTGATTCCTCAGAAAGCCCCCGGGGAACGCTACCACCGAAGCAAACACGAAGCGCTGTAAACACATTAGCAGCCCCCCCAGCAGTACCCCCCCACCTCCGGAAAGGTAAAGGCTCGTTCGGCACGCGCGCCTGCAAATTCATTTCTCGCCTGTCCGTGTCCTCTCTTCTTAAGCTGGACGAAAGACAGCTTCGTTGCTGCTTAAAGTCTCGAAGGAGGACCTGCTTTACTGTAACTCAGCTGCCTGGATGGAGCTTTACAATACACTGCTAAATGAGAAATAAAATAATGTTGAATGAACTCAAAAGATGAGCTACAGAAGGTGCTGCAATAGACAGTCTTATATCTGTGTATCGTGACATGCCATCTAGCGCAGCGCTCACATTTCACCTGTAGCTCCGAGCGATCGCCGGCGCTGTTCCGCTTTCCCGCCGCAGGTTACGGTAACGAGGGAAGGTTGTGTCTCTTCTTGCATAACTGATCCCTCATAGGCGCCGCTAATGCATGTTTATTTAAACAGCCGCGGGGTCTGAATCGACCGTGGTCGGGGTATAAACCGTGAGGCAGAGGCATTTTTCCCCTTTATACTGTATGTCCCCACAAGGTATTTTTTTACCCTCCAGACTTGGTAAAAAATGGCTGTGTTTGGGCAGTATAAAAATACGCATTTTTAAAAAACCTGTGCAGACGTGCATTTTATACCTACCGCGCCAACACGCCACAAATGTATGCATGAAAGGGTCTCAGTACTGAGATATATATATACTTTTATGTTAAAGGCTAAAGGTTCAGTCTGCAGTGCACGTTATTGGATGCAATACGATAATATTACGGCTTTTAATCTTAACCACTGAAACTCAAAATTTGTGCAAGTTTCAAAAAAGAGGTTCATTGTTTTATCTGATATGCTGAACCATGTGTTTGACTTGGAGCAGGTGAAGTAAAAGGAGCAAAGTAGTCAGAGATGGAGTTCAAGCCCCCGGACAGCCCAATATAAAACAATATACGGTATAGAAACAATTACACTATTATTTTCAATTTCGTTGTTCAAGTGACAATAACAGTAACGATTATCTTTAACTTTATTATAGGTTTACATTAACATCTCCATTTTGTAGACTATTGAACGCACATTACTACACGCTGTAATTTGCATTAATATAATTTTACCGTCACGTTTCACCGATACCATTAAAACGCGGAGTGCCTTTGACATAAGTAAGCTTCATCAAAGTGCGTATCAAATATATGATCTGTGCAAATTCTACAACATCTTTAATAAATCACTTCTTGCACAATTTTTTTCGCGAATTTGCGCTGAACATTTATGATGCGCATTTTGGCAACGTTTCCATGCGAATGTGTCGCGCAAGTTCGATATTAAACCAATTTCCCAGCGTTTCTAACACTGGCTAGGTCTACAACGCCTACATGGACGTCGCAACGAAGCAGTAGTCTCTTAACTGACAAAACATTGTCGTTGCTAGAGATTTTATAACCATGCATGAGCTTCACAACAGATTAAATACATTAAAGAATTTTAGGCTGAAGTGATATATAAATAATATTAACAATAATGTATAAACTGGCATTACATCCAGGGTGCAGCCCAGCCTTGTGCTGCCTGGGATAGGCTCCAGCCCCCCTTGCAACCTTGACTAGTACAAACAATTGGAAGATGGAGGGATTATACTGTTTCCAATCGTTTCCAACCCTGACTCTGGGGAATTCTCAGGGACACCTACCTTTCTGTAGCTATTTTACATTAATGAGCAGTCATCAAAACAAAATGTATTAAGTGCTGTGTTTATTAACAGCTACAATCCCTTTTACAAATTCAGCCAGAGGAATAATTAATGTGAACAGAAGACAGTAGAACTGAGTAATGTGGGAAGCAAAACAAATCAAACCGCTTCATCAAAATCTACCAGCCCTTCAGGAAGTTTTGGAGGGACGATATACTGTATATTCAAAGATGATTTACGTATAAGGAACTGGAACTGATTTATTTGTGCCCTGAAACAAAATACTACAAATTAGTTCCTCTTAATTGAGACATGTACTACTAATTCAGTTATTTAATTTGTCAAGGGCTAGGAACAGCTTTAATTAAACCACCATAATTAAACTGGATATTGTATTATTAATCTTAAAGGGCACCAATAAATAAATTGAGGAAAGATCTCTGCTTTTTACATACAGCCTCCAGATGCAGGATTATACTACTTGAAAATTGAAAGTAGAAAAATGATATTACCCTTTATTTTCCAGATTATTCTTTTTTATCTTGTCCTTCTTGCAAAAGATTTTGAATGTAAAAAAAGTCTTTTACCACCATATTTTTCAACTATAACAAAACTTATAGTCTATTTTTATATATTTTTGAAAGAGCATTTATGTTCATGTAAAAGGACACTTAAGGTGATGGCTGCCAGTCACTGACACAGTGGGAGAACTTGGGGGGCGGGGGGGATCAATATTTCAGAAAAAATATTGAAATTTTGTAGGTGGTAGAAATATATAAGATACTAGAGTCGATTCATCACATGATTAGCAGTTGGATATATAAGCAATCAAATGTGTATTGTGTAAGCAAAGCCTTGTAATTAAGCCAAGTGAAGGAGCGGTATTGACATGTTGCATGGGAGGATTATGCACCTGTTTCAGTTTGACATCTTCATGCAGTACTGGGAGGCTCATTAGGGGGCTGATACTGCCTTGTTATTCTAGGCACATGCTGTCTGCGCCGGACAGATGGGACATCGAGTGAGGCCTGACCCCCCCCCCCCCCCTTCGCCCCAAGCCCCACTAGCTCCATTTCTGTCTCTGACAAAAGCTGTGTGCCTTCTGGGCAGAAGGGCACGAATCCCACCAGCTGTGTTCACATCAGCAGCAGGCCCGGGCGAGACCTTTTAAGGCTGACCGCCTCGGCAGTGGCACGTCCCGCTGGGAGGCATCGCCGCCAGAGCTCACAGAAGCACCACATGTACAGGACAATCTATAGCTCAATTACAGTGATAACAGTGCATTGCAGTGTAAATCATTCCTCGATTATAAATGTAACGCTATTTTACTGCATTAAGAGCTATTTAAACTGAATCTTTGTTGCAGTGGGCCTTCGTCAAGCACCAGAACATGCAGAACACAGTAATAATATCACACTTTAAATTCTTCAAAGTGGCAATAATGTGAGGATTGCGATCTGCTGTGAGGTGCAGTCAGTACAGTACATAAGCCGAAATATTTTTACTGTAACTAAGACTACTGTACAAAGTAATGATGTTATAAATACATTTTTAAAAACTATTGTAAAGAAAAATATGTAGTACAGACAGTCCCCGGATTAAGAATGTCCGAGGACATTAAGGGCAACTTGTGCTTACAAAGGGAGCCGCCATAAAGCCTGTTATATTCAAAATGTAGGTTAAATACAAAGGTTCGTAATGAGCACACACTACTTTGAGACTCTCACGGAAACATTACGTGACTTCAGCGGTTTGTCAGCTCGAGGTACAGGTCAGTACCACATGTATTTATTTTTATTATTACTGTATAATACTAATAATAATTATTATGTACCGTAATATTATTTTTCCAACTTACCTACAAATTTGACTTAAAGACAGACTTAGGGAGCGGATTTTGTTCGTAACCTGGGGACTGCTTGGAAATGGGGGGCGGGGGTGGGGGCTAAGTATGGCTGGGTCGAATCCCAGGGTTGTCCGGGTGATTTTGTCTTTGGGCCACTGAGCAAGGTCCTTACCCTCTAATTGCTCCGGCACTGTCTCCCGCTGCTTTTTCAAAAATATGCATGACTTTGCATAAAATCGTCTGCCGAATGAATAACATGTAACAATTTTAATGTACATTGTTTAGGCCAAGGTCCCTTAAATGAAAATGAGATTCATTTTACCGCCTAAATGTTTTCAGTCCTGGTTTCACTGTTGTTAGGAGTTAATGACTTAATTTGTCATCCAAATACTCATCTGTGGTGGTTGAGGCCAGTTCGACGACTTATTTCCTTAAAGCGTTTTTATTTAACTGGTGATGTAAATATAAAAATATTTAGTTATTATTTTATTACTATTAGTTATTATGGCTAATACAACAGAGCAACTGGCATGTCAAGCCTGTGTGATGTCAACTTAAATGTTTAAGGGGCAGAGAACCAATCGCGTGGCTCCGTGGGAGAGGTGAGCTGGGTTAGGGAGATGTCTGCCCCTCTGTGGGGAAGCAGGCCAGTACAGATGCTGCTGATGATGAACATTTCCGAGTCCTGAGCACCAGGGTCTCTCAGGACAGCCGTGCCACAATATATTAGGGCTTGGATACATCGTCTAAAGCAGCTATATCCTCTCTGCGCGGATCAATCTCAGCCAATCAATAACTCAGTCTCAGAGCTGGACCTCCAGGGGGCCCTTGATTAGCACTGGACGCTAATAGACTGCTGCAGACGTGAGCCAGGCCCGGATCGCAGCACAGAGGGCTGCAGTGGCTCTGGCTTCCTTCGCAGCATGTTTGTCAACAGGTGACACATCAGTCGAGGAAGCTGCATTCCCATGAAAGGCAGCCGCTGTTGTACCATCAGATAGCTCAGGACCATTTCAGTGCTACCATCATGACTCTATGTAAATGAGTCATTTTGTACCACAGCCTCTGAATCAACAAACAATTCCAAATATACACAATACATTCCCAAAACAAATGTTCATTACTTAACAATCAAATATAGAATGGATTCAAATCTACATATTTATTATTTTAAGGTGATAAATTATATTGCAGGATTTTAAGGGCAGGAACGTAGATGAACACAGGTAAAAACAGACAATGATGACTGAACTAGGGAACACAGGACTAGTACTTAAATACAAAGGTAACAAGTAGAGCAAACAGAAGGCAGCTGTGCGTGATTAACATGAATGGCGATGAGTGATAAACACCACGCACAGGAGGAAATGAGAGAATCAAAAAAGTGGACCAGGCAGGGTGTTGTAATAACAGACAAGGCGCCATTGCATCCTAAATTAATACAAATGGTTCTCCATTTTGGTGACATATGAGTGTGAACTAAATGGGAACCATCATTATTTCAAACTTTTGCTGTACTTTGCTGATTTTTTCTCCATTTGCTCACCCTGCCACATTTTCACAAAATTCCACTGTGTGAGTATAAACTCCCGATATCACCGTCACCCATTTTCATCATCACCTGGAAAACAAAATCGACACAGGGTGACAGCCACTCATCAGTAAAAATTGCCCTTGGTATGTTGCAGTGGAGCACACAGCCCACAACAAGTCATCAAATGATGCAGCCGCTGGTTCTAATAAGGGAACATCCGTGGCTCCTCGATGTCTTCCAGATATCGTAATGAAACAGTGGTGTGCAGAAGCTGTCATTTTTCTGTCATGTTATCTCATATTGCTCATGAGATTTACTCTCTGTATGCAAAGACCGTCCCTTCCCCCCACACTGGGGTAGTACACTCACCTCTGCATTGTACAGCTTGTGAGTAATAAAAAGATCCATGTCAGACCTGTCATGATGTTTTCCTAATAATGTTGTTTTCATGACAGCAGAAAATCATAAATAAATCCGTGATGGTGGAGGGCTCTATGTCATTGTGGTCCTGATTTCCATAAAATTTTTGCCTGAAGTCCTTTTTATCACTGTGTGCTTAAAGGAATAGCTAAGCTTTCTTAAATATGGGACAGCCTGTGCGTTTCTAGTCATTTTGTTGTATTGTGTATTTATTTCTAACCTCTGCTGAAACACATCGGTAGGTAAGAAAAAGGTTTTAAAAAGGGATATCGTCTACTACAACGCAGTAAGTGATCGCAGCAAGAAGAGTGAATCCAGTACTCAAATCCCTTAGTAATTTCATTGATTCTTCACGGAGGGGAAAGAAGTAATACTTCTCAAAAAATATTTATGAATGTGAATTAATGGAAGCCCGTTTTGATGGATGGTGCCAGTAATTAGATGTGTCGAACCCATTATTACAAATGACCTTTATTGCTGTCTGACGCTTCATTTCCAGCTCAGAACATTTGGCTGCCATTGTGGACAATTATCTCCCAGGTAACTCCCCGCTGTGTTTAATAATAATACTTCATTATGGCCAGAAAAAAATTACTGAAAAGAAAAAAAGATCCTAATTCTGTCTGCAGGACTGACACAGTGTATTTTAGGGCTATTTCCTCAGTCCTTTTTAGTCCAGGGGCCTGTATCACAAAGTAGGATTTCTTGCTTAGCCAGATACCTTGTCAGATTTAAGGTAGTCTGGGCTAAATGTATGTGAGTGAAGATGAACGGTTACAACTTTTTGAGTAATGTTTCCATGTGATTGCCTGGTGAGACAAAGGACAACTCAAACGGATATGGATGATCATGAGAAGTTTCCCACTGCAGATCCGAGTTTTTCCAAACAGAAATTTGTTACCCAGTATCAATGGGAAACGTGCCCAAGCAACAAAGTCAATTTAAACTGGGGCACCTTAAAGTTATCCAACTAAGCAAGAAATCTGGCTTTATGATACAGTCCCCAGCAGGGAGCCCACATCGACTTTGCTCGAGTTATCAGGATCCTTAATGTAACTAGTGTCAGGGGTTAAGGTTAGTACTGTGTGGAGAATTTAGGTGATTTCCTCACAGCACACAGGCAACATTTTACAAACAAAAATGACATTCAAATTGACAAGAGCATTGTTCATTTCAGTGATACAAACGATCAGCTAAAATAAAATGTTTTAGCACCTGTTGGTCTAAATGCTCTTTAGTTTCATTTCCTCTAGGAAAAGATTTTTTTCTGAGTGGACAGTTGAGTTTATCAACAGAAAAACTTGCAACTGCATCAACAGGATGAACTGAGTCAGTCGAAAAAAAACAAAACTAAACGGAAAACACCATCACCCTAAAAAGGGTGATTTAATGTAGGGAAATGATGATGAAAATTCGCCGAGATGGAGATTCTTCGAGGTCCTAGTGCCCAACCTTGTTACTTTTTTTGACAGGGATTCTCCTGGAATGATATCCCAGCCCTCTGACTTGTGGTTATAAACCTGTTATGGAGTGGAAATCCGACCGATGAGGATGGGACAGAGACGTTCTGTTCTGCTGTCACCCATTCCGAGAATTATCCATGTGTTCGGGTCAAGCGTCACGCCTGAACCTCATCCTACATGTATGAGAAGGTGTCAGCTTGGATTCAGGGTCAAAAACACGCAGACATGCACAGAGACACGCTCACGCGTTTCACATTTTACGCATACTTAAGCGCATGTTAGGGCTCGTAGCTCATCAATTACTCAGAAAGGGCAGGGAGAACGCAAGAATTGATCTAGTCTAATTAATCTAAATTTAAATTAATCTAAGTAAATGTATTACCCCCCTTTAGATGTAAACCGAGAGAGTAAAATGATATCATTTAGCCAGCTGCATGCTTCGCTCACTTGAGCCAATTAAAGGCAGTCTGCATCTCTTATACGTTATACTTTCTGACTGGTCAGAAATGAGGCCTTCACCAAAATCCAATTTTCTTCCTCCTGACAGGATTTCCATTGTTTTTTCTACACTGTATTGTCTGTTCATTTGTCAAGTGTTATGTCAGAAGGACCTGCTATTGTTTTGGCATTTGTTATATCTGGCTGAAATCTTTAACCTGAATCAGAAACAACGCTGAACATGGTTGCTTTTCCCTGAAAAAGGGAGGTCACTGCAAAACTGAGAAGTAGTTTTTGTTTTAATAACCTCAGATAACTCCTTTATGACCCTGGAAGCAAACTATTTATTACACTAAAAACAGTCCCATTATGACACCAGAAAAACATTTTTATTACATAAAAATGGCCACTTTTATGATACCAAAATGAAATATTTTATGACACCAAAATAGTGAGTAGAGATTTACTCCTTGTGAAACGATTGCTGCATTATTCAATTAAACTGAAACTTCAGAAGGAGATTTCCGCACTTAATATCGGAGGGAAAGTTTTCCCACAGACACACATGATGAAATAAAATATGTTACATGCCTAGATCATGCACAGGTGTGTACCCGGGCTGTGCTTAGTATGTAATGTAGTAATTATATGATCCTTGGTATGGAACCTCTTCTGTAGAACCCTCTGTCCACTGGATTATTATCTATCTCTGTCCAGAGACATTTAAATATGTTTAGAATGATTTAGTTGATTTAAAATTAGTTATTTGACGAAAACCTAGATCAGGCGTGACTTTGGCTGTCCTGTCTACAAGAAACCCCAAAATTATGTGTGTGCAAGAATGAAAGGGAATCGGAAGGCACAGACAGAAAGGAGAGGCTGGAATATGCGTGGAATTTAAAACTCATGACAATGAGGGACAATGATGATGATGATGATGATGGATAATCATGTTTGCCCTTCTGGCATTGTCTAAATGGCAACGTCTGGAAATGCATCCTGGCCACATTAGCAGGCAGTCATTTACATCCAGTTCAGTATTAGTGGCCCATATTCATCTTGACACAGATTATAATTGGCTGCTTTGTGTCTAATGTAAGAAAGACTGAACTGTGCGGCGTTAATGATAGCATTACTGTGTTTTTCCCTGCTCTTAGCCATGCAGTCGGCTTTGATTTTGGGCTTATTAATCTGTAAAGAAGCAGGACGGTCGTGACATTGCTGAAAAGATTGCTCAATCTTTTGGCAAGTATCAGAATATAAAGTATGTGATACAATTTTCGGTAATACTTTACTTAAAACACTTATGTATAATGCATTATAGATACTTTCATAATGCATTATAATGCATTCATAAAGTATTATAAACGCGGCTATATATATATTTAAAGAAAGGCATAACACATTATGGACATGATTATTATGCATTATGAATACTCTATGAAGCTCTCATCTGTAATGAACTATAATATACCTGCATGATACATTATAATGGCCGGTATTGACCATTATAATGCATTATGAAGCTATTTATAGTGCATTATAGCTGAGAGCATTCATAATGCCGCATACACATGCCTATAATGTGTTATGCCTTTGTATAAATGGTCATAGCTGTGTTTATAATACTTTACGAATGCATTATGATGACTGCTGTAAGTAAAATGTTACCCTATTTTCTTTAAACTATAAAATTACCTCAATGAAAATTACAAAGAAGAAGTTTAATCTGACAAAACTCCCCCTAACTGAGTAGCCCTTTCAAGTATAAACTCTAGAGTCTTTTTCAGTTTAATACATTACACAGAGGGGGCAGCATGGTGGTGCAGTGGTTAGCACTGTTGCCTCACACCTCTGGGACCCGGGTTCGAGTCTCTGCCTGGG
>JAODJX010000019.1:110188-120389 GCA_026776945.1 Isichthys henryi
CGATGGGCTGGCCCCCCATCCTGGGTTGTTCCCTGCCTCGTGCCCATTGATTCCAGGATAGGCTCCGGACCCCCCGCAACCCAGTAGCATAAGCGGTTTGGAAAATGGATGGATGGATAGATTTTAGATAAATAAATGAAACAAAGAAAGCGACCTGTTTCCATGTGACTGCAGGCAAAGAGATATGGTCACTCCAGGAGGAACATGACCTGTAAATGAGCTTTGGCTGGATGGTCCGAGCAGCAGCTCCATGTTTACTGGCTCTGAGAAGCTGTGGCGTTTTCGAGGCGTTTCACTCTGCGGGTGGATGAGCCTCCATCAGGTCAGGTTAGGCTCCTGACGGGTTTGGGCCTCACGGCTGCCAGAGGTCCCTTTGGAAACTGCTGACCCAAAGCGGAGTGACCTTCTTCCACGCTTTTCCAGCTCATGAAAATAAACATCTATCAGCCGCCCTCCCCCAGCTGTAAGCAACACCACCCTCCTGACAGACATGGTTTTCACCTGGATGAAATATTGCCCTCCACGTCGCTGCCCTTGGACTGATGAAGAAAGGGCGGTGTGAAGCGTGTTTTGATAAGGAAGCGTACGCCTCTTCTGGATGTTTAATTACGCGTAAAATGAAGGCCTATATTTCATGTCCTACAAGGGTTTCTGAGCGAGGCAGTGGCACAGCACTGGCTGTATCCACTGTGCAAAAGGCGATTGCACGCACTGTTAATTCAATAAAAAATGTTACTGCCGAGAACTAAATCACTAATTGAAATGTGCTCCATGAAACAAGCATTTCTGTGCCTTTGATAAACTATGGAGTTACATGTACACATCCTTTAAAAACTGTGAAGTACTTTATCCACATCCGGAATGTTCAGCTAAAGATTTTCAAGGGTTACATTAGGTTTTCATGACATTTACATTTAAAAGGCTGAAATCTATGAATTGCCTAAGAAGTCATCCCCTGAAATGGCGGAAATATGGAAGAGATATCAACCGTAAGTCTATTCGTTCAAAAAAAAAATAATCTTTTTGTACAGTGGCTCATAAGATGCTTCAGGATCGGCTATGGAAGCCAAGTCCATAAGCCTCCGCACAGATTCCCAATCTGACAGGCAGAGGTCCTCACTGGTAAAAAGCTTTGGAACAATGCAAAGTTCCTTGGGGTCACAGTACTGACTGTGGAGACAATAGATGCATGGAGATGTTAAAAGTGCAGAAAAAATGATACGTCATGCCGAATATCAGGTACTACGAGCACTGAACCCTGCTGCAGCAAAGGTATTAACACAATTTTCCAAACATCCATTTGTTTCTATTTAACATCAGATGGGTCTTTACTGTCGATAAAAACTATTGAATTAAGAGCTTAAGTGAGAGTTATATCTTGATTACAGCCACCCATTTACAGGTAGGTGTTTTATTGAGCTTTTTTGCCCTTGTACTGTTCTTCATACCGTTACATATGCTGTTGTAATGTAACGAAATGTTGTGTCAAAATGAGAGATTTTTGTGATAAATAATCAGCATATTAAAAGGCCTATCTTTATTCAGTATTAAAATGGAGAAAAATGTGAAAAATACAGTCTATCCCATATAAATGTAATGAATTTCAATATGTAATGAAGTCTGAAGAAAATTTTAAAAGAGAAAAACTAATGAAAGTACAGTAAGCAGTAATCTGCAACAGCCAGACAAAGCAAAAGCATCAATATGTAATAATTTACCAAACATCATTTTAACTTAATTTCTCCAAATGCATCAATAAGCACCTTTCATATTTCTTGCAATCGACGTATTTTCTTACTGTTTATCTGGGTTTCAGTCTTTTCAACATACTGGACTTCTGGCATTTTTAGCTTTTTGATTGTGACCACAGATTTTTATTAAATTGAGTTTCCTCTCGCGGGGACCGAAAACTGGTCCCCCCAAAAAAAAAATAACTGGATTTTATCACAATGGTCCCCACAATGTAATATATACATAAAACCTCCCACCCCACCCTCTTCCACACACACACACACACACACACACAGTTCTGAGACACTAAGGTCAATCTGCATGTGTGGACCTTTGGGTGTAGACCTATGTGACACGGCAAGAACATGCAAACTCCATGCACGCACAGCGAATACATACGCCCACACTGGGGGCGTCAGCCAGAAATACCCCCTCCCTCCCCACTGAGCTTCCACAGTAGCCGTTTCCTGCATATATATTGTGAGAAGTTTGTAAATGAGTCTTCATCAGATGTGTTTCTTTTAACAAAGACGTCCAACCACACATCGTGCTGCTGGAAGGACATCGCTAATGGTGATCTTCTGGAGCCCACCCCCATTTTAATTACGCTCCACCCCACATGGCTCCCCTCACACACAATGATAGCGATGCCATCAGAGTCATGGTGAGCACGACTGAAATACATACATCTGCTTTTTTTAAGCATTCTGCCCATATTCATAAATTATATCAGGACGTAGCCCTCGGCCACTAATTAAAAGTACTCATTATAAAATGAGGCGGATGGAACGATCATAATTTGATATTGTAACACATGCTTCACGTGGACCGTCTGTCTGTTTTAACTTACAGACGTTTTTAATGATGCATTAAGCAGACGCAACCATAGTCTGGAATAATCTATGATGCTCTACTTTTATTATTAATTAGTACAAAGCATGTGACAGTGATACTTTAGAAAGTCAGATTGATTCTTTCCACAGCCTTTCATGTTTCTGACTTGGTACACAGCTGTACCACCAAAAAAAAAAAACAAGAAAATGGAAACTGAAGTTAATTTAAACATATTTAATTAAATTTGATCAAATTTTATGCAGAATGCTTCTCAGCATAATGGCCTCAAAGCACTTACTAAGGCATGAGGAGATGAAAAGCAACAACCATCTATCTGTCCATCCATCCATCCATCCATTACACACATCATTCATAAATGACCTCCACTTTAAACCTCAGCACTATGCTGTCCTCCTTGTCCGTTATTGTATATCATACATTGTATGTTATTGCACAAACAACTGTATCATACCTTACAGTTACTCCTATTTGTTTTGTACTGCATATTATGTCTTGTATTTATTCCTTGTCAATTTCTAAATTGACAACGAAATCGTGTCAGAATTGCAGACCATTCTTAGTCCTGTGTAGTAACAACCTGAAAATCACATGCATGCAGCAGGCTGAAGCAGGGCATGGCGAATGGCACCGCAGACACACACGCATGGTAGCAGGGCATGGTGAATGGCACTGCAGACACACATGCATGGTATTAGGGCAGGACGAATGGCACCTCAGACACACACGCATGATAGCAGGGCATGGTGAATGGCACCGCAAACACACACGGATGGTTGCAGGGCATGACGAATGGCACCTCAGACACACACGCATGGTAGCAGGGCATGGTGAATGGCACCGCAAACACACACGCATGGTTGCAGGGCATGATGAATGGCACCCCAGACACACACGCATGGTAGCAGGGAATGGTGAATGGTACCGCAAACACACACGCATGGTTGCAGGGCATGACGAATGGCACCCCAGACACACATGCATGGTTGCAGGGCATGACGAATGGCACCCCAGACACACACGCATGGTAGCAGGGCATGACGAATGGCACCGCAAACACACACGCATGGTTGCAGGGCATGCTCTCCACTTCCTGGCAGAAGTGTCACCAAGAAGTGATGCTCTCACTCCAACTGTTAAAGTCTTGAGGCATTGAGAGCTTGTTAATATAACAAAACAAGGGCGATGGGGATAATGACACAGTCTGAATCCACGGCCGCTGTGGCTTTCACGGCCTACGCTTCTGCTTGCCGAAAAGCGCTACGTCGCCCGACTCCAAGTGGAAGGATTCCGCGTAATCAGCATATTCATAAGGAGCCGTGACGAGGTGGGAGTGACCTTGTTCGTTTTTTCTTTGCTCATGCACGCCCCGGAGTTAGGTAAGATCAAGAAAGGGACAGAGATGTGGAAACAATGACGCCTCCTACCATTGCGCCGATAACAGACCTGCACTTCATTATGGGAAACTTTCAAAGATTTAAGAAATATCCCCATATGTGTTTTGATCCAGAAAGATGGAGACTTGCTAGGCATTGACACAAAGCATTGAAGTGTCTCAGTAACAGACTAAAGGGCTGTTTGAGTCAGGAATTTGCCCAGATGGCACATTGCTCGGTCACACGAGCAGACCAGAGTGAACATGCGGGCGACATCTGCGGAAACTCCGTGAATCTGCAAGGCAAGACTGCTGCTGCCAAGCCACCTCTCCATCTAGGAGCAGCCATGCACAGTCGCGCAAACAGAATCTTTTAGCTGCGTAGGTGCAACTGTGAAACCTCGCAAAATGAACAGTGACCATGAAGAGCGTGTAATGTACATGTGGCTTATTAGTGCAAATGGATGTAATCCTGTCACCACCAGAGCAGTTTGCAAATGTCTGCCGTTTGTCTGAATGTCAAATCGCGGCTGTTTCACTGAATTTTCTGTTAGTTCAGGTGCACTGTGTTGAGAAGATAGGGATCCTTGTTCTTCAGAGTAGCCTTGACACATATTTGATCAAACCTCTCTTTATGTTTGTCCTGAAGATGTTTACCGTACATACTGTCTCCCCTGCCTGTTTTACATCGTCTCTAGCCCTTGTCGTTTCCTACGCAGACACATACATCCCATTTAAAGTGGCTGGATATACTGTTGGTGCTTCACGACATTGGGAAAACAAGGCTGACAAATCACGGCGGCTCGTTCTGGGGATCGAGAAGAGGCTTGTGATGGCTGCAGTTGGGTCAATCAGCTTTGGAAGACACGGAAGGTTTCCTGTAAAGATTAGGCGTGCATCACAGTCAATGTAGCATAAGAGATTGGGAACTTGGCACCTCAGGGAGTCAGACTGATCCATTCTATGTGTCAGCATTTCAGGATTTCCTTCTGGGATTCCACTTGTCTTATCCATCATTTCATCAGTGGCAAGGTAGACTGAGTAAAACAGCCTCTGTGGAATTGAGGGCTCTGAACAGCCGATGCACCAAAAACTTCATACTGCGTTGAGCTGTGCTTAACCCTCACTTATATTTAAAAAGTAAGAATCGTTCACTGTAACTGGTGAACCTATGGATATCTTAGCCAATGGCAAAACTCAGGTAAAGATAGTTTCACGCCACTGAAACAAACCAAAAAGTGTTCATTGGAAGTTTATAAATCTATTAGCCATGTGCCTTGTAACCAAACGGGAAGCTCAGCTACCCCGTAGGTGGACTTTCTGCAGCGTAAGCAACCTTCTGAGGGACATTTAACTATACATTTGCATTATTTATGAGTGTAGCTTTATAAAACTCTTCCATAATTATTTTCCAGATTTCCATAAAATATATGCATAACCCGCTGACATCACTTTACATTCTCAACCTATCTGTTAACACACTGGATGCATAAAACTCATTTTACATTGTTTGATTCATTTACTTAGACTTATTCTATAAGGGAAGCATTTAAACTTCAAAATTTACTTCAAGATGCAAAGAAGCATGTTGGACGGTCATCTGTAATTAAAATGAAGGTTTGTCTGGTCTACGTTTGTCTTCTGACAATGCGTACAGACTGCAAACAGTCGATAAGAGCTTAACACTGTTGGACATTGATTTTAAAGAAAATAAACAGTTACCCAAAGTCACCATGGTCAGATCAGATCAGCCTTATGCAGGTTTCCCACAAAGTGTGCCGGTATTTGCTTGCTGACTTGAGGACACCAGCTTGGAGATACCATCGTAAAATATATAATGCAGGTTTAGTGTGTCATAATTATTCAAGGGGAGGCAAATTAATGTTGCATTTGACCCCTTTCAGAAACTTTCCAAAGTCTGATCTAAAGTAAAGATGACTGAATACTTCTATGTATCAACTTGGACTGAATCATTACAATATGCGGTCCTGTATTTAAAGAGAACTGTTATTGATTGCTGTCACACAGCACCAAATTCATTCTGAGATCTTCTGTGATCCAGTCTGCCATTAGATCCCTCTCATTCGCATCTGTTTGTACCCTGTCTGATTACTGTATCATGGCCAACAAACATGGCTTTAGCTTGTAGTTTATTTCTGCCTACTCAGCTAAGATAGAGAAGTGTTCTGTTTCATTTTTCTTATCTTGTGATGTTGCTAAGTAACAGGCTCTAAAACACACCATACTGCCTCCAGATGCCAGTCATTGTGGTCTGTGGTCGGTCACCTCTCTGACCAGCAGGGTTTTCTAAAGTGGCACTGAATCCATCAGAAAAATAAAGGCTTTTGCCAAAAAAAAGGCCCCCTACTTCAGGAAAGATTGAAATGATGGTGTTTAGTTTAGTGTTTCTCAACCTGGTCCTCGAGGACCACCAGATGGTTCACATTTTTGCTCCTGGTAGGGAGTTGGGAGGGAGCAAAAACCATCTGGGGGTCCCCAAGGACCAGGTTGAGAAACACTGCTTTAGTGTATGATTCGGCGCTAAAACAACCCAGATCCTGCTCTCTGGTACCCAGTGACCTTTTAACTGGAAAATCGTAACTCGTGATCATTCTCAGGTGGGTGCCTGTCATTCCCCAGACTCGGGAAATTCAATGCCACGTACTACATACTAACCAGCACCACAAATCAGAAACATAAGTTTCCCTCTGCAACAGTTGGGTGACACCAGCTAGCAGAAGAGGTTCCGAAATGTCACCTTTTTTCCCCTCCTTTGTAATTCATGACTCCATTATACAGCCACCAGCAAAGGAAGATTAAATGGGTTATTTGCTCGGCTGAGAGCAGCCATGTTGCAGAAAATTCAAACAGTGCCCTGGCACACACACGTCATAAATAAAGGCAAATTAAAGACGCAGAGGTCAACTGAGAGTGAACTGACGTGTGGGAGCAGAGCTTACTGACTCGCCCCATAACTTTTGTGCAGCACCAACGCGCCATCAAAAGGGAAATATATTCACTTATTCACTTATCCTGAATAATTAACAATCAATATTAAATATTAGTGAAATGCTTTTAGTTAACGGCAAGAATGAACATATCTCTGGTTTGTATCCCTCCAATGTTTGGCTATTTGTAAATCATGTTTCCTTGCCTCGAGGCGAGAGCTACATTAAGGCACCCATCCTAAAACGTAGATGGAGCACGATTAATGCTGGCCTTCCCACCTAGATGGGGGCTCTCGTGCCTTTAGTGATTTGCGTCCTGCAGAGGAAAAGGGACGATGAATGCGGGGGCGTGGGGCAGGCCTGCAGTTCAGACGCTCTGCCCCAAATTAATCTTAATATTTGACACCTCTAATATACTCAGACGGGAACTCTGACTGGGAGATTTATGCTACATTAGACATCTAGTTATGAGGAGCACGGCCAGAAAATACCCCTGGTGTACACGAGTATTAGTTCAACGTTAGCCAGCTGCTTGAAGCTCACTTTCCATCAGTGTATCTCGTACAAGCCTGGGTTGTACCAATGGGGAATTGGAGAGTGGCTAAGCAACGGGGAGTCTTCGGGTGGGGGGAGGGTGGCACTGGTGCGCCGAGAAGGACCGCATTCAAGCCGGCATGGCCTTCGACACAGCATTCAGCGGCAGAACGCTGTGCAAAAACAGCGCCGATCCAACTGTCCCCCACGCAAAGGTATGCATAGCGCATTACAGATGGCAACTTCATAAGGCAGCTATAATGCATAATAAACATAGTTATAATGTGCTATGTCTTTTTATAAATATTTATAGCCGTGTTCATAATGCTTTATGAGTGCATTATAATGCATTATGAATGTGTTTATAAATGACTAAAAACATGGCCTTAAGTAAAGTGTTGCTGCAATAACGTCCAGCTTCTAACAACTTAGCCTGATCTGTGTTACAGGAGGGTCTAGAGCCAAAGCAGAAGACCCTGGACTGCAGGAGGAAACCAGCACATGAAGGGAGAACATGCCAACTCCCCCCCCCCCACACACACACACACAGTGTAGGCACGATGTACAGCCCCCAAACTCAGTGGCTTGAGGTAACAGTGCTACCCAAGAAGCAGTCAACAATAACAGCGTTAACAATAACAGCACTCAGTGTCGAAATCATTAGTCATGGAAACAACTGGAGTTGCACTTTAACGCCAGCAGCATTTGCATCTTCTCCTGGGCAAACTCATGAGGAAATACATATTTAATCTGTGCCATGGTGTAAGGAGTAGCAAACTGATCACTGTGTCCAGTTAAATGCAGCTATTGAAACCGGTATATTTTATTTAAACCGGAGCTGATGTTGCCACTACTTTGACTAGAACGTGAAGATGTTCGAGATCCACAGGGCACCGCTGCCACGACTCCTACTGTTGTTTTCTGCTGGGTGTAAAGGCACCAGTGCCCACGCTACGCTTGGGATTCCCTGCGGAGCCATACGATAGCCCCAGAAGGAGAAATTTACACTTTAAAGAGCCATCTTTATGAAAGCAGATTGAGTCAGGCAGCAAGATGGTGGGTAGCGGGCGTGGAGGTGAAAAAGTGGAATAAATATCTACAGGTGAGAAGAAATGATGTCGGTGTCTGTCCTGTTGACACACAAAAGGGAGGATTCAGCACAATGATGCTGATATTACTGCATGCAGATTATATAACAGAGATCTGGGTTCTATGGTGCTTCTAAGTTGAGTATTAGCAGCATGTCAGCAGACACTGAGGTCTCTGAATGGGATCTCATGCATTGGGTTGTTGTGTTTGTGTCATGTTTACGCATCGGGTAATAAAGAATCTTGATGATACACGCCTTCCTCTCAGAATGCCGTCCATTTTCATCAGCGGGCTTCTCTCTCTATCTGTCTCTCGCTCACTCGCTCTCTCATTTTTAGCTTAGCAAGTCAATAACGCGCCATAATTATACGGAAATGACAGATCAAATGCCGAGCATGCGATCCGTTGAACTTTTTTTCCATGAGAAATATTTTTACCGTCGCACTGGGTGGGTGTCGTCAGTCTATGGTGAATATTCCTCAGAAACACAAGCTGCGCTTTCAAACAGAACGCTGTTTGGCACTCCAGATGGCCTGAGGCAATGTTCTACTTATTGAAAATAAAAAATAACATCTGAACCAATCTCCCAAAGGAAGCTATTTCACTGCACTCAAACTTAATCTCCTCGTCAATTTTATCTTCAGTTTTATCTCATTTTCTGAAGAATAAAAAAAATAAAACAAATTGCAAATATCATAGGTTGGAAATCTGATAGGTTCAACAGCTAGGAGAGAATTCGATGCATTTGGAAGTTAATGACCAAACCACTTGTGTTGCCTGCTTATTACAGCAAAACAAAGTGAAAATCCATAATCTGCTGGTGTTTTTGTCTTCCAAGACAGGGGAGCATGATGGAACAGCTAAACAAAATTATAGAACAATAAACACTGAATTACTTACATGGTGAATGCGATGGCTTAATTAGACAACCTGATTTCATCAAGGGAGAGGAGGAATACTGTCATGCAATTAAAAAGTGAAAGTGTGCCTTGCCAATACTGAGTGATAAGTGTGGGAGACTAGAGAGCACCCTGGTTTTTTATGAGCATGATCAGCTCTGACAGAGACCCTGACAATGAATGAGGATTCATCATGAGACAGAAAGCACCTGTGTGTGTTTCTTTACAGTACATCTCTCTACTTTTGCAATGGGAAATCTGCTTTATCGCAACTAACAAATTTTAATTCTGGGAACATTTACTGGACGTTACGACTAAGGTATGGAAACGTTCAGTTTCCAGTGTTCCTGACGTTCCCAGAACGTTATCCTGATACTATAATGATTTTAAAAATTCATAAAAAAATAAATGGAGTACAGGGGGTGTCGCTTTGCACGTCAAAAATCATGGGTCCTAGGCTGGACAGCCCATTCGCAGTACATACCTATAGCACTTTTATAGCAACAGCAGTGGGGCTTTATTGTCATCTCACCCATGCACATTAAAGCACACAGTGAGACAAAATAACATCATCCAGGGAGCAAAGGCGTAACGTATAACACAGCAGGACCACAGCAGACAGATCAACAGTGAGGATAACTGGGGGGTGGAGTAATACCTGGACATACTGTAGATCTCCAAATATTTATATACATATACATCCATCCATCCATCATCTCCCGCTTAATCCGAGGTCGGGTCGCGGGGGCAGCAGTCTCAGCAGGGAGGCCCAG
>JAODJX010000019.1:125047-143303 GCA_026776945.1 Isichthys henryi
ACCTTCCTGGGTGTGGTCTGGATGGGCGGGGTCTGGCTAGTTGCAGTCTGAGCGTGACCTTCCTGGGTGTGGTCTGGATGGGCGGGGTCTGGCTAGTTGCAGTCTGAGCGTGACCTTCCTGGGTGTGGTCTGGATGGGCGGGGTCTGGCTAGTTGCAGTCTGAGCGTGACCTTCCTGGGTGTGGTCTGGCTGTGTACGCTCTGCCTAGTTACAGGAAGCAGCGTGGTGTACACCAGATATGACATGGCTCCAATTTGTCACTAATTGTGAAACCCTGCTCTGTACCCACTCGGCCGTCTTGCTGCAATACTCCAGTCCATTCACCTCTCTCCATTAACATCATGAATGTTAGGGTGGAGCACAACTTTTGGTACTGGAGCCTCTAGAGTTGTGGGTTCGATTCCAGCTGCAACTCTGTTCCCCCATGACTGTGCGGACCCAAAAACATCTGTCTACATCTACTGGTGTTGCTAAATTCCCTGCAGTATTTGAACTAGTGTCCTATAAGAGATGGTGTCTCTCTTGCATCCTCTGCTGGCAAAGGGTCCAGGCCCAACAAAATCCTATCCTGCATAAGTGACTAAGGAAAACGGATATAATGTTTCGTTTCCCATCTGTGTACTGAGGACACACTTCTCATACTTCACAGCAGAGTCTGGCTAAAACTTAGGAGGACACTTGGTGAGGAGCACAGGCGGTGGTATCCATTAAATTCCGTTGCCTCTGACCCTTTCACCCAAGCTCAGCAGATACTTACATAGTCCACAACCAACCGGCTGAAACCCGCAACAGCATCATTCCAGGAAGAAAAAGACAAAATAAGCAAAGGTGAGAATTGCTACCCGACCAAATTAAAACTGCATAAGGCGCAGAAATTACTTCACTGTGCAAGAACGTTTAGCTGATGTGTTGGTTGTCGCAAACTTGATGTCATTAGTGCGTCATAAAATACTGACTTTACAGCACATTCAGTTAATCATTCTGCCCCAGATGTCAAAGATATTAATGATTAAGCCCACCGTTTTAAAGCCTCGACTTGTACTGCACACACTTTTCAGAAAGAACACCGTTGATCAATGTCAGCGGTGACCCTTTGCCTCTAATGTAATGCCTATTCCTTGCAGCCCAATGGAGGCCATTATTTCTTACAAATGGTGCACCATCCACTGAGCCCCTGGGTTGCAAGCATTGTCACCTCATTCCCTGGTAATGGGAACGTTAGTCGCAGACCAGAATAATTAACACCGGGCTCTGCATTTGCACTGCCTTCGTATACCTGACCCACTTTTTCATATCTCCAGTGCTGCATCAGTCCCTCAGGTCCCCCACTTCCCAGGCTTAACGGGCTTTAAGCCTCAAAGGCAGGGTTTGCCTCCATCCTGTACTGCCTCCATCCACCAGCTGATTGCTTTCTTCACACACCATCAGTGACCCTGCACTATGCTTGAGACCTAATTCTACCTTGAGAGCGGGCACACCCTATTACTGCTGAGCAGCAGAAAGCCATCAGAAGTATGGACGTAATACACCTAATACGAGTGCACAGTTCACAAAGTTCAGTCCTGTACCGCAGTGTGACCTGCAGGCTGCACTCCGGAAAAATCCCAGACTTAGCTGTGCCAGTAAGTTGTACAGTAACTCTTTTGTGATGGCACTAGTCATGTGATGCAGGACAATGTTATCTTCCTTCATAGAGGAATGAATATTTTCTAGAAGGAAAAGGTGTCTGAAATACAATATACTTTTGCTTTTGATCCCAATATCTTGGAGCCAGTCTGTATTTGAACAATAATTGATTTCTTTCTACAAAATGTTTTTGGGAAGCATTGATTTAACACAACAGCAGCTTCTGAGCCACTAATCAGTTTCAGAATAGTTTGTCAAACTGTTATTGTGTGTAAAACAGAAAAGGAGCTTTTCTATCAAAGCAGCCCATTTTAAAAGCAGTCAGCAAAGCAAAGTGGCTTTAAAGCAAGGGAGGGTGGGAAAGAAAGCACTGGAAAGCACTGGAAAGCACTGGAAGGCACTGGAAACGGTTCTGATTTATTGGGAATTCTTTGACAAATGAAGGAGACTCATTAATTAATTATGTGCAGGCCAATGTAATCATATCTGTGATCGAAGGCAGAGGGTCACTTTCATATATTAATGCAATAATAATTAAAAATTAATTATAAAAAATATACTTTCTAGCATACACCTAAAAAGATGAAGTCAGGCACAGTCAGTGGCACAGTATTTAAATGCCATACCTCTAATGCCATACCTCTAATGCCATACCTCTAATGCCAAAAACCAATTATACTGTCTGAACTAAGAACAACAGTTGTTAGTGAGAAAAAAAGTTCAGTGGAAGGAGAGCAGGACAGACGGATAAGAAGTTTTGACTCGGGGTCTGAGAATCTTGGGTGTAAAGCGGGAGTAAACAGGTGAGGTGAGTAATTCTTTCCATCACCAGGGGGGCAGACTTAAAAAAACAGACAGATAACCTCCTTTGGTGACCAACAGGGCCGCAGTAACAAAAAGAAAAACAGAAAGACCCAGATTCGGGGAGAGGAGAGTCGGAGGTGTCGTACGTGAGGGGCTGTGTGATTAAAGAGAACGGCAGTGTGCCGGTGGAGAGCGAAGAGGCAGGGAGACTGGACTCCTGCAGGCAGAGAAGTGGATGCGGGGCGTGAGGGTCAGCTGAGAGAGACACTAGTAGCGGAGTACTGAAGCACTGACTCACAGTGATACACACGCCATGGGAAGGTGTATATCAATATTAAATAAAATTCTGTGCAGATGGTATCACACACTTCAACCAATGATACTGTAATTGTAGCTAATATGAGTATTAAAGCCCAAATCATTCATAAAGGTTATTACTTAAATTAAATAATCAGTTTGATACAATGGTCCCAATGATGCTTATTGCATAGATAGAAACCTTCAAAGGAAATTCACCCTCTATGATGTGACAATCAGTATAAAGTATCCAAGCCAATTGCCTGATTTCAGAACAGAACCCTGTCAAGTCTAACATGGATGAAGCAATGTTCTATAAATTCACCTTAAATGTTTGTTCTTTCACAGTTTGGATTAGGGATCCCTTCATCAAGGTGATTTACAGAGCAAAGACGCTGGTGAGACTTCTTGTATAATTATAGTGGTGTGAATTCCTATTTTCCTTTTTCACCTCCAGGTTCCTCACGGGGACCTGATTACCATAGACTTAGCACGGCTCAGTAAACCTTTGTGTCTTTGATTAGTCAAGGTGTTAAATAATTTTTCGGTGGATCGTTTCACCAGAAAGATACAATAGTACAATGATTCGGGGCCTGGTGTGGCTTTGATTAGAAACTCCCTGAAGGATTCACCACGTCTTCCTCAGTTGGCCGATGATAAATTCCCATGCTCATTCCGAGAAAGACGGCCACTGTAATGTTTCATGGCTAGTTTACTGGGCGGATGCCC
Organism: Isichthys henryi; assembly: GCA_026776945.1. Lineage (NCBI taxonomy): Eukaryota > Metazoa > Chordata > Actinopteri > Osteoglossiformes > Mormyridae > Isichthys > Isichthys henryi. Next base: position 128,504 of record JAODJX010000019.1, read on the forward strand.
CGACTTTGCAAGTTATAACAGCGCACACTAACAGGACTGAACAGGAGGTTTTTTTTTGCCTATGTGCACGAGGAAGAACACGGCTTGTTTGAATTTCTGCATGAGCGTCCGTGCATGCACCCACTCCGTCGTCAGGAGAAGCAGGGTGTCGGCCTCCTGAGTGTGTGGCTGTTAACAACGGACGCAGTCAACGCAGCCTCGGCCATGAATGTCAATGAGTTAGTTAGCCAGGCCGATATGTCGCTGTAGTGAGCTGTGAGGTTTCTCTTTTGGCAAAAGACAAAACCAGCGACTCTCCCATCAATCTGAGTATCACACACGGTCTGCGCATCTCTCCTATGAAGCATGATTAGCACTGTTTTATAACTTATAAGCCCCAGTCTGAAATCCAGTGAAATATCAGTGTGTTGCTGTGTTGCTGCTAAGCTATAAGCTATACGTTAACAAGTACTGACGCTCCTCTACTTACGACTAAGATACGTTGCGAACGGGTGTTCTTAACTTGAAATGTTCGTAAGTCGTTATTCAACATCATTTTAAGGGTCTACACAAGCACAAGGAACTAGTATGCTGTTGAGTGGCGGGAGTAGCGGCCAGAAGTCCTACTAGACGGAATTGGCGCACCGAAAAAATTAATTGATGTTGCGGACAGGAATCAGGAGCCCAAATAAACACAATTTGTACTTGCAGTCCTCTTCGTTCGTATGTCTGAAAGTTCGTAGGTTGAAAGTTTGTAAACAGAGGAGCGTCTATGCGTTTTATCAACTCGGCCATAGTTATTTAGTTGCCACAGTTGTGACGATTTATTTATATTTATTGAATTTCTCTTCTGTAGGAAGATCATCAGCATAATGAACAACAGTTATGTGGCTGATATTCCATGTAAGGTATAAACATGTAGTTTGTAATTATTGTGAAACTATCAATATAATATGCCCTGCACAGTAAAGCACCATCAATTTAATAAGTCATAATATCCACGGAAATATTTTATAGTTTCTGAGATATACGGATTGTCAGATCTTGCAAGTCATGCAAATGTATTAACAGGAGACTGAAAGCATTTAAAATCAATTGTTAGAAAGATGAAAAAAAAAATCACAATTCCTGAGCAGCTCCCGCAGGAATCCTGAAAAGGTCAGGAAATTCTTCAGCCATTCGATTGATACTCGCAGGCTGCTGGTGAAATGTACTTTTCCACCATCAGAAGTGGCATCTGTCCATCTGTTTTCCCAGGGTCTGTTTTTGAAGGATGGATGATGATTATACACTGTAGCCCGACTTCGATGGACGGCCCCGGCACCAGCTAGCGGCGCCTGGAGTGGCTGTGTTCCTCTTACCAGAGAACAGCTCTCATCAAACATCCACTCCTGAGAAAAGCAGCCACTGTCCTGATAGCTGCGTCTCCATCTAAGTGCATTTTGAGTTCCTCTGCTGATTGTCCCTCAAGTATATTCAGCTAATTGCCCATTTGATCACGGCTCCTTGACAGCCTTTTAGTGGCCATAGAGATCTTGTGGCTAATCTGTGAAACGGGAGTGTGAGGATGAATCATTACAGCCTTTTCGCACATATTCAGATATTTGGATTTGAGGCTATAAAGTAAAGCAAAGTATGAGAACGTATGTATTATAGATTTATAAGCCACAACATTCATATGATTGTTTATTACCGTGTGCAGAGTTCCCGCGTCAAAGAGAAGTAACGTTTAATACTGCATCATAAATGTTCAACTGCTTCAAAGGCAGGCAAGCACAGTGTCAGAAGTGCATGTAATATTAAGTATATTTAATTACTGCTGAGCATATCGTTTCAAAATCTTCCCCTATTTGCATACTTTTCAATAAAATATATTTACTTCGCTTTTGACAATCTTTGGAGATATAACTTATAATACATATACCTGAAACATAGGCTATGAAGTTTAGGTATTTTTGTACTTTAATATTTCGTTACATTGGTGTTAAATATCATTTACATATTTGCGTCAGTTACTTAGGCCTTTATATTTATTTGTCGTGAGAATCACTTCACATAATTGTAATAATGCTAGTCTTGTTTTTTTTCTATTGCTTAGCTAAATTTAAACAATATGTTTTAATGGTATCTAATGGTAACTTTTTCAGAAACAAGACTGAACAACAAGTCAATTTCTAAACTTGGCGCTCGCACATCCAGTAACACCGTGCCAGTCGCGAGGTAGCTGAAGTTCTTCCAAATTGGCGACAATTTTAATGAGCGGCAGATTAGAAGTGGCTGGTCGGCTGGCTTCTCCTCAACGTTCAATAACCGGATTCAATAACAATGGTTTTCAATAAGTGAATTTTCAGTCAATATGCCCAACCTAAAGATGGCATGTTTCAGGTCCTGTAGGGTTCAGTTCTTGGGCCATTTGAAAGCTTCATGTGACATGTGACTGCTTTTTATCAGACAGATTACACTGCAAAGTCCTGTACAACTGCTATATTAAGACACTGACGGCGTTCATCCACTGGCTACATTTCTTTCATGAGATTTTCATTCTGTCACCAAGCAAAATATTAAACAGGCATAGTATTCTAATCATGATTCCCAAAAATATATCCGATTCCAAAAAGCTGCAAAAAGAAAATAAAAAATGTAGCAATAAAGCTGAAGATTGTTATTTCTGATTAGAAATATTACAATCAATAGCAACAGAAAATATCTTATGTACTTTATGGCGACGTGTGCCTTATACTTAATCCATCTAGGCAAAAACATCTTTTCCAAGAAACATTTAAATTGACATAATAAAGACGCTAAATGAAAAACACTGGTTAAATATAATTTTAAATTTGTGTCATTTCTGTTGATTAAATAAATGAGTACAAGATATCGTCATGGTTCTTAAGCTGTCCTTGGTTTGACAGTGTTATTTATCTTGCAAACACAACATCTGCCTTGTGACCAGATGCTCCCATTGCAGTAAAAATGATACTTCTGTGTAGAAATAAAACCCGAATGGTGATTCAGAACTGCTGCCATCGATAAAAACGCTCCACCCTCCCCAGTGATTGCTCTTTGCTCCTTTATCTGCAAAACATCCCAGCAAACCGGTGTCACGCGATCCCACGATACACCGTGACCTGCATTGTGTAAAGCAGACGCAGTGGCAGACGGCGTTTAGCGGCAAGCAGCCGCGGCTCAGGGGGACCGTCTGCAGGTGTCACCTGAAGCGACGGCTCCTTTTCTGCTGACAACGGCTCTTCGGCGGAAATATTAATAACTACTCGGAGATCAGAGCGAATAACAAACAGGTGGTCCCAAAGTATGGCGCTTTCCACGGCAATTTATCTCACATCTGGCGAAAAGCGTAGGTAAGTGACAGACATGTCTGAGGAGTGAAGAAGGAGATATGAAGGAGTATTTTTCTGCCTGGCGTTTGAATGACGCCATTAGCTACTCAATACGAGCGATGGTCGATGGCTGATGCTGCTCCCAACTTTGCCTTTCCCAGCTCCGAAAAAACTGCAACCTCATTATGTCAAGAAAGCTTGCCCTGTCCCACACACAAAGGCAGCGACTGACTTGTGCAAAGGAACCACCGCACCTGTAGGGGGCGCTGTACATCATAGTAGTGGGATTTAGACAGGCACATCCTGCAGCAAAAACTTTTGCCGCCCCAAACAGTGTGCGGCAACTGAAGCACGGTGTGAAGTAACACCACTGCACCCTAATCATTTCACCCTAATTAGGCATGTTTACTTTGGCAATAATCACTTCTAATTTCACGCCACTTTCACTTGGAATTTAATTAAAAGGAGAATGTTAATTTACGCGATCCCCAACCATCTCTGTCTCCCACCTGTGCTTTAATGCAGCACACAATGGAAGATGGGAAACCAGAGCAGCAATCTTCTTCATACTTCCACTGCTGGTGAAAGGTTTCCGATGATGAAGCTGATGATGGAGACCACAGCATGGAAAGACCTTCCAAGGAGGGAGACCGCCAGGAGCAGTCTGCAGGTAAGATAATTCATCTGTCTAATGGGACATAACCATGTTTATTTAATTAAAAGCCTGGAAGATTTTTTTATTATTTTTTTTTCCTGATGCATTGCCATAGCTGCTGCCCTCGCTCAGCTAATGATGCAGAACAACATACAAGCAAACACGGAAAATTAATGAACATGACAGAATTTTCTCCACGGTGTATTTGCTGGAATCCTGGAGGTCTGCCTTGGTCTCGCTAAAAACATCACAGGTGCAGCCGTAGTCTTGCATCCCTCAGCACACGTACGCTATAAATGTATTTTAAAGAAATATCAAAATCATATGATGTAATGCAGAGAAGCAGTTTGAGGTTAAGTAAGCCTTAATGCATGCACAGCAAATTGTGAGGAAAAAAACCAAGCAAATCGAAAGACGTCGGAATGAGGCACACGGTGCCATTAGTTTAAGCCCCAGGGAACTTCTCTGTTTTTAATAACCCCAGGCTGGACCGGGGGGGGGCAAAGAGGTGTTATCCCGACTGTGCCTGACTCTGGGTTTCCCTCTACCTGCACTAATACACGTTTCATCTCAGCCTGTTTATAATCCACAACGAGACAGTCAATAAATCTGCCATTCAGGCAGGGGTGGCTACCCAGGATAAGCGTATCCCAGGACCAGAAACATTCTGATTTCATTATCACAGGGCCACCAGAAGGAGTCACAGAAACGCAAAAGGACTGTTCGTTCCAGGTCTGTGTCGGCGGGTCCCTCACCGCCTGCCAGGGCGTGGAAGGAGCGCCTCCTGGTGTCTGGGTACCGTATAGCACTGGCATCACACAGTGTAGCAAATGAGTGGACGGTTGTGAATTGTCTATGAGTGCTGTATACCAGGCCATGTACACAATAACTGGGGGAGGTGTTAAATGATTTATGGCTGGTCCAGATGGGGTGAGGTTTTGGCTCCTAGGCATACCCAAATGAACAGGTGCGGTCCCATGTTCTGAACTGAGGGATGTTGCGGAAATACCTGCGCCGGTTGCGGTTTTTGCTGAGTCATATCGGAAATGCACAATAGTTCTGCACTGTTATTCGGCTCCGTGTCAGTCTGTGTCGGTGGGGGCAAGGCTGAAGGAGTAGGATATGGCGAACTAAGCATAAACATTCGGGCGGGGCCCCCTCACCCTAGCCCATGCCGCGTCGGCTCGTGGGTGGGAGCCTCTGATTGATACTTTCCATAAGTTCGATGGCGCCCTGTTTCTCCCCAGGGCCGCTCCTTGCTTTCCTGCGATCAATCACGCCACGCTCACACTTCCTCACCGCAATGTGACAGGAATACCGTAAAGGTGATCTATGTGTGTATGCGTTAAGTAATTATTAAGTGCTCAGCCCCACTGATAAATCATTGGCACTCTCCCTTCCATAGCACCCGCCCCGTGCCTCCATCTCATTCTGGTGATAAGAGCAAACATGGGCACTCATTGTTTAATTTGGTCTCAGACCTTCTGGGCCCCCTGCCATCTGGATGGAGGCCCGAGGGCCAAACCCCGAGGTGAGAGCACGAAGCTTTCAGCCAACGCAAACACAAATGAAACCACAGCCATCGATCGACTGCAGGCTATCGACATGAAATATATCTTTCATTCCATATACATCCATCTTCCTTAGCAGCTGATATAGTACAGGGTGATCCAGTCCATCTTAGGGCACACACTCACACACTACTCTGCACAGACACCAATGAACATGTAAGTTCCAAAAACACAGTGCTGGGGAAGGACTCAAACCCCCCAACCCAGAAGGTATGAAGTCACAGTGATACCTAGTGAGACACTGCGCCACCATTTGCCTATTTACAGGGATTAAAGCAGACCCCCGTATCCAGGGTTTCAGTAACCGTGGTTTCAGTAACCGTGGTTTCAGTAGTCCAAGGTTTACCGTGGTCTATAAAAAATTGTAAAATGCACAGCAATATGTTTTTTTCATTGTTCCTTTGTACTTTGAGGGGTATGAAAAGCACGATTTTCATCGCTTTGTCATCTCTTGTGAATTAGGCCAAAAAGATCAGATTCCCTTTCATTCGAGACATGCTTTATTACTGTATTTAATGTTGCTGATGTCTGTGCGTAATTGATGAAGTACCGTATGTCAATACACGAAAATCTCGTTATATATGGGGTCCGCTAATGGTTCACTATTAACGATGGTTTGGGCTATCCAGTGTAGGTCTTGGAACACATCACCCACGGTTACTGGGGGACTACTGCAATTATCCATTATGATAAAAATTTATCATAATTGTGTTTCCATGCATAATGACTGGTTGTATTTAGTTCACTTTTATTATGAATTTTTCTACACCTTCTGTGTTTTACCTTTAAAAAATGTCAGTAATATGTCTAGTATATGTGGAAATGTATGCTAATGCTGTACTAATATGGAATCATAAATCTATATGTCAGATTAGTAGAATGTAATATTTGAAATGATGGAGACTATCATTTGCTCAGAAATTATGTTACCGGTACAGTATGGCCAGTAATAACAGGCCTCTTTGGAGAAGTTGATTTTAAGGCAGAAAAGAAATAAATAACTATGAGAAGTCTGTTCAGACATTTTTCAAATACCAGCTGGCCTTTTATTGGACGGACCAATCCATGACATCAAGCCACGACTATAATTATCTGTTAGAGTGTTTCACTCATTGGCATGTCCAAGAAGGGCCAATCCTGACATGCTTTTTTTTGTCACCAGCTGTCCAAGGGGTGCTTTGAGCCCACCTGTTTTCACTGCCTGGCTGCTATCTCTCTGTTCTTGGGGGCGGGGGGGGGGGGGCTTTAGCAGCCACCCGCACAGGGCGACACGAGGGCTAGCCTTCTGCTCTCTCTGTCAGCCAATCCCACAAGCCGCCCGGGAACGCGCAGACGAGCTACGCAGCAGGTCCTCACCGTAAACTAGCCTGAAAAATAACTTCTTTTCAATTAAGCAGGATAACTACACAATAACTGCACTGGGGTTGTGTACTTCAGTAAACTTAGCATGAGGCACGACGCTCCTTCCTCCTGCACGGGAGTAATCATTAAGCTGTCACCCCCAGTTTTGGAAGACGCTACTGGGGATGGCGTCTTATGTAACGTCTAGAGGTAGTAATGCAGCCAATAGAGCAGAACAATGTCATTTTATTTATGCAAACGGCTAATGTGCGGTAGATTTTCCTCAAGGCACACGGAGGCACGATTAGCGGAGTGAAAAGTATTCATCTTTAATATTCGGCTTATGACTGCAGGGGACTTTTCTCCACCATCAGTCCCCTAAATGTATTTGAACACGATGGTCCTTGTGAATTTTACCACAAAGGACAGAGCCAGCAAAACATAATCCGTCCTTAATGGCAGCAGTAAGTATAAGCGCAGTGCCTGCTTCATGGAGACATTCAGGTGAGGAAGCAAATCCGTATGGTTCTCAGTCTCAACTTCAGGCCACAGATTCAATTCCATATCAAACTGAAGGAAACCAATGACGCAATTTCATAGCGATAAAAATAAATACTGACCCAACCCAATAAGCAAATATCGTGGTATGTATCACCATGGAATATATGTAACAAAGGTCATGTCTATGGTCATTTTCATCCAAATCTATTTTAATAGAGATAATATTAAAATACAGGCAAATTGTAGCCTCTTATGTACTGTCAGGAAAAATTACAATTACTTTTCACTGGGGCTGTACCCTCAAGGGTCTGCCAATTGTACCCTAGCTGCAGGTAGATGTACCTCTTAGTCTAATTTAAGGTACAGTAATGAACAGAAAATTGTTATTGGGGGTACATTAATGTTCTTTGTACCTTGGGGGAAAAAACTGTACCAGTACTGCACCCATTTTTCTGACATCTATAGATGTTTTTTTTCCATTTTTCTTTAGGGCTTAGCTGATGTGTCTGCACCAGTGGCCTGTGGTTTTACACATTTACACAGCTGCATATTTTAGGGGAGCCAATTAATAAGCTTTAGTGAGATAATAAACACATTCTCTCTTCCCAGGTCAGACCAATCTGGGCTGTCAGGAAACACTTGTCGTCCATCTGCCGCACTGCACTGGCTCACAGCAGCCAGCGGATTCGCTGGGAATCAGGGAGGTCATTTATGAACAGCAGGGACAGGCAACGGACCGGGTACATCTATCCAGAAATAGGGACCACCGCCAGTTACACTGCAAAAGAATCACAGTTCACTATGTACAGTAGAGCCCCCTCCCCCCACCCCAAAAAAAGATACAAATGAGTCTTTACAAAATGGGTGGGGTGTCACGGTTTCAGAGAAGTCAGTGGCTTGACAGATAATTCATCCCTGCGACACTGATGGTACATCCAGCAGCTTGCGACTTCTCCATCTCAGACACCAAATATAACTGAGATTAGAAACCTTCGTGTGTCCACATCCAACAGACCCAATAGTACTTCCTTGGCTCTCTGGGACTGAAAACTTCCACTCCATTAATTGCCATGGTAACACCTTATTTAAAACTCCCACCTAAAATGCATTACAGATACTTTCATAATGCATTATTATGGTCAATATATGCTCTCCCCATGTCGTCGTGGGGTTTTCTCCGGTTTCCCCCCACAGTCCAAAAACATGCTGAGGCTAATTGGAGTTGCTTAATTGCCCGTAGGTGTGCGTGCGTGCATGAATGGTGTGTGAGTGTGCCCTGCGATGGGCTGGCCCCGCATCCTGGGTTGTTCCCTGCCTCGTGCCCATTGCCTCCGGGATAGGCTCCGGACCCCCCGTGACCCAGTAGGATAAGCGGTTTGGAAAATGGATGGATGGATGGATGGTCAATATAAGAATTAATAAAGCATTACAGCATCTTCTTTTGAAAGCAATAAGGCATTATGGTGTTAGTTACTTTATAAGTTTCAATGGAGCTGTCATCTATAATGCACTATAATGCATTATAATGGTTGGCATAAGAATTAAGGATGCTTTGTACTGTATTACAAAGGTATCTATACTGCATTACAGATGATATAATGCATAATTAACATGGCTATAATGTTTTGTGCTTTTTTATAAATATTTATAACCATGTTTATATATATTTATGAATGCATTATAATGTGTTATGAATGTGCAATTGATTCTTATAGTTATGGATGTGCTAATAGATTCTTATTCTAGATTCTTATTCTAGATTCTTCTAGTCATTCATTGCCATTTTTAAAATTAATAATAAATCCAGTTACAAAATATAAAAAATAGTGAAACTCCGCTATAGCTGTGCATCCATGTCATGCCCCGCTCGTCCGATCCTCCTGTGTGCCACGCCCCCTGGTTACCCACGTGTGATTCCCCGATTGTCTCCAGCTGTGTCTGATTAGTTTGCTCTGTCTTGTCTATTTAAGTCCTGGTCTGACCTGTTTCCCGTGTCTGTCATTGATGTTGCTTTGGTGTAGTGCGTTCTGTCTGTTGCTGGCTTCCCATAGCCGAAATAAACCCAGAGTTTCCCCGATTTCGCTTGTTTGCCTGGTCTTTGGCCACACGCCCGCACGATGGCCGCTTTGCCTGCCCGCGATCGTAACAGAACAATCGGGGAATCACACGTGGGTAACCGGGGGGCGTGGCACACAGGAGGATCGGACGAGCGGGGCGTGACAATCCACATAGCGTTAGCTACCCATTTGTGGTACTTTTTACTGAGGTCTTTCAGTTTGCTAACGTACCTTCTGGATAGCCGTATATTTTATGTTCAGCTGTTAAATAATGTGCTGCAATAATTTCCTAAAAATTTAGCTGGAAACATAAAATCAGCCTATTAAAATAACTGATTTTCTCTGCGAGGTATAGATTTTCATATAACGCAAGTTAACCCCATAGCTATAACATTCACTTTCATTAGGTCAGGAATTTTTATGCAAATTCTGTATAAGGTAGGAGGACATGTCATATTGAAAATGAAGATGGTACAGTGGAGAACCAAATTTAAATTAAATATAGCCTTTATCAAAACCTCGTGATACTCAATGACTCCAATTTACTACGCAGAGTTACAGTCAACTCTGATTTCCTCTCTATTTTAAATCATTTAGAGGTACAAATGAAAACTAAGTAAGTATGCAGTAAGTTTGTGTGGGGCTGCTCTCTCTTCATGTCAGGAATGCAACATTCAAGATAAGTTTGGAGTCATAAAATAAAGGGTTTTTTCCCCACAACCAAGAGGTAAATTGTAGCAGAAGTTTCATTTTTGACTAGCATAACCACAATGTATGTCATGAGTTTCCTAGACGCATTAGGAAATAGTAAATGGTTTGTGCTGGTTAGAGATCAAGCCCAACCTTGTAATTTTTCATAATCTGCCAACTGGAAAATTGACTTGATAGGTTTGGATTGTAAGAAGGACGGGGGACTGGAATGATCTAATGACTTTGAATATGGAATGTATGGCCAAGCTGGAATTCTTGTCAGAGACTTGTTTTTTTTTCACTGGATTTATTGTTTATTACTTTTGCTGTACATTTTAAACAATGGATGTGGAATTTAAGTGAGCTGCACATTTCATATAAATTGTTTTTCCAGTTTTGTTCAATGCCTTCATACCAGCCACCTCCCAGCAACACAGAGCGGCAGCAAAGATCGACATGCCTGCTGGGTCCTGTTCTTACTGTGACCCATCTACTCTGGTGAGTCACCTGTCTGTATGTAGGACAAGAAACTTTGAAGTGGCTGAGCCACTTCAGCTCTTTAAAAGGCTCCTTAGAGCCAACATAAGATCTTCAGGAGGACTACACATATATATACACTACATATAATGTGAGTGTGTGCTTTTTTCATTGGTACCAAGGGACCTTCACAGCACCTTCAGAGGCAAGATATTAGGTCTGAAGTGACTGATAGACTATGACAGTCCAAGCTTTCATGTGGTGCTCTTCATAGAGAAAGGGATGAATCAGCTACATCAGCTTCCACACATTGCCATCCATCTCCCAGCCACTTATTTAGTACTGGGTTCTCAAAGGGGATCTGGAGTCTGTTCTCAGCAGCATAGGGTATGGGATGCCAGTCCATCACAGGCCACAGACGCACACTACGGACCATTTATGGATATAAAGCTGTTAAACTCCATCTCTTTGAGCTGCAGGTGGAGAGGGAAGCAGAATAAGCAAGCCCACACAACACGGGGAGAATCTGCAAACACTGAGCAGGGCCTCGAACCCGCAACCCTGGAGGAGCGATGCGACATGCCATCCACAATGCATACACATCATTCATTTGTATAAATAAATGGTTCCCACCTCCATCCTTGGGGACCTCCAGACAGTGTACATTTTTGCTCCTTGCGAGCCCCCCAAGGACCAGTTTGTCCCCCCAGCCCCCAATTCTTCCTGCATTCCCAGGTCCTTCCTCTTCTTTCCGCACTCCCCTTCTCCATTTCCTTAATGGCTAGAAAACACACAGACTAAATGATGTCATCACTAGTCCATTTCCATGGCGATTCTAATGATGCCAACCGGATGATTATGGAACACTGATGCAGACAGTGTCCATTAGATAGAGGAGGATGTCAGTGATGTTATCCCCCCTCCACAAAAAAACTATCGTTAGCCTCCATCAAGCACAATTATAGGACAAAACCTCAGGGCTGTATTATCACTGCAGTGTCGACATGTTCGTTTCAGCACAGCAAGTCGGCCATCAGTCCAGACACGTGTCCTTCAGCTCAGATAAACCTCTCCATTCTTTGTCATTACAACTTATCATAGTGCAAGACACAAGACACCTGTTGTTTTGCTTAAGTGCATTGTGTCCACATGTCCTCATTTTGGTCACATGGGTCACTTTTGTGTTCTCTAATCTCCTGCCAAATGTTACATTGGGCAGGGAGGGCTGATGAACTTTAACTGGTCTGCAGTGTTTACCTTGTTACTCTGTGCTTCTATATTCCCTTCAGGTAGCCCAGAGGTATTCTTAATATAAATGGATCAATGGTCACTTGTCCAGGAAAAAAAAATATATATTATTCTGCAGCAGAAAAATTGAAGCAGGATAACCTGTGTTATTTGGGTAAATATCACTATGGATTCTACCCTTCAAAATAAAATATTTTGGGCATATAAATTTATAGGCAGTGGTGGCCTAATGATTAGGGAAGCGCACTTGTTATTGATCGGTTGCTGCTTTGAATCACCGACCAGCATGATACCGCTGAAGTACCCTGAGCGAAGTAACCCCCCCACCCCCCCCAAGCACTGCTCTCTGGGTGCTGAATTAGATGCCCTGTGCATGTCATGATGTTACATATGGGTTAAAAGTACACGTTTTGATGTCGTGCTGTGGTGTGTCAACGCATATCTGAAACAAATGTTATTATTAACATTTCTGGGGGACAGTCCAGTACTTAATTTTTAAATCAGAATGTGCCAGAACATGAAAGGCATTTGAGGAGGGAGGGGCGGGCAAAACAGGTGCAGGTCCTGAAAGGTATAAAAACACAGTGTGGAAAACATCTGTAAATTAAAATATATGCTTATTTTTCATGTTCCAGTTTTTTATTTATTTTTTTAACCAGAGAGCTGCTGGATCTGTGCAAATGAGTCCCGGACAGTCTATCAGGGACAGAGAGGACCCTGAATGCATTGCGGAAGGAAGCAACTCAGACTAAGCACTGGGACACCCTATTATACATTTGTTACTTATACAAGTTCACTTACAGATTTATTGTGTACAATGAGTGAATGAGTAAATAATGAGTGAACTGCTCCAAACGTTTGAATAACAGGAATTCAAGTATTTAGCTACATTTGATTAATTTAGCATACAGTCTGTTTACTTAGCCGTTGTTACAGAACACAACCCATTCAGAACCATTACAAGGACAAAACAAGGCAGAAGAGCAGTAACAGTGGTCATGGTAAACACAGCTCAGTAATATTCACCCTAAACCAGAGCTGGCCACAGAAAGAACAAGCACAATAACTGGCAGATTGGGGTATAAAATACGTTACTCTAGTTATACCATGGTACGCCTACAAAAGGTTAAGTACAATAGCTGAATGATTTCTAATGATCATTAAATGAAAACTTTGTACCAGACTGCATAATTATACATATAGTGTATATTTTGTTATTAAGTACATGTTATTAACTAAAAAATGAGTTTTAAAAAACTGGTTTGTGCGTTTTGCTGGTTGCAGAACAGGTATTTGAATATAAATATTTGATATTCTTCAGTACAAAAAATGATTAGGATTTTTCGTTAGCCAAATCAGTATCCAGATGTTTCACAAAATTCTGCAAAGCAGTTTAGCATGAATTTGAATCTCGGATTCCATAAACCTATAAAGGCTTAGATTAACTCAATAGATTTTTCCCAATTCCATGCTATTGCGTAACTATACAACAAATGTTAAGGGTTGCTCTAAAAATCAAATTCATGCACAATTGTTTTTTCTAACAAGTAAAAGACAAAGATTTGGCACAAAAAACAGGAAACAAATGATTGTTTTGGTCCATTTCAGAAAAAGTGCAGACGGTTTGTTGAAGTCAAATGGAAACTAAAAGCAGTCATTATTAAATGACATTAAATGATCTTAGATTTTGAAAACAATGATTCATAGCACATTATTTGATGTTTCAACTAATTAATTCTTTTTTTTTTTTCAAAAATAAACACTTTGATTTTGATACTTGCAACATATTCCAAAAAAACGTTCTGACAGTAAAGAATTTAGGACATTGTGACATTGCCTTTTATTCTCACAGCACTTAACAAATGCTTAGGTACTGAAGACACCAAACAAGTCTGTTAGATCATTGTTGTCGCATTTGGCATTTCAAAATGCGCCAAACATTCTCAATTGTGGACAGGTCAGGACTGCAGGCTGGCCAGTCACGCACACGCACTCTCTTTTTATACAGCCTTGCCTTTGTAATGCACACAGAGTGTTTGCACTGTCCAGCGGTCCTGAAGCTTGCATATGTTGCACCAAAATATTTATTTGCTATTTGGCAGAAATGGTGCCTTCACAGAAGTAGCAGCTACCCAGGACACTGACACGACCCCAGACCATGACAATCACTGGCATGTGGACTTGTTGCTGGTGACAGTCTGGATGGTCCTTTTCTTCTTCGGCCCAGAAAACAAGACGTGCCTTTCTTCCAAAAAAAGACCTGAAATGTTGATTCGTCTGACCAAAATGCACATTCCCACCGTGTAGTGGTCCATCCCAGATGCAGAGAAGTTGACGGAGTTTCCGGACACTGCTAGCATATGGTTTGCATTTTGCACAGTACAGATGTAGCAGACATTTATAGATGTAACCATGTATTGTGCTACTCGATAAAGGTTTGCCAAAGTATTCCTGAGCCCACATTGTAATGTGACTTTTTGGTAAGTGAAGTTTCTTGATGTAATGCCGTCTGGGGGATCTGAGATCAGGAACAGTCTGCTTAGACATGCGCCCATGCCCTTTACACACACAAATTTCTCCAGATTCCTTAAATGTTTTATTTATACTATGCATTGCTGAGGGTGAAATATCCAAATCCTTTCCAATCTGTCTGTGAGAAACGTTGGTTTTAAACTTTTGAATGACTTTCTCACGTAACTGTGGGCAAATTGGTGATCCTCTGCCCATCTTTGTGCCAAAAGCACCAAGCCTTTCATAGATGGATCTGGTACACCTAAGCACAATTACAGTTACAGTTAAACATCATCTCTTTGAAATCAACATTCTTTTTTTTTTTACTCATTATTGGCCTTACATTGCAGGAGCAGCATGGTGGTGCAGTGGTTAGCACTGTCGCCTCACACCTCTGGGACCCGGGTTCGAATCCCTGCCTGGGTCACATGT
>JAODJX010000019.1:143403-167619 GCA_026776945.1 Isichthys henryi
TTGCTAAATTGCCCATAGGTGTGCATGTGTGAGTGAATGGTGTGTGACTGTGCCCTGCGATGGGCTGGCCCCCCATCGTGGGTTGTTCCCTGCCTTCTGGGATAGGCTCCGGACCCCCCGCGACCCAGTAAGGCTAAGTGGTTTGGAAAATGGATGGATGGATGGCCTTACATTCCCTCATTCCCACTTCTTAGACATGTGTTGCAGACCCACAATGGAAAGAATGGATGCATGTTTCCAAAACAAAATGAGGTTGACCAGACTAAACTTTAAATATCTTGTCTTCTTCTTAATGGATTACAAGTTTACGTGAATTTAGAAATAACAGCGCTCCGTATTTATTTGCATTTTCCACACTGAGAGGAGTGTGAGTTGAAGGGTTCATTTAATGCAACCTTTAACTATATCATATAATCAAGCGGGCATGTTTATGTTCTTGCATGTAGTTTGAGCTCCTCAGTCCTCAGCCATAAACGTAAAGGCATGGAGAGACTCGCAGCCGATTAAGCGGGACAAGCCAAGCGGTCCGGTCAAGTCGGGAAATCGAGCATGGCTCACTTTTGGGCTGGTACTATTTGGGTGACATTTCACTTGCGATCAAGGTTCAGCAAGCAGCATTATGCAGCTCATTAAATGCCGTTAGTGGGCAAATTTAATCTCCTCTTGACTCCATTGGTGCACAAAGGACTTTTTTTGGCATTACAGCCATAGCATGGGAAGCGCATGGTTAATGAGGGTGAATGCCATCACCCAAATGGCGCCTGCAGGGTGGAGCTGAGCAGATCCACTGCCAGGGGTCACAGAATAAGACCTGAATCTAATTATGAGCCGGCAAAACCGCTGATTAATGCCAGCAGGGCTTAGTTTGTATAATATGCGCACGACTTTCATCAACGTCTACGTACAAAGCTAACGACACTGAAGTCTAAAATAGAGGGGGGAGAAAAAAATAAATCAATATGCTGATTTGAGACAACATATCGTATGCACACCATGCTGGGGGGGGGGTATTTTATTTAGGGAGAATTAATGGCTTTTTCTTTCCAGGAATAATTGATAGGATAAACTATTAGAAAAGTATTAAAGCCAATAGTTAATAGTAGTGACTCTTTTCCTCTGGTAACTAGTTTTGTTGATAAATGCGTTTTATTAAATTGCTGCAGGTCACAGCTGTTAAATGTGGCGGCTATAGTAAGCATCCAGCTTCAGGGAAATACATTGGGCTGAAATCTTCATTTAATGATAGACTGTTTTGTGAATAAACAAATATTTGCCTTTCGGGTAGATGGATTTTATATTAATGACGGGTCGCGGTGGAAAGGGAATGTTTGTGAGGCTTCACTCTGACTGCGCCACAACAAAGAAGGTTTTGCTCTTTTCATGAAATGGTTTGATAAAAAGATAAGTCACAGGCCCGCTTCCAAAGCTGATGCTCGCAGTCTCTTCACCTTTACTTTCATAAATCAAAACTGCTTCTCAGAGTCTGCCTGATGTAGACAAAAGTGAAGATTAATATCGCTCAGGTTTTTTGATGAAGTAGCTAAAATTAAGTGTTTTTCTTCCTTCCTCCATCATCAAACACAGCCATTCTTGTTTCTCTTCAGGGGTTATGAATATAGATTTTGAAGTCTTCTTCAGTATTCTCGAAGAGGCAGAAGTCTGAACAGGCCTCAGTGTCAATCTACCAAGGGCTCTTCTATAACGGAGTTGACTCACCGTGCCCGTAAGTCTCCGAGTCAGTCCTGTGCAGCTGTGAATTATGATGCGGTAATGATTTGAATTATGATGCGGTAATGATTTGAATTATGATGTGGTCATGATACCAAAGCATTCATAACAGGCAGAAAGAAAGCAGGTGTGCCTCTCGGGGCCCATTTCCGTAATAAATGCTCACTTTAATCACTTTTTGTCTCTACGGAATAACTAAGTCAGACAAAGGAACATATGGATGCGTAAAAAGCATTCTGTCATTCACCCACCAGAACAGACGTAATGTGAGGCCATCATTCAGTTAAAAACTGGGCACACTAAAACTGATTAGCCGCATTTAGCTTCCATCGCCCTGGGCGTCCGGCTAGGCACTCATTTTTGCACACACACGTGGGTTAGGGAGGGCAGATCACCATACGTCAATTAAAGTCGCTTGATCACCACTGTGTGACAGACGAGGGGAAATGATCTAGAGAGCAATTACCCCTCTGTGAGGCCGCAAGGTCACAGTGCGGACACGCTCTCCCTGCAGCGCTAGAGCGCGAGACGTGTTGGGTAAACGTGCTCTGCCTCCCCGCGACCTCGGAGGCCCCCGTAGGATCGAGAACGCAGCCAGGAAGACAGATATCCCTGCTTCGTTATGCAGACGTGAACAACCCGAAGGCATCTGAACTCCAAAGCAGTGCATACCCCTGAATCATTAGCCATCTGCTAATGGACGCTGCACGTACCTCCCAGCCTGGCATTTAGCTGCCACGATTTACAGCCATCAATGACATAGGGTTAGACGCATCCGAATAATACCTTCGCCACCTGAAAAAAACAGTAAAATATTGGCACTTTATAAGATAAATGTCCAGTATCATAGGTGGGGTTTTGCTATATCCATTCATCCACCTTCTGTAACTGTTTGTCTGGCCTAGTCATAGTGAATCTGGAGCCTCTCCCAACAAATGCAGGGAGGGAACATACTGGACGGGTTACCAGTAACGTTCACTACACGTCGTCTATGACCAACTTTTATATATCTGTTGGACTTTTAACAACATATAGGAAGTTTTAATGGCGCATGGAAAAACATTGTCAAAAGTTTCAAGTTGTAATGCGTGACTGGACTATGCTCTGGGCCCCAGTCCCTTGACTGCATCCTCTGTCATTCACGTGTCCTCTCCCCTTTCCCATTGTCTCGTCTCCACGCTATGCATGCAAATCAGCACATTGTTCGGCGGAAGAGGATCTCCGTGCGGATCCAGCCCCTTATTCCGGCCCTGACGGAATGCACAGCCTGGTAAGTTATTTGGCTTTGTGGGGGCCTGTTTTTCGTTGTATCGTGTTTGAAGAAAAGGAATAAAGTCATACACTTGGAAGTGGATTCTAATGATACTTTGAACACAGAGTGGCAACTTCGTCTTTATTACATTTGAACCAGACTGACTACATTTTACCAGCTTACATAAAATCACATTGCTGAATAAGTACTTACAGCCACAATGGGCGTAAAGAATTAATGTAATATGTGGTGCTTTTAAAGCTGTGGCTGATATTTTGATTGTTCTAATGTGAAATTATGTTGTAGATTGGCATTCATGTTGATTTACTGATATACACACATTACTGCGTGTCTGTGTTTACATGCCTCCGTATTTTGCTTTCATTACGTTTTACTTGGATTCCTAACTACAGGATGTTGTGCAGGAAAGCCAACTCACTCTAGAAATTAGCTTCAGATTTCCATGTTCCATTTTGCACCTCATCGGATTCGTCATTGGGAGGAGCAGAAGAATCATGGAGAAAGGGTTGATTTTGGTAAGTCCTGTTGGTCTTCAAAGTCCTCAGAAAGATCACAGGTATTAGGACAGAGGAGCTCATCATTCATGACGTTCAAAGGAGTTTCACCACAGTGAAACACGGGATCTCCAAGAATATGACCACACTAACCAGGTCTTATTTTAGCTACTACCCTCTCTGTCTAAAACCAGCCATTTCTCTGGGTGGTTCCTGTCCAAAATCTCGTACCCCCGATAAAGACCCCCCTCCTCCCTGAACCCTCCTTAAATAATCTATGGTATAAAAAATCAACTGGAAATGAAATGGGGAAAATAGCTTCAGAACCAGTGCTGACTACACAGGATAGCTGATATATGTAATACATAAAGAACCTGACAGAATTTCAAGAATACATTACATTACGATGCATCAATGAATCTCCAGGCATGACTCTCCTTTTCTCTCTCAGACAGTTTCATAAAGGTCAAGCGTTTTCGGTTTTTTAATTTAGTTTTTTTAAAATCTGTCTTCTTTTAACAAGGACAGCCCTTCACCAACGTAAAACCCACCAGTGGTGGAAAAAGTACTCAATTTTCATACTTAAAAATGCAGACACCACCTCCAAAATGTTTCTCAAGTAAGTGTCATGCAGCAAAATACTACTTGTGTAAAACTAAAAAATACGTGATTTTAAATAGTACTTAAGCATCAAAAGTAACTATATATTTGAATCTATTGATCTCACAAAAAGCAACCTATTTCTTTAAATTAATCAAGAATGATTTGAATATAGCATTTAATTCTATTCAGAAAAAAGGTAGTTGAATTTGCTGAGCACGCTGTCACAGGTTATTCTATAGAAAGCGTAAGACTGATCTACAGGCCAGATTTAATAATGAATTATAAACATTTTCCTGCCCAGTGCTTTGCAACCTCTTATAAGTGGTGTATAAGACCACTAAAAGCCTCGTCCTCCACTATGGAAAATCATCCAATAAAATCCTCACCATTATTTCAATAGTACCTCTAGTGATGCTAACTTTGAATATTGTTAGAGATTACATATCGGATGTTTTCGGTGCGTTAACCAATATATTGCGCATCTCTACATACTGTTTGTTCCATCTCCATAAAGAGAGCAGGTAATGTGAAATAATAATGAAAGAAACTGCTCAAGAATCGTGAGAGAAAATCACAATCTAGATTCTGAGTACAAAAAAATAATATTACCCAGGGTCATGTAGCCCTACTCAGGTGTAAGTAACGATGGTTTTGCAGAATGTATTGGATAATTTGGTTCATAAATGTAGCAAACTGAAAGTAAAATTTGCAGCCACTTAAAATACTCATGTATAGTACAAATTCGGAAAAAATGTACTAAAGTACTGTGTTGAAGTATTTGTACTTTGTCACCCGGTAACCAGAATGCTTTAACTGAAAACCTGAGTTCCCATTAGAGACTAAGCGCTGAAGTTTGCTGTTCCCCCCATTGAAGGCTTTTCAAGTGATTCTCATGTCATGTTAACTCTGACTGTTATGACGTTAAGGATACGTACGGATAGGCGATGTGACGCCAGGAAATGATCGTAGTACCTGAAGCATTTCTGATTCGTTCTACAGTGATGGATGCAAAACACAATAACCGTCTTCCCGGCTGAAAGGAAGCTACCTTCTATTTGCTATGCTAAAGCTGCCTGAAAACTGACTAGTCGCAGATGCTAGGAGTTCGATTGGCTGCTACGCAGCTGGGAAAAAGGCACCTGCTCTTGCCCTTATTGATCCATTCTGCCATCGATAACCAATGGCAGCTAATGCCCCCCACCAACTTCCCAAGTCCAATAGAGATCAGAGATGTGGAAATCCGGTCCACGGCTGAATCTCAATATGTGCACTTGACCGTACTTGTATTGTCATGTATCTGTTTTACCTCATCTTCCATCGCCAAAGACCAGCTCCAGTTCTAAGATCAGAAGATCAGAGGACGGTAAAAATCTCTGAATGTTGGTCTTGCTCCACCCCAAATGTCACAGATGCTTCGGGTGCGTCCTTGCCAAACAAGAACAATCCCATGATTCATTGCGTGCTGTTGCATTGGCAGAGGAAGATGGCATGAACTATAACTATTACCTTAATCGGGGTTACCTTAATCTGAGTAATGTTTCCGTCGTTCCTGTCAGATAGCAGATAGTTTTTCACTTTTTTTGGCTCGTAAGACTGCTGAACTGGAATGGTTGACACCTTCGTATAATGTTTGTACAGAGCTGAAATAAATACGAATATTTTAATTGTGAACTTTATTTGTGAATAAAGTAATCAGACCAGGAATGATTAGTGATTCAGACTGGACATTTCGATTATGTGTTATTTAGTAAATAATAAATATTAGGGGTAATCAGCTAAGCATTACAGCACAGTGGAACAATAACCACGCATCTGTCTCAATCCACTGTTGGTGCGTTCTCTGTCCTCATGATCTTGGCAGCCATCATTCTTGGAAGCCAAGGTCGCAAGACCGGTCTTGCCAAGACCACAAGTATGGTCTTCGCGTCCTTGGTATTGAGATTCACCCCACATCTCCCTGAAGCTCCCAAGATTACCTGACTGAGAAACGTTGACTTTCTACATAGCTGTGTTGTAAAATCTGTCCATTTACTCTTACAAAAGTTACCTTTTTCTTGTTTATCTTCTTTCTCTGTCCGTGTGTTTTGATCATTGGTGATGACATCATCACAGCATCTCCCAGCCTGAATTACAAGTCAGACAAAGCTTCCAGTGAGCTTTAACCGAAGTCAGATAACACTCCACAATGGCCCATAGAGAGTTCCAGAGTGATACACTTCTTTTCTACTGCTGCTTGATCAATGATGGGAACAGCATGAGAGGACAGCTCCATTTCGTAGTGTCACCGTTGGGGAAAAAGGAGCAGCCCAGGAAAGTGGCAACGTTTATTTGGTTCAGCAGGTCTTTGGTGTGTTTTCAGTCTCCTGCATGGCGATAGCTACAACTGTATGTTACTCTAGAGTGAAATATCAGAAGATCTGATAGCGGCAATCAGAGATATCACCCAACCGCTGACATACAGGCCACAAGCCAAAGGTATCGGTTACATAGAATTGCCTTTAATGTAATCATGTGTGGGTACCGTTCCCATACTTCATTATTAGTTATTGCTTTGTTAAGACCCACAGAAACCCATGGCCAGAGTTGTCGTGCTGTCGGCCATCCGCATCAAAATTTCCTACACATAATCACAATAAAACCACGGTTTTTGAACTGTTTGTGCCGCCCACACCCATTGAATGGATTCCAGTTTGGATAAATGGAGTATTAGGAATTTTTTTGCAGACTCTGCATTTTATTAACAATCAGAGGAGACTGAGAAATGATCCGCTGGTGAAATCCACACTTCGCTGCGGCCGTAGATGGTTACAGAATAATTTATTTGAAACAGGACCTGACAAGTATTAATAACCAGTCTTCTGAGTGTAACACGGCTTAAGTGTGATACATGTCCACTTGTCAATAAAGCACAGCCACTTCTGAAGTGAAGCCACATGACGCCATAAGCCTTTACTTACACACCGTTTCTACAGTTTAAGCAATGATTATACCATCACTAGTAAGTGCAATAAAGCAAAAGTGGTTTAATTTCAGAAATCTCATTATGAGAAAACTAAATGCGGGGAAGATGTTTATTCCCTTGGTTCTACTTCAATGCAAAGCATTACACTTGTTACTCTCCTTCCTATAAATAGATGTTTGCTACCCGCTGTTTTCTAAGCGGATGAGAGCATGTGAGCAGGTGAAAGATTTCCTCCACACTAGGCATCAGTCATGTTAGAAAAAAGAGGTCCCTACTTTAAATTATACCATTTATTTACTGTCAGTATCATAACTGCCCACAGCAGAACATTTCTCAGGCAGTCCTCCACTTTTGACTTTTACAAGTTTGAAAAAGACAGGTGTTGCATGGTCCATATGAATGCCTTTTAAAATAGCAAAGGAAAAAATATGTGACTTCAAACGGATTCTATTTCATGCTTTGATGTTCCACTGGTTCCATTATGAATAAAAAACAGAATCTCCATAAAACTTATCTGAAGCAAGCTTTCGCTTTTCCTTAGATAACAGGACCTACAAAACGGATGAGGACCACTTTGCTTCTGCACAACTTTAATTGCAACTCATTTTAATGTCTTTTCATTTCGCATTGTGCCGAGACCAAAGTGTATATTTCCAGGTTTTCACACATCTTACACACAAGTTTTGCCCCTCCTGGCAAACACATATGGGAAAGGATTAAAATCAAAGAGGAAAGGATTACTCACGGTATTAAAGTCTTCAGGCACACATTTATCATTCCCGAAGTGGCAGGACTTTACCATGTCCCACAGGTCGTGAGCTGTGCGGCTGTAGAGTTCTTCCCAGTCGAACTTACAGTCGCCTTTCTCTTGCTCGGTGATGGAGTGCAGGCGGGTGAGCATCTCTAGGTGGTCTTCGTGCACCAGGTCACTGTGGTTCACCTGAGGCGTCTCCGATAGTGACCACAGCTACCCGATGTGATGGATGTCACACCTTTTGAGTTTGGAGAACCGAGCTCTATTCACGTTGCAGAACGTGATGGCCGGGAACAACATGTCCGGAGCTACTACCTCTTCTACTTTGGTGATGTGTGGATACATGAAGTAGTAGCTGATAAGAGCCACAGAGTGGTAGATAAGGAAGGAAAGGCCGCCACAAAAGGCCAGTGTCCAGAGACAGCGGCGTGCGGAGCAGGACCTCCGCCCAACTACATACGACAGACCATGAAGAGAGGAATGCTCTGCAAACTGGGCAAGGGTAGGTACACCCGCTTCCTCACTGGCCCATTCTGGGGCGGTGTTCCAGTCCAGGACAGCTCTTTCACCCTCAATAGTCGGCATCATGCATGCAAGCTTAAGGAGAATTAATACAAGGCAACAATCGGTGACGCTTTATAGAAGTAGAGGCATGGGCGGAACTACTGAAAAATGGCAGGCGAGGCGTCACCCAAGACATCTCACTGACAACAAGATCTTCACGAAGCCCCACGTGGGAATTAAGGCTTTCCAGTAAGATGCATCGCTCCCGAATCAAAGCCAAGACTTTGCTCTTCCATCGCGGTGCAAACATGAGCAAGGATTTCCCTGCACACATAGATCGATTAAAATGAATGAGTAGGAAATGAACAAATACCACATAAAAGCTTTTCTCTTTGGCACGGCCGAGTGCAAAAAAGCCAAGGCGTGAGGATGGAGCTGATGGGGTCTGACATAATGGCTTTTGGGCCCTTTAGCTCGCAATAAATGGCGCGTAAGTTAATTGTTCGGTCTGCTGATTTGCTGCATGCTGGCACATCAGAAGAGGCATCATCGTGAAACTGAGAGTGGCTTTTCCTCAACATCCTGGTTTGATAGGGAGCCTTTCCACTTTATGGCATTCGTGTTTATTGTATATACACACATATTTAGAAGTGCGCATAATTGTGTTATCTTATTGCTGCTTTGGAAAAACCTCTCATCTGAAGGTGAGTGGTTCAGTGGACCAAGTCTCATCAGAATCAGAAGATCTCCAGTTTGAGTCACATGTCTGTGGGCCCTGGAGCAAAGGCCGTTAACCCCCAGCTCCAGAGAGGCTGCACATTGGCTGAATCTGTGCTGTGACTCCCCCAAGCTATGGAGAGCAAGACAGGGTAGCCAAAGAGAAGAAATTCCAATATTCTCATACTACTACTAAACCCTTTATTTACTATCACCAGTTCATCAAAAATCTGGAATATTCCCCATCATTTAAACCTTTGAATGTGATCCCCATAACACATCTGCAGAACTGAAAACCTTGATGGAAATATAGTGACTCTGTACCGGCACATAAGATACACACTGTAATAAACATCAGAAACACAGCACATGCTTCAGCCATATCCCACTGCAATTGTCATAACAGGTACAATATTTTCAGCGTCTAGTGCAAAGTGGGCACGTGTATAAATCTACCAATTCAATGCACTATTTAATGAGGTTTTCTGGGGCGTGTCTTTTATGGTACAATTGCCTGCTTGGCCTGATGGTGATTTCTTATGACATGCAGCCTGGGAGCGTAGCCAAACCTAGCTCCCACATAACCCATTTGGGGGGGTTGGTCTCCACAGCAGCGCACAGGGCCCCACCTGGCTATGGTAATCCGGTAATCCCCCCCTGCCAACCTATCCATCCCAAAATGCAGCACAAGCTTTCCCTACTGGGTAATAATGGGTATGAAGAAGGGGGTGCTAGGTTTGGCAACCGAGGTTAATTAAGCTACCTCCACGTCATCAGCGCATTGACGTACTTCACCTGAAACCCGCAGCGCACTTATAATGCAATACATGCAGGGTAAATGCATTATTATTCATTATTATGCATCGTAATTGTAACATTGCATATGTAAAATCTTGGGAAGAGGATATTCAGAATCAGAATTCATAGGTACTCAATCCTGTCGTAGGAACTGTTGCAAACTTATTATCAGTATTATTATGACTTTGTTCTTCTGTTTACAGGTACCACAGAATAAAAACCTGACTTTACACTGGCATAGCTGAAAAAGGACAATTCGGTACATGGAAATGACATACCGTGAATCACACTCTTCTTCCTTCTTTGAAATACAAGGCCTGAGTATGTAACAGAAGGAAGTGAAACAAGCTGTTTCGAAGTGTTACGTAATAGTCCCGGCCACGCCCCCAAACTTGACGTATGCCCGCCCCCTCTCAATGGACATTCACATGATGACATAAACAGAGGATAACAGTGACAATGGCAGACTGTATGCATAAGCCGTTCGAGGCTGTAACGGGGATGTCGCCACTTTTCACACCCTTCCCAAGGAACCGAGGGGTACGTTTCCAGACAGCTTCTGTTAACAGCATCCATAGTTCTAACCATTCAGATTCATGTTTATAACTATTTAAGGTGGTAACATAGCTACCAGCTATGCTTTTGGGAACCGTACCTCAGTTTAGCAGGGGAACAGTAAAAAACGTTATGAAGTCTGTAATACTGACATTGACAAGAGGCTTCTGTACTTCCCGTAGCCTGCTTTTGGTTAGTAAAAAAAAAACAGAACTCCAAATATATTACAAACAACATCTGATCATCTTACTGTTTGGAGTTCCTGATAAAATTTGCATGACGAAGCAACGTAAAATCATTTGTTGCGTGAGATAAAAAAATCATTTCAATGTTATTGTTACAACGCTGAAAACAATGTTATGATTATGCTAACATTGTGCCTAGGCTGAAGTGGGACTATTATGCAATAGTTAATGGTTGCGTGTGGCAGACGGTGCTGGGAAACATTAACTGACGAAATTTACCAGTCAAATTTAGAGCGTTCATTTGCAAATCCCGAGCAAACAGCTGTCCCTCAACATCGGACTCCTCCTCTGATACAGGCTCAAACACACATGATGGCAGGCCTCCCTGTGACCCAGCCAATCAGAGCAGAGCTCATAAACATATTAATGAGCCCACCAAATAAAATAAACCTGGGGCCAAATTATAGATTGTAAATAAGCATAAAAGCATAAAAGCAGGATACAAAGAACGTCATGATATCTCTCAAATGTGCCAGTTTGGCACACAGGAGTCATGCTCATTTCGACGCAAGGGAATCACCGCACACTCCGGGGTGAACACAATTTTCACATATCGGCACACTTGTGTTGGATCCTGGCTGCAGGGGCTGTAATTACCAAAACCATGCTGAGCCCAAATATCCCAATGTTTGACTTATTATCTGCCTAGAAAAGCCCTAAACCATGTTTTTAAAGTAATTAGCTTCTCTAAACTGAAATTCTGCTAATTAATTGTAAAGCCTGGCTCAGAATGACAATAGGCGGGACAATTATATTTATATATTAAAAAATATTTTTATACCTTTTGTGTTTTGTGATGCATGTTACTCATCCCAGATTTCAGATTGCTTGAAGCCAGCTGACTATTTGATAAATATAATGTTTATCCATCCATTTTTTCCAAATGCAGAGAAGACGTTCCAGTTAATATTCAGTCCAACACCTCAGTGTCCTATCCCCTCCACTCTTTATTGGATATGTATAAATGGTGTTGTTTTACGCAAACGCTTTCCCTGAATCCCCCCACCCCACACAACCCCACTACCCAAAGCTGAATCTAACTGCATCTCTAGCCAGACCTCCAATGTGGGGGGAGATTAGCAGGTAACTAAGTATAATACACTGAATAATTCTAGTGCACTTTTGTGCATTACACTCTTCATGCAGCCAAGAATGGGATGGTGGTAGAGCTCGATCAGTCGACAATCGAGCATTTCTAGTCCCATTTCAGAAAACTACAAACAAAAGAAAGCACCA
Source organism: Isichthys henryi (assembly GCA_026776945.1). Lineage (NCBI taxonomy): Eukaryota > Metazoa > Chordata > Actinopteri > Osteoglossiformes > Mormyridae > Isichthys > Isichthys henryi. Next base: position 155,273 of record JAODJX010000019.1, read on the forward strand.
GTCCCAAGTCTTAGATGAATTACCCTTCTTGCCTTATTAGCTGAGGCACCAATAACAGAAGTCCACCAATGCAACGGCAGCTTTGAGGATAAAAAGCGCTGAAAGGCACCTCTATACCATTTGGCGGAGCACCAGGGTTTGTGAATGATACAGGAGTTTTTCCACCCTGTTGAGCTGACAGCATCTTAAGTTATGCAGTGTAAAGTAATTGCTCCACAGAGTCTTCACCAGGGAAAGTGTGTGTGTGTGTGTGTGTGTGTGTATGTATGTATGTAACACACACACACACACACACACACACACTGCCCGGCCCAAAAAAAAAAAGTCCATTTAAATTTATTTCAGCAAATACTTAAGAGCCAATGACTGGATCATTATTACAGCTCAGCAACGTTATGCAACAATAAAGTAAAATCAGCTGAGTACTTGAATGGCCAGGTAACCCCTCCATCCATCATCAATGGATTTTTTTCTTCCCCGTTGGCATGGGCATATTCCAGGACAAGAATGCCAAGATTCATTGGGTTCGAATTGTCAAAGGGTGGTTCAGGGAGCATGAGGAATCATTTTCACGCATGACTTGGTCACCACAGAGTTGTGACCTTAACCTCACTGAAGGTCTTTGGTATGTGTTAATGGAGGTTTCATGGAGTGGTTCATCTCACTCGTCAATACAGGATCTCGGTGAGAAATGAGTGCAAATCTGGATGAAAATAAAGAGTGAGATGTCGCATAAGCTTGTGGAAACGATGCCATGACAAATGTGGGCCGTAACCAAAGCTAAAGGCGGCCCAACGAAAAATTCAAACACCGACCTTTTTTTTGGCCGGGCAGTGTATACTTTTGTTTGAATGTTACAGGACTCTCAGAAACCATTAGAGTGGTTCCACGAAATGTAAACATGGTAATGTTAATCTGAAGTAAACATGTAGACACTCAGTAGAGACTTCTGGCAAAAAGCGCCATGGCCTGGACCAGCTCTACCATGCCAAGAGATAATATAAAAGATCCGGTAGCAATAGGTTAAATCTGGAGCGTTAAATCATACCTACCATTGGTCCAAAAGCACGGTGTTAACATGTTTTATCTTAGAAAGCTGAACCTTCTTTCTCTCTAAGAAGGCGATAACTGATTAAAAGGAGAGTTTAAGCAGGTTAGACATTCCCTTTTACGCCTTTGAAGATCCAGTGAGCATGTTTGGAAACTTTTATTGTTCACTCGTGAAAGAAAGTGTTTGAGAATGTTCGTCCGATGAGCCTTGAGGCTTCTGGGGGCCCTGCATTCTCGCTAATTGTTTTTCCTAACGAGAATGAGTCCTCCTCTCTGGAGAATCATTGCAGGAGAAAATCCAAAATGGAAACAAAGAGCAATGGTCAGACCACGAGGGAGACCAGGCACGTTCTACTCAGGCTTGAAAGTCATTTTACAGACAGGTGCTAAGTGAATAAGTGCCAAGGGAATCAATCTTCCAGTAACAAAAAAGAACTAATTATGACATTTTGAATAGTTGTGGGGAAAAAAAAAATCTAAATATTATATGCAGCCAAGAATGCAGAAAAATACAGCAAGGCTGAATACTTTGGTATCATTCCGAATCAGCACGAGTGTCTTATAAGTGATTGTAACCCTTGCTATCAGAACGCTCGAGGGTATAATAGTGAAAATGATTGTGTAATAGAATCCCTAAGTAGATAATATTAAATCTGCATTAAACCTGCAAGGAGAGGGGAACGGTGTAGAAGAAGGTGATTAAGGCATAAAAACTATAACCTTTGCAAATTCAGCTCATTTCCTGCACAATGAATGTGGTAAAATACTATCTCCTGTTTTAAGGTGCCAGCTGGAATATGCCCAATCTTATGTGGGAACATATTGTATTAGCTACCTGATATTTCAAATCTGATGAGTCGACAACGTTTCTCTGGAAGTTTGCAGGCACAAACATCCATACATTTTCAATCATGCTTTTTTTCCAGTCAGGATTACCGTGGTCCCCAGCCAATTATGGAAAGTCTAGGGTGTGGGAGAGTGGTAGCATTTCATGACACACCCGAAAATAACTTGCAGTCCCCAATCCATGCTGAATAAATGTGAGAAAAGAGGCTTCGGTCTTCATGGTCTGTAGAATTTGTAGTGTAACTGAGTTGTGAGCGGACACTTTGCTTTGCCCAGTAGGTTGCACTGAGCAGCGATAGCATATGTTAAGTCCCATCCACTGCTGGGTATTAAAGCCACTAATATGAACCTCACACCATTAGACTACTGGAGAAAACCCAGCACAAAAGCAGGACTTGCATATTGATTTTGCAAACCCTCAGCTCAGGCTGGACTCCTGGCCACAACTTTGGAGGTGTGATGCCACAGAATCCATCCAATGAGACCCCAAAGGGAGTCATTACCACTTAAGCTGAACACAGTTTAATCAGGTACACAAACATGGATGTTTGTATAGTGCATTTGCATCGACTGTATTGCATACAATCATTTTTATGCATTCATTACAATTCTGGATTTGGGAATGAAGTGTAAGTTACACTAAGCCGTATAACTTAGAATTAATTCTTAAACATTACAAACAGAAAAGGAAATATGGTCAATTATCCGCTGTTGTTAATTTATATGCATACGTTTCCTAAACAGACGTATCATTCCCAGATGATAGCTATTTTCCAAAAAAACAAGCTAGATGGTTTGTATTTTGTATATCTGAATGACCAAAAACTGCTTATATCTGCTCTCTTCACTTATCCATACCCTGCTAACAAAGTCATTTGGAGAAATTCAAAGAAGCAAAGCTTTAAACCTGGGACGCGTGTTTTTAAACAGCCAGATGGAGTCGAGGCCAAAGTACCCAAATGTTAGAAAAAGAGGCAGCTGAAGGTATAAAATTGTAAAGCTGTGCGAGTTTTCCTGGATAAAAGTCTGCTGTGTAAATGGATGATAAAACATGGAGGGAACTTCATTTTCTGCTTGGCGGTGGCTTCGGTTGGGGAGCATCTGATTCCAGCACACCCTGAAAGGGGGGGCCGAGAGCCACAGATGCAGGCAGGCCGGGAAGGGGGGGGATAGGGAATGCCAGATGCATTTCCAGTGTAGTTGCTGTTGACTCCATCCATTTAGGCTGATATTTCATATTCATTGGCCGGTGAGAGATGACCAGTGAGGAGATTCTTGTTGAATTTATGTCTCTTTGTCCTGCGCAATAAACATTTTAACTATATATGTCAGTGTCAAATGTTGTGCATCTGAAATGTCGATGTTTAATTCACTCTGCACCTCATGTACTGACCCGACCCTAGAGGTCAACGTCACCCACTTACTCATCATGCTGGCACTGCTAATATACTGTGGGTTCGTATCCCACCTCTGCTCTGTGCGTGTGTGTGTGGTCTAGGTACACAATGTTGTGGGGACCAAATGTCCCCATAATGTGATAAAAACAAAAAAACCTGTTACTTTGATGTTGCGGGGAGCATTTTTTAGATCCTCACAAGAATATAAAAATTCAATTTTATAAAAATATGTGACTGAAATCAGAAAGTTTGCCTATCTCCCGTTGTTGTGCAGGTAGTGGACCTCCCTCCACAGACCTGCAGTTAGGTTATTCGGCATCTCGAAATTGCCTACGGTGTATTACTGCCTGTGCGTGTCTGTACCCTGACACCCACTGGAATCTTGTCCAGGGTATAGCTCCAGCCCCCACCCCCCTGCCTACAACCAGGATAAGCACTTAGAAGACAATGAACAGAGTCACATGTTTCTTTGCAACTGTCAGAGCAGGAAAAGCCTGTAAATACAGGAAGCTGCAGCCACTTTCAGGTGATACCCGTCAGGTTCACTGTTGGACATCCCTGCAGAGAGGAGGAACGCAGAGACGGTTTTCACTTTTGCCTCAAGCGCTTCCCGCGAGCCTCCGCTGGCGCGACTGCAATTTCAGCTTTTATCAGCGCTCTAATCAACACAGTGGAAACAGCGGAAGAGGTTTTGGAGAGCACTCAGTGCAGACAGTCAGCCCAAACTGTTTTCTCCTTCACCAAAGTCCCCAGGAGAGCAGGGTGGAACTCACCAGCTGGCTGAAAGTGCGTTCATAGTCTCCCTCTCCTCTTCCTGTTCCTGTCCCGCAACTGAAGGACCCCAAAAAAGGTGCTTCCATGAGTGAATGATGCTTTATTGAGGGTACGGATAATTGAAGAGGACACCAATCTCACCCCGATGGCAGACGAACATGAGCCTAGAGCAGGATTTCTCCCAAGGTTCTCAGCGTGCCGATTCGATGTCCTGTCAGATTGCAGTGCCACATGTCACCTGGTACTGGCTTAACCTCCTAAAGCAGGCAAATCAAATGCCACAATTTCATCAAGAGGGTCTCGATGCCCAGAACCGACATTGCAGTTTTATTGTCATATGCACAAAGAAACAAGAAGCTTCACTGTACAATGAAATTCTTATTTAAGCAAAGATACAGCTGTCGAAAATACACTAAGCTTACAGGTTCACAGAGTGTAGGTATTTTCTGGTGGCTGGAATACCAGAGCCTTTGGAACTCGCCGTACCTCGTCCTCAGTGATACGCGTCGGCGCTCTTTCGTTTCATTGCGTCGTTTGACTTGGGTGCCATGTTATGCTACCCCTGAGCAGCTGCTTTAGCGTTCTGCTTTCATGTCGCCTCACACCATGGGCGTGTTGACGGGGTGGTTCTGCCCTGGAGCCTCCTGATTAACTCAGCTGAGGAAAGTGGGAAATGCGAATAAACATGTAAACCAGGGGTTTGAGTAGGAGTGAAAAGCAAGTGATATAACGGAGAAAGCAGCGCTACAGGCCCCAAAATTCAGACATATATAGAATCATATTAGAAACACACACAGCATGTCAGACTAGTTTCAATCATACACAGCGTGTGTGACTTTTACCCCACGTCATGTGGGAGACGACCATGGAAAACAGAGGCCAAGGGAGATGGGAAGGAAGATTCAGCTGTTGTTTACGACACTATTTGCAGACAGAACTTGGAATGGAAATATAAACAAAAACTGTCTATCATGACAGAAGCAAATTTGTGACTAAATTAAATATCAAGCAAATTATGATAAACGGGTGAAATGCGCAGTAAGCAATAGTTTTATAGATATAAAAGACTGTCAATAGAAAGCAGGCCACCAAACTTAAAGGACTGCTCATTCACGGCACAAAAAGAACACACATAATTGAAGTTAATCCACATGTGTTGTAAGGGCAGTTAATGGACAAATACCTAAATCTGGAACATTTTAGAAAAAAATGCTTCAATCACAGCCTGTCCAAAACAGTGGCACGTTCTCTCAGTGGATTGTCTGGGAACTGTCTGGAGATGCGTCTCGATATTTGCCTGATTGCCAATTTCACAAATTCCCCATGGTGGTACAATGCAGAGAGACACTCGTGCGATTGAAAGTATTTAACAAACATTGGGTGATACTAGCCTTCAAAACCCACTGTGGATGGGATCATCATGAATTGTCAATCAAAACTCGTTCATCATCCCATTGGTTGTTTCATTGACAAATAAATGCCAGAGATTTATTACCACAAAAGCATTTGCAGGAAAATGACAGAAAAAGCAATGAACTTCAAAATATCCGACCCCACTTCTAATAGCTTATCCTAGTCAGAGTCACAGAATTTTCCAGAGCAGCAAAGAAAAAATAAAAGCTGGAAGAAAACGCTACCTTACAGTAGCAAAACGGTTAGTCAGTGGTTAGCCAGATAACAGGAGATTTAGTATTTATATACTACATATAACACTTTAGTATTCACACTTTAACAAGCTCATGGACTTCCTGCTTGTGAAAAGCGGGTCGTCTGTTTTTATCAAGCGTCTAATCAGACGGTGCAGGCAGCACAGACAGTTCTGCACGGCGCCCATACTGCATGCAGGCATGCTGTCTCGCACACATGGGTCCATGAGAACAGTGCAGCTCACGCCGTACCCCCCAGGGCCTGTGGGGGGGGGGGGCAAGAAATAGAGAAATGTAAGTATCTGGCCATCTGTGGCGAAGGGAAGAAAATCTGCTCAAATTGTGGGTGGCAGAACTACTTATATCTGTCAATCAACCATCACAAGTGTAAGAGGAGCTTATGCTTTGAATTTAATTTATTATGGTGATGATTGGGGGGGGGGGGCACGGTGGCCTCTCACCTCTGGGATCAGGGTTCAAGTCGCCGCCATGGCTTCGTGTGTGTGGAGTTTGCATGTTCTCCCCATGTCATCATGGGGTTTCCTCTGGGTACTCTAGTCCCTCCCTCCCCCATCCCCATGCACCCACAGCCCAAAGACATTAATTGGACATTAATTACAGTTAGCAAATTGTCCACAGGCATGAATGGTGTGTGACTGTGCCCTGTGATGGGTTGGCACCCCGTCCTGGGTTGTTCCCTGCCTTGTACCCTCTGGGAAAGGCTCCAGACACCCCATAATCCTAAATACGATAAGCAGTTACAGAAAATGGATGGATGGATGGATAGATGGATGGATGCTGGTAATTCAGTTCTTGTTCTACATTTAGCAACTGGCATTTGACACGCATTTTCCTGACATGGAATTAGTCTGCTCGTTTCACCGGAAGGCCGAGTCAATCCAGCCCAAAGTTCTTTAATGTTGTGAGCAATCCGCTTCTTTCATGATGTCCATCATTTCTTCCATGACATAAGGGTGTCTTCTGAGTCGTCCAGGACTGCAAAGCAGCGTTGTAATGGTGTGGCCACAGTCGAGCTCCCCCCCCCGTGTGTGAACAAGCGACACCTACGATGTTGAAATGACGATGTCACGAAGTTGATCGAATGATCTTCCTGTGGATGACGGAGGTCAGTTTTGTGTCTGTCTCCTGTACCGGCGTTTGTACAGTTTCTATTTGCAGTCAGTTTTTGACCATGTCAAGTTACAAGTGATTCAGACAAAACCTGATGTAACAAAGGGGCAATAAGCTCACAAACAATGTTGTCGGGGGGGAGGGGGAGGAGCCGCGAATATGAATCAAGCCATTGTCATCTGCGGCATTGTATTTCTAATACGATTTCGTAATGTATTACTATTCAGTAATGCAAGCGGGAAAAATAACGTGAAAAAAGGCAATTCGGTTACAAGGCTGATGACGTTACTGATTAACAACTTTACAGGGTACAAATTGACCCTTTTAAGTGGAAAATTACAGGGATTCCCATCAGCAGCTCCTGTTTACTGGAAATAGATGCATGCTTTGCATGGTCTGCATCCAGGCCGCAATTGCATTTCTTGGCCGTGTTAACAGCCATCCACGCATTTGGCGTCCAAACCCCACAGCTTCTAAAGCGGTATCTGTAAATGTTAATGTCCTTTGGGAACAAAGACAGGCTTATTGTCCATATAAACACACATTTAATTATCCAGGTGTAATATTGCTGAATCTTCATTCTGCTGATTCATCTGCCAGTAGGTTTTCTCACTATTATAAGGTTCTAAAGATGAAATTACAGAACGGAAAATTTACAGTTTATATCTGCACGTATTCATGTAGTTGATTTGGTGTATTCATAGTAGATTCATATGTAGTTTTAGCAGTCAAGTATTATGGAAGATCTAAGTACAGAATCACACAATTCCTTACTACAAATATTCCATATAAGAAACTACAGATGCTTAAGACTTGACTGAGATATACATACGTATCTGGCTGCCATTGCAGAGATGAAGCAAAGACTTGGCCAATTTAACTCCTAGAAGAGTCATTCTTAGGTTGGGGTCAAATGAGTTTGTGTCCAAGTCACATTGCTCTTGTTTATTTACCTTTAATTTGCTTTTGACAAGAAGACACTGCTTTAAAGAATTATGAGGACCGTGAGGGAGAAAATGAGCGAGGACAGAACGAGCACAGTGTGACGGGGGACTCGCCGAAGCGAGAAAGTGAAACTCGCCGAATGGAAACTCATTACCGAAATCACTTTGCGATGTTAAACCTCCAACTTATGACTAACTTCACTTCAGAGTAGCTGCTGAAATTATATAAAAAGAGCGGCCCTCCATAACCTAAGTAACTTTGGAAGTCGGCGCACTTGGGGACATTTCAATTAATATAAAGATCGAAATATTATTACAGCCTTATACGCGATGCCCATTCTGCTCTGACTCTGCCAAAGCATGAGATGAATTGACTTTAAATGACACACAAGGCTGTACTGAAGATCACTTTCTCTACTTGTTGGTTAAAATATAGTATCTTACATTTACTTATTTAGTAGATGTTTTTGTGCTAAATTACATGTAAGTGTATTGTCCCTGTAGCAATTATGTTTAAGGGCCTTAAAGGGCTCAAAAACCTAATGGCAATGTCACCAGCAATGGGATTTGAACCCACAACCTTCCAATCACTTGTACAGAGTCCCAACCCACAGAGACATAGGAGCAGGGACAACATATCCAGTACAGCCATTTGAAAAGTGAATCAGGGCTGTATCCTACAGTTCAGTGTTTCTCAAACCGGTCCTCGGGATCCCCAGACAGTCCGTGTTTTTGCTCTTTCCCGGCTTCCCAGACCGTATGGTCTGGTCCCCAAGACCGGGTTTAGAAACACTGCTGTAGTTAATCCCAAGGAGCTGCAATTAGTGTTAAAGAGTTAAAGAGGTCAATACTGTGTAGATGTAAACAGTCTGTGTTCAGTTTAGGTAACTTTGTCCTTGAATAGGAAATATATTCCTGCCACTACAGCCTTTGAGATTACATTGGGCAGAACCTCACATTCGGGTGAACATGCTGATTTTTATTTCTATGCATGTTCTTATAACTTGTAACGACGTGGAAGGAGACAGGAGGGGACACTGCAAGGTGTAATAGCTGCAGCCGTGCATTCTGGGAGGAGCGCTCAAGTGTTTAGAATAGCAACATAGCTGCCAATGGGAAGGTTAGGTTCTATGCCCTACAATGGGGGGGGGGGGTTTGGCCAAGAATAGCAGAAACTTTTTCTGTAACTCTAGGGATGATGTCGTCACTGGCTTCACTGAGAGTGATGTGCAGTGCTAAACACATCGACACAGCGTGTGAATAAATGGTATCAGTTCCATGGCTGCTTCATGCGACCGCAATGCAAAGTAACATGTGAATAGAACTGCGATGAGCTGACACTGATTCAGGAGGGGGAAATTAGAAAGGGATTCCTGCCAAAACAGCGAAAGCTATGAAATGCATGCCGACCTTCCAGCGCAAACCCATGAACCTTTACCAAGGCATGAACAGATGAGTACAGGTGATTTAGAGGGAAACAGAGATTCACGCATGTCCCAGGGCTCCGATTAAACAACCTCACAAAAAAGGTGCTTTGATACCTCGAACGGCCTCCAGACTATCTCCGATCCCATGAATACAAAGTATTCCACGTTTGTGATTTATATTTCAGGAGAACCTTTTCCCAATCTGTCAAAGGGAACAGACGAGCGAGGGCTCACCCGAAATTAAAATGGCAAGTTAAAATGGCAGTGAGCCATCTTGATTGTGCCGTAATAAACATCCCATGTCCCAGCTCATCGTTTTCATTCGAGTTTGTGTACTCAAAATGTGCCAACCCTTTCCAAAATTTTATTTACAAATGTTCTGTTGGGTACATATTTCTCAAATGGATTTAGAATGAATAATTGTAAGAGGAAAGCTTGTTCTCCTAGATCCTATTAGAGCCATTGTAAGCTCAAGTAATTACTCTACTTCAAATCTAACTTTTATATAAACAGTGTTCTTTGTGAATCTAAAATTAATAGAGGACCCTATTTCCATCACACAGAAGTCAGACAGCACCTCCCGTTTCCGCAGACATATTATGACCAGAGGATATGGGGCAGTCTGGTTCTCTCTAATTTTCAGTTATACTTCTCTCCATCTATCTTTCCAGTCACCTGACTGTGCCAATGGCCCTTGATGGATAAAGCAGTGACTGGTAGAAATGCCAGTCAAATGCCAGATCGTGTGTTTTCAACAGGTATCAAAGATGCATAAAGGGCACGATAGCAATTCTTATCGGGTGTGTCGGAAAACTTCAATGTGCATCATACAGTTTGCATCTAAACATTTGCATGTCTCTAAATATTTCCCAAAAAAAGCATCTTTTATCTAAATAATGGTGTCTGTGCGGCAGAAGAGACTGGGAGCTGATTGGTATCTACCTCATTCCCTCTCTAATTGGCCGCGATCATGAGACAGAAAGGCATGAGGCATCACCTGTTATCAGTAGTACCTGATACAAATGCAGATAAGTGGCACCCACAGACTACTGGAAAGACGTTTTTGTAGAATATTCCAAAAAATAAATATGCACACATCATTATGCAGAACCTGAGTTTAGGCAATAAACAGATAAATATGCATTGTACAATTTGCATGAGACACAGGTGATCTGTGAATAAAGGAAACAGTTTGTGTTCGGAGAAAAACTTTGGTTGAGGGAGCAAAATTCAAAACAAGTTTATCAAATGAAGAGAAGATAAATGTAAGTTTCGAGGTTAAGCAAAGATTTGTCTCGTAGAAACAGAACCAGATAATCAGTCTTTTTTGGCAATTAGACGTCTTAATGGCTGCAAATTTACGTGTTTGTTTTTCTCTGACCCAAGTCATGTTTACATTAGATTAAGAAAATCCGTCTTGTAGGGAGAGATTACTTTGTTCACAAGACTAACCCTTGAGCGGAACCATCTAATCATAACAACACCAGTGTTGATAATCCTTGCTCTACCACAGGGCACATCATGTCACTTTTTATGGCTGTTATTTTTCAGTGCTGATCAGATTCTGACAACAAGCACCCTCGTAGCATAGGGGAGTATGTGAAATGCCCGTGTAGACTTAGATAAATCTTTATTATCTCATTTGAATAAATAGTCAAAGGCTCGGAGAGCCAAACAAGTCATCTGGTGAGTGTCGAACCTCAATCTCCTGACTCAAGATGCACATTATGCTTACATTGGGTGGAGTGGGTGGAGTAAATATATAGTTTCATTTGTAACTCAGATTATTCGTCGACAGGGGTGGCATGGTGGCACAGTGGTTAGCATTGTTGCCTCACACCTCTGAGACTGTGGTTCTGCCCTGGCTCCATGACCGTGGAGTTTGCATGTTCCCTGTGTCGTCGTGGGGTTTCCTCTGGGTACTCCCAGTTCAAAATCATGTTGAGGTTAATTGGAGTTACCAAATTGCCTGTGGGTATGAGTGATGTGTGAATGTGCCCTGCGATGGGTCGGTGCCTCATGCTGGATTGTTCCCTGCCTTATTCCACTCATTTCTCAATTTATGGGTATGTACCTGAGTAAAATATACTTTTTTTTTTTGTTTTGCAAACTCCAACCTGACTCTTCCCTCCTTCTCATTAATGAAGGGCTTCTTCCTGCTTTATGGGGCTTCAGTCCTGCTTCTAGAAGCTTGATACGAACTGTCCTAGCAGAGCACTTCACACCACTTAATGTTTCCCATTCTTTTTGAAGGTCACCCTCTGATTTATGTCGGCCATCTCTGGCATTAGAAAGTTGCTTCTGCCCTCTACCTGGCTGGTTTCTGGTTAATGCCGGTGCCTCCTGCTTCACTTTGTTCCTGTGTCCTGTTGTCTTTGAAACTTTGAGCCTGGAAGCAGCCTGTCTCGCAGTGCCGCCTTCTGCCAGCAGAACCAGGATTAAACCAGGATTTTAAAATGGAGAATTAAAAAAAATATACCGTGGTCTCTCATTTCTTCCAGAGTTCTATATTCCATTGTTTGTGCAGTCATGTGTTCCGCTGTACTGTTCATTTCAGAAGTTGGCCAAGACCCAGCGACACTTTACCACACTTCTGTTCATTGTCATCGATGTTTAGTCGAGAACTTCCTTTAGCAAATGGATAGATGGACTCCAACTGGGGAGGCAGCAATGCAGCTTCAAGATCCGCTGTTTTATCACAGCCCCCGGATTACATGCAGACGCAGAGACGGGCATCTGACCGCAGCCTGGGGAGTCCTGGCCTCGGGGGGCCCCTCCAGCAATACTTCTGAGCAACACCCTTATCTTAGCTGCTCTAGTAAAGCAGCCAGCTGATAGGATGCTGCTTTTGATAGAAGTGTTGGTCATGCAATGGATTGTTATTGTGCAAAACTGGAGGGTGCAATCAGAGGACTGCCTGATGGTGGGTGGGGGGGGAGTTAAAGATTTAGAAGAAGTTAATAACTGGGTCATGGGTAAGACGTGTATTTATAACTAAAATGGTATTACATAATCTGAGTGAATAAGTAACATCCATCCATCCATTTTCCAAACTGCTTATCCTTACTGGGTCGCGGGGGGTCCAGAGCCTATCCCGGAAGCAATGGGCACGAGGCAGGGAACAACCCAGGA
>JAODJX010000019.1:181341-205857 GCA_026776945.1 Isichthys henryi
GCATATCACATGGAAGTATACCAAACCATAGTATACCAAAACAGTATTTTGTGGTGTGCCCCGCTACAGTGCATATCACATGGAAGTATACCAAACCATAGTATGCCAAAACAGTATTGTGTGATGTGCCCCACTACACTGCATATCACATGGAAGTATACCAAACCATAGTATACCAAAACAGTATTTTGTGGTGTGCCCCGCTACAGTGCATATCGCACTGAAGTATACCAAACCATAGTATACCAAAACAGTACTATGTTGTGTGCTCTGCTGCAGTGCATATTGCACTGAAGTATACCAAACCATAGTATACCAAAACAGTATTATATGGTGTGCTCTGCTGCAGTACATATTGCACTGAAGTATACCAAACCATAGTATACCAAAACAGTATTGTATTATATGGTGTGCTCTGCTACAGTGCATATCGCACTGAAGTATACCAAACCATAGTATGTCAAAACAGTATTATGTGGCATGCTCCGCTAACTGAATTTAATAAACATAAAGATACTCCAAGTTTATATAGATTACTAACTTTTTGGTGTCACAAAACGCATCTCATAAATATTTTGGCTGTGTTACTAATCTGCTTATCAAATTGTGGGTGTAAATAAGTGTCTGTATAGTACAGAAACGCTGGCATCCAGCCAAATGTTCCGCCTGTCATCTGAAGCCCTGGTGATTATTGTACATGCATGATATAATATCGATATATTTCCCAGCCTTACATACTGACTAACAACATCCCTCACTCCCTTAAAGCTTGTTTCACAGCAACATCATAAAGTTATTCTTCAGAGGGATGCTCTTCTGAAAGTTCCTCCTCATGGTGCCTAACCTACCTTCTCGGTCATGATGTATATGCTTCACAGTACTACAACTGACCCCATAACCAAAGCTCGCCTTTCACGGAACGTTTTCTTTCCAATGGTTTGCCCTTGGCCACTCTTTTAATGCTTTGAAGTTTCACCTCAAAGAATCTGCTCCAAATCACGGATCTATGGCTAATTAGAATTTTTTTTTTTAATCATAAAAAAATAAAGTACAAGCACGGTCATGACCTCTCAACAATTCCACCAGAAACTAGACCAATTACTTAAATATCAGGAACTAACTTTAAAGCTGTAAAAACTCCCTGAAATCGGCTTGGTGATTTTGACACAAAGTATAAGCACAAGTTATGATTACTGCCCGGTCTCTGCTTAGCCCACACATATTTCATCTTACATTACAGATAAAATAACCCCACTTTTCATCTGAATCTCAGTATGTAATTTTAAACATCCCGATTTATTCACAGCAGCGTGACTAAGCTCGAAAATAAACTACATTTCCTGCCCAAATTCTTTATCGACCGATTTTGACCTAGTTTCTACAAACTTCACAAATGCCAACCAGTTTATGGAGCTACTGAAAGTGTAAGCAAATAAGGAAAGTGTCGTCACAAATGCTGCAGGCCAGTCTTGAAATTATGAATGGCAACTCTAAAGAAAAACGTGCCCTACATACAGACATTATGTATATAATCCAGCCATCTTCCAACCACTTACCCAATACAGGGACAGCGCAGGGCAGAGGCAGCCTGGTTCAGTACAGGCCTGACACCACGGGCAATCTGGTGACATCATTTCACCGATGTGAAATCCTTTCGGCTGCAGACGAACCCGCAGCAGCAAAAGGAAATTCAGGTGTAGAGCATGCATGTGTACACAGGCAGCCAGAGTGGGACCTGAGCTCCCCACCCCAGAAGGAGGGAGGCTACAGTGCCACCATGCTTCTTATCATTCACTTAATGCATCAATTACAATCTATTACTTTTACTTTTGATGTTAGCATGTTTTGGGGGGGTGGGTTCAGCAGCCAATTGTAAAAACAACTCACAATCTGAAAAAAAAATAAATAAAATGCACCAACTGGTCAAAATAATTGCTCATCCAGCTGTCATAGTTGACCTTGGCAACAGATTAGAGGGCAGGACACATGAATGCCCCACCCTGTTCTTCATACATCTGTCAGTGTATAAGGTAACACGCTTTAAAACACCCCCACCCGGTTCATGCTCACGGTCCCAACGTTCACACATACTGACTCACGGGCTTTGAGGCTTGAGTCCTTGAGGGCTTAGGGCTGTCCCACTATCAAATTGTCAAGTGCATGAGGGCTCTCAGACATTAGAGCCCTTTATGCAGACTTTCCATAAGTCTGCATTTATGAAGACTGTCTGAGGGAACTACTCACAGTTCATAGCATTTTACCAGGGGAAGCCCAAAAGCATAAATGGTAAACAAACCATTTCTTTTAGTTTTTCCTTAATGGTACCATTTTGACAAATAAGTGTAAATTGATTATTTGACAATTACCTCTCATCCACTCCTCCACTCCGTAATGCAAGAGCCTGGAACACATTCAAATTAGACAGCTGCTCCCTTAAGTGTCCTGGCCGTGAAGAAAGTGCAAATTTAAAAATAAAAAGTCCCAAAGCCACAAGAGTAAGGAATGTTTTGGCGTTGTCAAGGTTACGTGGCAATGTGCTGTTCCATTCCTATATATACACACCATTTCCAGCCCTTGTGGCCTCTGGCACTAAATCACTTACTAGGTGACATTAATTAAGTCTGCGAGGGTTCAGAGTTTATACAGGGGACACAGGGATTGGGTCTTAATCTCAAAAGGTGGAGAAGATTGACACATAAACCAGGACTGATAAGACACAAGTGCTTTAGAAGGTCCCATATGAGTCAGCAGGGCTCCTTCACAAATGGAGAAATTAAAATATGTGCCGGTATAATACCTAAAGGGAACAGTAAGGACAAAATGCATTTAGGTGAAGAGTTACCACTGAGCTAAAACTACACTCATGCTGCCTGCCCTGCTGATTTTGATGCAACTGCCCTCAACAACTTATGGTAAATCACCCACCCACTCCAGCTTCCCCACACTGAATTGTGTAACTTTATACATGAAGTGCTGCCTGGTTGCTCTACAGGCTTGTATGGTTCAGTAGGAGCAGCTGCAGGTTCTCGACTGAAGCCAAAAGCTCCTACAGTTTTATCCATCCATCCATCCATCTCCTGTAACCACTTGTCCTACTCAGGATTGCAGGGTTCCAGAGCCTATGGCTGCAAGGCAGGGAACAACCCAGGAAGGGGCAACAACCAACCACAGGGCACATTCACACATCTTTGGACATTTGGTAATTCAAATAACCTCAGCATGCCTTTGGACTGTGGGGGGGGGGGGGAAGCCAGAGTACGGTGAGAAAACCCCATGACGATACGGGGAAGGCATGCAAACTCCACACACGGAGTCATGGCACAGACTCAAACCCTTATGTTGTGAGGCAACGCTGCTAACCACTGCGCCACCGTGCCCCCCAAAGAGCAAATAACCTGCGTTTCATTGGTGACATTGGACTCAGAAGCCACCAACAGCCAAGAAGCTTTATTTGACAATCTCCAGACACCCACATGAGTTCCTATCCAATTTACAGTGAGACGCTACTACAAGAGGTGTGCTAACTGATTAGCAGACTTACCAGTATTACTGCACACGGCTCATTAGCAGTCAAGCAAACCAGTTCATGGTTATGGGTTGACACTTCACACCCAGTCAGGGCATGAACTAGAATCTGTAAAAATCTGGGTATTATGGGCTGACAGCATTAAACCATTACACTACTTCTCTAATCCTTAAAGTCATCTCACATATTACGCAAAATACATTTTTGCTAAAATGAGGTGTATTCAATCACACATTGTCATTTAACTCCTTCTTAAAACGCTGAGAGATCAAAAATTACAATGGGAGAGGTGTTTTTTTCCCTTCACGTCTATTGCATCAAATGCTTTTTTGTCAGGCACACAATGAACTTTAGCTTTGATGAGGGCAAAAATAAATTACAATATAATTTGGTTTTTGAAGCTTCTGTTGAGGTCTTTGTGAGGAAGGACAATCGAGTTGAGTATAATCACCTCCGACGGGATATTCACGTTACAGCCTGAAAAAGAACATTAAAAGAAGGTAGCATGAAGAAAAATTCAGCTTTCATTCACCTAAATCAGCATGTTATCCTACAGTTCCAGCTTCCGGAAAATACTTTACCCAGAATGGTTATCGAGGGTGTCAGTTTCCCATCTCTGAAGAGAGTCTCGCTGTCGATTTTGGCATAAGGGTCATTGGGATTGGGGTCGCTGGGTGTTCCCTCAACCCTCGCCCACCTGCCAATCGTGCTGTCCCATCCCACAATGCTGTTCAGCACGCAGCTGTGGTCCTACGAAGTGGCACGTGAAACATCAGGATGAAACTCTTTTCAGGAAACTCAATGTTCAAAGCATGCCCAACACTTCTGCTTCATTTCCCAGAGACAAAAAAGAAATAAATCACTACTCCAGAGAATTCATTTACGTTAAATTTTCGATTTTGACAGAAACTTTTGAGATCCGGGATTAACAAAGACTTAAGTGTCTGAAACCGCAGCAGAGGTGATTTTCTTTCTTGTAATCAATAACAGAACGAACGGTATTTATCCAGAAGGAGTCCAAGGCTCTACGTTTTCTCAGAGAAGCAATCAGGCCATGGTCTAGCCGCCGGAATTCTTTAATTTGCTCTGCTGTGCTTTGGAAGAAAAACTGGCTGAACTGGTTCAAGGCCGCTAGATGTAAACAATCAGCGCCTAGAAGCCATAACAAGGTGGAACCTGCCTGCAAGGTAGCCCCATGAAGGATGATGGACTCTCTCACTCGAACTCCTGCCCCTATAGTCACCCCTGTGCCAATAGAGACATTAGGACCTAACTGCAGGAGGAGGAAAATGATAATTTCAGCGTATGGAAATTATGTTAGAGCGTAAAAAAAAAAAAAATTAAAATTAACAAATCTGCCTCTCAATCTGCTGTTTGAGATACTTCAACTGAAAAATTAACTTACTACGGCTGTTGGGTTGATCTTAGCAGTTGGGTGAATGTACACATTTCCTACGGAGAGCAAACTATGTGTTAACATACAAGAAAACTACAGTTCATCCTGAGAGAGACAAGCGCAATGTTAGCGCTTACCGCTAATTTTTGGACCTGCTTCTCCGTTCTCCGCCAGCCTCTCTGGGTGAGTCTGGTGGTACTGGTTCAGGTACAGGCGACTGGCATAAATGGCAGAGCTGTCCGGAGAACAGCAGACGGGCAGCTCAGACACACTGGACACCAACGTGCCGCCGGCCATGAGCATGTCCTTTCCCGTTTGTGTAAAATCCGTCTCGCCCTCATTACTCCGTGATCCGTCCCCCGCCGAGCAAGCAACGGGGACTCACCCAGCCGACTTGATCTGGCTCCAGAAGCCTGTGGTTTTGTAGACGTACAGCTTGCCTTGGCCAGCCAACGCGGTGAATATGTCCTGTTCCAGCCGGATCACTTCTGCCCGCTGCCAGCCGTTGGTCTGTTCCTCTCTGTGAGAGAAGCACAGCTCTTATACAGCATCACTACCTGGCTCTACGCAGCCAGCAGGCCCCTTGTTCTTAATAAGCAACAAGTCAGTTCAGCTCACTAAGGTGCAGATGCCTGAGGGGTAAAGACAACACGGCTTTGGGCTCCACTCCACAGTGACTGCCCTGCCGTCCAGTCAAAGACGGGAAGCTAAAGCAATTCACCCTCACCAAAATGCTCCTATCTCTTCCATCCCATCCAGTACATGGTGCTGCTACATTGGCTTTTTAATGGTTTGTGTCATTCGGGACAGTGGAGATGATTGAAATGAAATCAGAGAAGGAACTGGGATATGAAAGCATGCTGTGGTCAAAATAAAAAGTCTGGGAATGTCAGCAAAATGACAGTGAATGACCAGAACAGTTCCGGAAAAATCTCAAAGCAAGAACACCAATAGATGTAGCTGAAATTGTTGATGTTTGTAGGACATCCCCATGGTGACACTAAAGCTGTATGTCGGCAATCGAATAACGCTTCTTAATTTAATTCTCTAAGGCTTTACATCCCATTTAAGAGGAATGAAACCCAGGACATATCGACTTCAATCTTCTGACATACAGATACTCCTTAACTAATTTACTTATTCAGTGACAGTAGTTATTTACTTAATTTATCATATGGTATTCGACTTACGATATTTTCAACTTACGATGGGTTTGTCGAAACGTAACCCCATCGTAAGTCAAGGAGCATTTGTATGGGTACTGATTTAGCAGTCAGGCACTGGAAAGAATGCTGTTAAAATCACTTGCCTGTAAGTAAGCAGAAGCTGCCCCTTTCATTGTATTAAAAAATAAATTAAGATTACAGAATCTTCTTTTTTATAAAACAAACACTTCAAGAAAAAGCATACTAATTGCACCTGGGCACGATTTACAGAGTACTACACAAACAGGGGGGCTAATTAAAGCTTTCTAACCCTCCCCCACGATGGGATCACCTCATAGGCTGACTTACCCCGCATAGGGATATCTGGGGATGTCAAACAGGGAAGAAAATGATGGCAGGAAGGGGTGGGAGGGAGGAGAAGAAAAAAGGGGAAAATGAACAAAATTGAGGGTAAGAAATGGGAAAAAAAAATCAATGCAGACACCCATCAGAGGACCTCAGGGGGAAAGCAGGGTTTCCTCCCACTCACAACAGCATGTCCTGCTGGTTCTTCTGGAAGACGGCCCCGATGTGCTGGAAGATTTCCGGCGTAAACAGATAGATGCCACAGTTGATGATGTCACTCACGAATGTGCTGGGCTTCTCCACATAGTGCATCACCTACGGTGCAGGGAAAATCTCCATAAGTACTGACTCATACTTCCTCTGCACCTCACCGGTGTAAACAGGCACAGACCCAAAGGGACGGGAAGAAGCTATTAAATTACCTCATTTGTTTGCTGATTTTCCACAATACAGCCATAGTTCATGGATTGTTTCCTATTGGCCTAAATTATCAAAAAAACAAAAAAAAAAACAACAAAAAATCTGCCAATTCAGCATCAGGGTGTTTAATGGTTTTTCACAGGACAGCACATACCAACCCACCCTCTACCACCCTATGTCCAGTAGCGCCTCCTGCTGGATATATTCGAAAACCAACACCAAACATTGCCAGTTAACTTTTCTTTATTACTCAGGTTTATTAAATAACATGGGTAACACAGGTAGACTGCAAGCCGGAGGAGAGCTGAAAGCCACAGTCAGAATTAGCAGACCTCCCCCCTCCTACCCCCCAGCGACATTTATAAACCCTAACCCTTCTCATGTCATCAGATCAATGATGTCCTGACCGTCGTCCCCAGGATGACAAAGCTCGGCGCATCTCCATGCTCCTTCTGGAAGTCCAACATCTCCATCAGAGGGAACTCGGAGCAAACATCAGCATTCATGATGAAAAAGGCCTCCGGGCCGCCGGACAGGATCTGATCCCTGAAATGATAGACGCCCCCCCCCGTCCCCAGGGCCGCGTACTCCTGCAGGTACCTGGGAGTCCGGCAGTGACGCTCAGTTACGAAAAGCCAACCTTCGTTAATATCAACAGTATTCAGAGTAACAAAGGAAAATAAACAGGACTAATTACGCCCTGAAAAACACTCCGTTACATTCTTATCTATAAGAATCAGATCGTACTTATAGCAGAGACACCTTCTGCAACAATGTTAGTGATTAAGCAGCCATTAAGACTAAATGACTTCCAGAGTGGCACTACAGGATTATAAGCCTCATGTTCCAACTGAAAGTGCCTTAGTTTTGATTGTGGAGTCCTAATCAGAACTAAAGTGAATCCCACTGTAAGTTTTACTTGCTTATAGTACTTCAGCTTGCGAACTACAGCAATAATTACACAGGACCTAATATTAATAACGAAACATTGGAATGATTGGAGTGAGCATAATGGTGAAAATTAGACAATTCATAAAAATGTATAAATATTTTATATAAACATACAGGGTGGGCCAGTAGAAAGTATACACATTTTATTTCACCAAGTTATTTTTAAAGCAGGTATACAATTTTTATTTTACAGTACTGATTGGGTCACGTTTAGTCTCATAGGTGTTGGAAATGTCCTCCGTCGACGTTGATACATTCCGCAATATTAATCGCCTCCGCCCTTCCTTCACCCCATCCCCCCCCCCATACCACTGCTATCCTTGTTCACAGTTTAGTCACTTCACAACTGGATTACTGCAGTTCCCTTCTGTTTGGTCTGACCAACACATCCCTCCATAAGCTTCAATTACTTCAAAATTCTGCTGCTCGTATTATTACTAAAACCCCCTATATACATCATATCACCCCCGTCCTGCAGTAGCTGCACTGGCTCCCGGTACATTGACGCATTAATTTCTCCTCTATACGTTTAAGGCCATCCACAACCTCGCTCCTCCATACCTGTCTGATTTTATTCACCTTGCTACTCCCTCTCGTTCCCTCAGGCCTTCCTCTTCTATTCACCTCCCTTCTGCCACCTTGTTACCATGAGCAGCAGGACATTCTGCTGCTCTGCTCCCCGACTCTGGAAACTCTTTACCAAAAGACATTAGAAAAATAAACTCCTTTTCTCTTTTTAAATCTAAACTCAAAACATCTCTTTAAAAGTGCCTACTCTCTGTGAATTCTTTTGGCTTTTTATACTGTTTAGTTTTCTGATTGTTCTTTGCTCTGTAATTCAGCACGGTGTCCATGCGTGCCCTGAAAGGCGCCTTTAAAACAAAATATATTGTTATTATTATACATTCCTGCAGCCTGTCCCTGACACTGTGACACACTTTAGCACACAAATCTCAGTTAGCATCAGTATCCACTAATGCTTGCGAGATGAACTCTTTCAATTCACCCACTGTATCGGGCTTCCTCTCAAAACTCTTCTCCTCTACTACGCCCCCCCAAAAAAAAGACTATGGGTGTCATGTCGGGTGAACATGATGGGCAGCCAATACTGGCACGTCGCCTGATCCAAAGCTGCCGAAAGATCTCAAGGTAGCTAAAGTGTGTGACAGTGTCAGGGACAGGCTGTAGGAACGTATCAACGTCGACGGAGGACATTCCCAACACTTACAAGACTAAACATCACCCAATCAGTACTGTAAAATAAAAACTGTATACCTACCTTTGTCCCACTCTGTGTGTGTGTATATATACATAATGTAATATATTATACAAAACTATGTCATTACATATACATAACGTTGAAAGATGTCACCTTATGGAGATCTTGAACTCCTGCTGTGCACAAGCCAAAAATCGCGTAAGTTCTTCATTTGGCTGATAGAAGCCGATAAGCAATATCTCTTTCATATTTGGAACCTATATCAGAAATACAAATTAAGCAAATTAGTTACCTGTGAAGCTTTTCCATATGTACTCACATACTTTGAAGGAATTCAAGTTTCACCCCTCAGTCTCCGTCTACTGATCAACCATGTATGAATCTTTTAACTACTGCGCCCTCTGCTGGTATACTACACACAGACCCCCGCTTCATTTAATCTGAAGCTAGCAATTGCGGCTAATAAACGTCTACGCGTAACGTATGATTACCGAATGACAAAAAATAAAGCAAAAAAGGCAATAACGAGATAAAAACCGGGACTGATGGTCGTGCGGAGGTCCGTAAGCTCACCTTGGCGCAGGCCTCTATGTGATGCTGCAGCATCGGGACCCCGGCAACTGGGAACAGGGGCTTCGGGACCTCGAAAGACAGCGGCCGGAACCGGGTACCTGGCAGGACAGACCATAGACGGCGCTCAGGACGATGTGCTTTCCCATGCCCAGTATTACATTAACAGAGAGAAACTGTTAATAATCTAAAGGGAATTAAACAATTAATGACACGTGTAAAAATAATTAATAAAAGAGTCAATTAAATGGCTAATGAATAGTACCATCAGAGTTAACCTCAGTCATATAACATAGCCACGTCATCAAAACCCAGCTGCGCAAAGCAGGTCTGTCATGTATTTACTTGCTGCCCGTATGTTCATGGGGCGGATAAAGTGTCCTCTTAATTTTCACGCTGTTTTAACTAGCTGCACTTTTACCTTTTTGCGGCCCTCCGATCAGAATGACTGTTTTCAGCATCTTATATATTCCTGTATATTCGCTGTATATTCCTGCGAGCTGTTCGGGTGCGTCCGGCGGTCCGCCGTGGGAGCTGCGCCGGGCGGCTTCCCGTGAGTATAAACTGTACAGTAATAAACTACGAAATCAGGGAATATACGCAGATATCATTCTAAAAACAACCCAGTATTGCTTTCGGTGACATTTGTGGAAAAGCCGGAAATCTAAAGCCTGCGAACCCAAATCAGAATTGACAGATATCTACAACGACGTAAATCGGTCAGATGATAAAACCGGTTCATTCAAAGTCTTCCTTGAACACAACTCAGCATTTTATGTTAGAATTAATTACACAAAAAAAACACTTTAGCTTCTATCCTGCTTCCTGTCAACTGAACGTGAATCCATCCGGCTCCGGGGGATTATGGGAAACGTAGTTGTTTCTCAGGTCTGAATAGCTTGCTAGTAAATTATTGTTAAGTCATGTGACAGTTATCAGATGACTTGACAACTAGGTCAATGCTGAAGACAGACATTTAAAATAAATGAAACAAACACCCAAGTACATGTATTTTATTAAAATCTCATGCTGTATGTATATTATTCTATTTGGAAAATGTATACATTACATTTCAGCTTTTTATGTGGGTAGATTTCCATGGTAGTTATGACTTCACAGAACTGGGGGAGTCAAAGGTGCTTCCTGGAACCTTCTGAGAGCTAAATGGCGCAAAGTACTCGGCAGAAAAAGAGAGAACATCGTCCGGTTTGCGGAGCAGTAGGAACTGCAGGAAGTCAGCCAGCAGGGCTTTGAGTTCGGGGTGCTCTCGCACATATGAATCATGACTGCTTCTCAATTCTTCCTGTACCACAAACCAAAATGACCCAAGAGGAAAGAACCTTTTATTGCAGCACTTTGCACAGATTAGCGGATCCATCCACCTGTTTGCAAAACCACTAACCCAGACGATGGTTTACACGCTGTGTACTAAAACATTAAAAAGCACAGTAACTCCTAATGCCAATCAATCATTATATCAACGACAATCACATAACATGTCAAACATTAGACAAGTGCACCTTTCTGTCCAGAAATCTGGAGAACATCTGCATGTCTTCTTCCCACACCAGGGGTTTCTCTTCAAAAAGGGGTTTCTCCTTTTCTTTTACTGGGGGTGGGTGGTCGGTGAGGCAAAAGCAATATTGTAACTAGCCTTTAATATAGAATTTTTCCCTCCCAGTTTAATCACAGCAGATGAGGGACCGTGTACATTTACCTGTTACTTTGTCCGCAGGCTTGTGAAGCAGCTTCATCGTTACCGGTGATCCAACTTGCACTCTGCTTGCAAGATGGCTGCAAAACAAAACACAGCTAAATCCACACAGGCAACCAAATTACATCTGGCACAGAGATTTTCTGTTGACATTTTAGGTTGCCAGTCAATAAACAGTTAAGACCTCCTGTCACCTCATGGGTTTTATCAAATGCTTCCAAACAATTTGAGCTCTGTAACATTCTTCGTGTACTTAAAAGTATCTTAAGGGGGAAAAGTCCGTCTTGAAACAAGTATGCTACTCACCTCCCCAAAATAACACATCTCGCTGATAGAGCTGTATTCATATACGGAAGCATTATATTCACATTTACTCATTTATCTGACACTTTTATACAACGTGGCTTACAGTAGAGGGAAGGGATACAATTTGTGTGTGATCCCAGGGTTACAAAGCTTATGTGGAAGAGACATGTGAGATTCCTGCTTACCCATCTGAAAGAAAGTAGCAGTGCCATGTAGCAGGGATATCTGTAACAGACTCCACTGTCCTCTGAATGCCAAAGACATCCATGAACTCTGTTCCCAGCAACTGCTTCCTCTCCCCTAGTACTTTCTGTTTAAGGCAAAAGAATACTAAAATTACCCGCAGACTACGTCAGTGGTGTTCATGCAAACATCAAATCAAAATCAAACATGATAGACACTAGCATGCCAACACTTTCTCATACATAGTTGACCTGCTTTAGGTTTGATTGCCCATTCTACGCTTAACACTTTTGACAACAAACTTGGAGCACTTACGTAGGTAGAAAGACAGATCTGAGTCTCAGAGTCGAAAGACAAGAATACCATGTTCTCTGGGAAAACCTTCCTTTGAGCTAGAATTCGCAGAATAAGAAGATTTGAGGCCTCTGACACAAATCCCTCCAAAGAGCTCACTAGAAATGTGAAGGACTGGCTCTTCACATCCTGAGAGAGAAATAAAAATGAATGATGTACTAGGATGTCATGTTGGGGAAAGTGGCTGTGTTACTTACAAACTCAAAAAGAAAAATCACAAAATTTACACATCTATAGCAGTATTAATCAAACTGAACTTCAGGGACCCCTGGACAGTATAATTTTTTGCTCTCTCACAAGTTCTTGGTAGAAAAGAATGTGGATTTTTTGACAGGGAGCAAAAACGTGGACTGTCTAGGGGTCCCAGAGAACCGAGTCGAGAAACACTGCTCTGCAACACATTATGGAACACATCAACAGATGGATCCGTCTAATACAGAAGAACAAAACACTGAACAAAGTTCAATTAAAATGAATAAGAAAGTGACGTGCAGGTGTGTGTCTAATGTGACATTTTTAATCTCAGTTTATTACAACAAATCTTTTAATAATCACATTTAACAATTAATTAGGTCAGGAACACAACAGAGCAGAAATCCGCTAACCTCTCCCTCCGTGATGATTTTATTCACCACCAGCTGATCACCATTTCGCACCATGTGAGACTTCCTGTCCAAACTGTGGACCTGAAGCTGAAGTTTCCCATTAAATTGTTACTGTCGTTGCAAATTCACACACTGAAGCTGATTCATTATGATTTTAATGGGTGATTAATTTAAATAAAGAAGTTACTAATCATGATGTTGGTAATTACAATGGGGTAACATCCGAGTCTATTCTTTTTGGTAGAAAAAGCTATATGTAGAACATATAATTAAATTGTAATTGTTTTGGATCTTTTCCCTATGCAGAAATGCCTTCTTTCCAGGCAACACAGGTCAGCAAGGCCGTCAGGACTTTTCAGCATTATTGCCCAGTTTAAAACACGTTAGGAAAATAATCAAAAAGTAATCAAATGTAATAAGTTACTTTGATGACCTAATCAAGATAGTTACATTACTTATTACTCATTTTGAACAGGGTAACTAGTAATCTATAACCTATTACATTTCAAAAGTAACCTTCCCAACACTGTATTTACATAAATTGAATGAAGTCTGCAATGCTGCCATAATTGACAGAATGCACCACTAGGTGGTGCTGTGAGGCTGCTGTGTACAGTACAAACACCAAATCAAATGCGTATACAAACTATTTTGCACAATAATGTGAAAGTCTTAGGCCATTACAAAAATTATTTAAAGCTATTTATCTGTTTAGTAAATTTCCCCAGAAAAAAAAACAGAATTAGGCAATTCGCAAATGAATGGTAACATATAAAGTAACAAAAAATTGTTCTCCAAAAATGACAGATTTTTTGGGAGACAAGAACATCACCACGTCATTTCTCAAATCTCTCCAGAGAGACACCCCAGTCATTTGTAAAATTTCACCACCAAGTAAACTTAATTAGTCAAATAACCCCTCACAACATAATTAAAGCATAATTTTCTTTGGCTGCCTAAGAGTACATCAGATAAACAAGCACTGGAGGGGAATTCCACACAAAAAGTTCATTTAAATAAAAATTTTGGAATGTTTGGGACCATGTCCTTACATAGCAGACTGCCATCTGGTGAGGCAACAACTTAGCAAGAGAAGCACTTGGCGCATGTTGAGGGCCATGAGTGGTGCACAGCCTGGGACAAAGAGAAACTGGGCAGCTGAGTTTGCTGGGGGTGGGCGATGGTGACGCTCAGCTAGGGCGCCACGTGACCTACGATCGGGAGTGAAGGTCCTTCACACTCACAGATAACTAACCACCTATTTACCAGATGCTTATCCTAGACAGGACCACAGGAAATGCCCTGGACCACAAAACAGGCAATAATCAAACTTTATATAAACACTCAGAAATAAAATCTATATAATAATGGACCATAAGACATTAAGCAGCAGGTTTACTGACATTCAGTGGAATTCCCCTCGAAAACCACCACAAACAGATGCTACCTATTACTAAGCACATCTATGGATAATAATCAGGAAATACCTGAACATACTCGTGGTGGGTCTGTTCTAACGTCTCAAGTGTCTTTGAAATGTAAGCTGTTGGTGAATAATAAACAGGTAAAACAAAGCAACACATCCACCCATCCATCCATCCATCTTCCAAACACATATGAAGAGTAGTGGAGAGCTGAGTCAGTGCCAGGAACAGTAAGGTACCAGGAGCACACGGGATGGGCTGCCAGTCAAACACAAGGTACACGCTCTCACACACACAAACACACACCTACGTACCTATCTAAATGGGGACAGTCCATTCATTTCTATGGGAAAAACCCTAATCCCGATCACAACACCCTTAACCCCCACCCATCCCTAACCTTAACCATAAGTAACCATACAAAATACAAGACTTTTGGCATTTTTACTTTTTTTGATAACATTTATAGATTTTCATAAGGCTGAGGTTATCCAGATGGGGACCTGAAATGTCCCCAAAAGTAAGGAAAGTTCAGGTTTTATATTTGTATATTAATTATTTTGGTCCCCAAATTATGCAAGCCCACACACAGAGAGAGAGAGAGAGAGAGAGAGAGAGACTCACATGATTTAGGGACACCAACTCTCCTAACTTCAAGTCTTTGGACTGAGAGAGAAACTGGATTCCCTCACAACATGGAGGGACATTTAAACTGTGCACACACACAGGTATCAGGAAACCCACTAAGCCCACTACCCACTGTGCCACTAAAAGACTGGAAGTAATTTTATTGGCTAGAGGAGGAAACCATTACTCTACTGTACATTGTCTTTTACCACCCAGTGTCATACCTACCCATGATAGATGTTCCACATGGTATATCATCAATTGAGCCATGGCTGTTAGCATGTAGAAGATAGCACTGTTCGTTGTTATAAACTGCATTCTGTACAGTTATGGTGAACTCCCCCAATTCCCGTCCAGTATCTGACACTGTAATCAAGGAGTCTGCAAACAGACATTGATCGAGTTCCCTTGACTCTGTAAGGGGGAAAAAAACATATCTGTATATCAATATTGGGTCCATGGGTCATCCCAGTCATGCCATTTTAATTCAACCAATGGCCTTTGCAAGTCGCAAAAAGTTCCACGGTGCTTTTATCCCAAAGTCCTGTTCATAGTGATGTAAGTTTATGAAGTTTTTCATGCTTTTATATCGTGCTGCTGAGTCACCTTGTAATTTGGCATTACCCCAAAACTAAGACATATAAATGCAACACATATTGATGTAGTGAATAACAGGAATATTCTCTAAATTGTTTGTTATTCTGTTGATCTGTCAGCAGCAAACGATGGCCACATCACGTGACCCATCAAAGTAGTTCTAAACATTCCGCGGAGATCTAACGTATAAGCGATTAGTAACTGCGCTTCACTCTGAGTGCCAGTGCAGACTTGCGGGGTTGTACCTCTATTCAGATCACCTTCTCGTCCCAATACGCCACATGTGTAGGATACGTACCAATACTGGACAAAAAATCTTTAGCTTCTGTGGAGGGCGCGAGCTTCGCGTCATCCTGCCGAGTTTCTTCTTCCATTGCACTAATGGATTCAGCACAGTACGTGGCCAGAACGAGAAGTTACAGAAAATAAATAACATGTTGCTGGTCTGCCCGGCAAGTGTAGCTTACAGACTTCATCCAAGTTTTGCACATTGTGGAAGCTAAGATTAATAACGGCTATTTCGAAGATCACAACCCCCCTGCAAGCGCAGCTCTTTATATGACAAGTAACGTAAAATGTAGATTTACATTAGGTAAATCAACAATTGAAGTGAGTGGTACCAAAGGTTTAATGACGGTAATGCCGTATTACGCAAAACCGCTAATCTCACCTTACTGGGTCCAAGGGCACCGTGAGTGTTTCTACCCCTCAAACTGTGCCGGTTTCCATGCCGACGACGCTTCATCTAAGTACCGTAAAACTGCAATATAAGCGCACTCAGAACACCCAGACACGAAAACCATCCTCAGAAACGGTTTATTGTTAACAATCAAAAGTCATATTTTTTAAACATACTTAGTCTTATGCAAACACTGTACATAATAAAACCACACTCTGTTCTTTGTGTCACTGCAAATGACTCATGTAACGGAATGTCACCATTAGAGGTGGAAAGTTCAGGTTCGAGAAAATAAAAATCCAGGCCAAGATTTTATTTTAACCAACCAGCTGAGTACTCTGGGACTGTGACTCATCATATTCAACTGGCTGGTTGATACAAAATCTTGGTCTAGATTTGTACTTTCTGGGTCTGAACTTTCCACCTCTGGTCACCATTTCATTTGGGGGTGGCCAGTGTGTATGCAGATCTTTAGGATAA
This sequence comes from Isichthys henryi, assembly GCA_026776945.1. Lineage (NCBI taxonomy): Eukaryota > Metazoa > Chordata > Actinopteri > Osteoglossiformes > Mormyridae > Isichthys > Isichthys henryi. The sequence goes on from JAODJX010000019.1 coordinate 197,904, forward strand.
CCTTTAGGACAGCTGTTCAAACCCAGCTGTGAGGACTCTTCAGCCAATCAGACCTCTAATCGGCAATCCAATTAGGCAGTCGCAGCGAAAGCCAGCATATAAACTGGCCCTTTGCGGATAAGACTGGCCACCCCCTCGTTTTATTCACATGCAACTTTATGCACAAGGAGGAAAAAAAACAAGCTCAAACATCTTAATGAAATCATATGTGACTCGTGTGTATCTCACGTGACTCTTGTACATATCTGTACACCAGTGCATCAAAATTGAGTGAATTAGTGCAGTGAGCAAAATCATTTAGTTCGCTTTAAATATCAGCTGACAAAGAACTGATCGTACACGAGGAACAAGTGAAATATGAATGTAGCATCTGGTCATCAACATACAAGTCTGTACCTTCCATGGCAACACAGAATTCCATTTCATGTCAGGCAAATACTTGGTGCGTTTCCGCGATCAATGGAATTTATTTATTTCCACTTTTGTAAAAAGAATCCGTCTGATAAAAATCACTTTAAAAAACAGGCAGCCATAGCAAACGAAGTTATCTATGCTTTGAGGTTAGACAACCGGTTCTTAGAAATGCTCAAGATCTCAGTTCAACAAATCACTCTAGTCAGTCTCTCAGAGGTTCAAAAACTTCTACAAAGGAATCATTCATAGCTTTCGTTTAGACAGCTAATTACCACTCATATGTATAAAGTGAGATTGTCATCTATGGTTATGATTTAAACAATAATACATGTTACGACTAGTGTATCTGTCATTCGCTCACTCTGAAGTCAAATGTTATTTCAGAAACGCAAACTCAAATGGACTCAGTCCAATATGAATCCAAAATGAGAGCAGAAGTCTCAGACACCTCATTTCATGGCTGGACACCAAAAAACATTTGGCATGTGAAGACTGGGTAGTGCTGTAATTCACCATCTTTTTTTCTTTTCATTTTTTCAAGCAGCATCTCATCCTCGATTCCAGACACCCAGGTGCACTCAGAGAGAGGTGCCTATCTCCCCTTGTAGATGTCCTTACGCCTGCGTAACTCCTCCAGGACGCGAGCCCTGAAGTGGGCCCAGTCCTCGTCCGGCTCCTGCTGGAGACCCAGAGATCGGTGCAGTTCTGGAGAATGGCTCCGCAGAAACGGATTGTACTCCTTCTCCTCCTGGATGGTGGATGGACTCTGGAACCAGAGGCAGGACTAGGAGTAAGTCCTGGCAGCAGGGGTGCTAATGCTGCACCACTACACACTAATGCTGCACCACTACACACTAAATGCTGCACCACTACACACTAAATGCTGCACCACTACACACTAACGCTGCACCACTACACACTAACGCTGCACCACTAAACACTAACGCTGCACCACTAAACACTAAATGCTGCACCACTAAACACTAAATGCTGCACCACTACACACTAATGCTGCACCACTACACACTAATGCTGCACCACTACACACTAATGCTGCACCACTAAACACTAAATGCTGCACCACTACACACTAACGCTGCACCACTACACACTAACGCTGCACCACTACACACTAATGCTGCACCACTAAATACACAAACTGATTTGGCAGTCAAGTAAATAAAAGGGCCAAAAATGGCAAGAACTTTATTTTTTTCATGGTTTTAACAATGAATCAATGGTAAGGAAATGATCAATAATTAAACAAAAATAAAATAGCTTATTATAGGACAGCTTTTATGTTAGATCTGAAAATAAACTTGTAGATACAGTTTTTACAGAATTAAAATTGTTCCATTCAGTTTTGATGGCTTCAAACAGTTGCTAAGTGGAAGAAAAATATTTCCCAACTAGGTCTTAATTAACATCAGACTGAATGTTCTTTATTGAGTCTAAATCTCGATGCTGACCAGGCTGAAACAGACATATGAACTTCTCACACCACTCGTGCTGTGGTTCTCATGTCACTTTCAATGGGGTTTGCAGTGCAGATCGGAACATCGTCTTATTGCGAACAGCTTCTGACCAATACTCTTCTCTGCTGTGAAATAAGCCTTTCTGCAATATTTTCCTGCACTTGATTTTCACACTGAAACAGCTCACCAGCCCCAGCGGCTGAAAAGGCTGCCCACTTCACAACACCTCTTCCTTCACATTTTACCGTAGTTGATATGCATTCAACTCAGACTGCAAATTACTTCACTCAACTCCACTAAAACCACTAGCATAAAATTGTTCCATACTCTGCCAAAACAGCAGTGGATTATTAGTACATTTTCTAGACACAGTACTAACAAGACAACCTTTGATTTGTCAATCAATAAAGTCTCTTGTTATCAGAGCTCTTGAACGTTTTGATGTTTTCTTGGCACTTCTCACAGTTTTTTTTTTTTTGCTCTCCCACTTGGCTCTGCACATTCCAGGGCCTTTACTTCTAACATTACTTGTTGTTTTAAAATGTTGACCCGTTCTCTTAACAGTGGAAATAGTGATTTTTTCTGCCTTTAAGGCTGTGTAAATATTACTTTAGTGTACAAGGAGAACAGTGACCTGCTTAGTTTGCAGATTTTTTTCAAAACTACTACACACTTTAACAAAGGTTTTCTAGCGAATGGTGGTAGAGAGGCCCTCAAGAAGGTATAGAAGATGGTCAAGGGTACATTTTAAGCCGAGTACACATGAGTTTCCGGTCCATTTATTTGGCCCCAGAGTATATACTGCTTAACTAGCTGCCACTAATGGATTCAATATGTCACTTTGTAAAACCATCTACCACACCTGTGCTAAGACAGACTTCTTGTACACTGGCCAGTGATTCAATTCTGCAGCAATGCACTGAACAACTGCAATCTCTACCCCTAACATTAATTTCATTCCAGCCAAGTACATAGCAAAATTATCTTCTAGAAATCAATTCCCCCCCCCTTATGAAATACATTAAATAAGACTAATTTTCCTATCCCAGCACAAAGTAGGGTACGTGCACGCAAATTTCAACACTGTAGAGATTAAGTGTGCAATTATTCAGAAGTAAAGACCAGCTGTTACACTCTTTCTTTGGTTCTCACATGCTGTGCCAAGGAAGCACCAGATGGCTTGAGAAAACTTCCTGGCACAAGAAGTCCAGTAAATATCCAATCAGCCTCTTCCACAGATCATAGAAAGCCTGAAATGCATTTAGGGATTCATTCTGCCACCGTGTGCGGTTTGGTCTTCATATTACACTCTTACCGTACATAACTTCTGACGTCTTTGCTGTTGGACCCACTCAAACTTGTTTTCCCTGGCAGAGTTGTGTGGTTCCACCTCTGCAGCAAACATCAGGTTGTCTTCTGCATATTCATGACCTGTACGATACAGATTTAATGCTGGAGAATGGGCCTCATGCAGTTTTTGATAATTGAATGTGACAAAAGGGGGCTGGGCTAACTGTAGGGTCGGGGGAGGTCGGACCCCTCCATTACCAGGCCATAGAAGGGTGTCTTCACTGAGAGCGCCCACGATATCCAGCGATGACAGCATCGTGGATGCACTGCCCTCAAACATTCTCCCTAAAATGAAAACAAAACAGAAAAAAAAAACGCCTCAGGGAAAGGAAATAGGTAATAAACACTGCAGCTTCACACCTCCAGATCCCGCCCCGCTGCGCGTGTGTGGAGTTCATGTTCTCTCCTCATTGCACAGATTTCCTCTGGGTTACCCACTTCCCACTGCAGCTGGCTTAAGTTGCGCGTAGTGCGAGTTCCCTCGTCTTGCACCCGACGTTCATGGGACAGACCGCAATGCCTCCATCGTGACCTGTACTGAATACGCAGCTAGAAGACGAATAATACCCTGTGTTTGCTGTGGATGCTGTACTGCCTTATGAGCAGAGAGCACTACAAAAGGTAAGCAGTAATACCAGCCGTACCGCTAAGAACTCACCGCACCCGGACAGGAACAGCAGGTCACCCGAGAATAGACTGCAGGGTCCACCGAACGCTTGGCCGTCCAGGAGGTAGGTCATGTGACCCACAGTGTGCCCAGGAGTGAAGAGGGCCTGAAAGCTCAGGCGTCCCACCTCGATGAAGTCTTTGTCCGAGAGGGGGCTGGAATCCCAACACAAAGCAAGTGTAACCGGGGGCAGGAACACAAGCAGAGCCTGCATACTTAACATGACGCAGAGAAACATGATACCAGAGGCACATTTTCTCTGGTGATTATTTAGGAGAAACATTTACCTCACACCCATCCCAAAAAGACCAACAAAAACCTTTACAGCTGCACAGGAATTAGCCCTCAAAGACTCAAATTACGCTTCATAGCTCAAAAACAAAACGAAAAGTTGCAGAGGATCCCTCCAGCCACACAATCCGCACGGCAGAGAACCTTTAGAGCAACGCAACGAAAAAGACTTTCCTGCAATAAACTGCTGAGGCACGGAAAAGCTTCAGCGGACCCCAGAGCAAACGACCAGCAAGTCTAACATCCACTAACGATGCCTCTTGAGAAATTGGCACTCTTGGTAAATAGGTTACGAAAAACATCTTTTTTCGTTTATTGTATATTCGAAACAAAAAGAGAAAGCCATTTTGTAATGGAGGCATAATTGTCATTAAAAATAAACAGCATTTAAAAATGTGAAAAAGCTAATGTTTCAATTATGGCCACCACCAGAAATTATGAACAAATTACAAGTATACACCTTATGAAATGTAACATTTTACAGAGGGCTGAGTATTTTGGAAATATTGAAATATCCAAAAGAAAACCTGCAAATGCAGCACAATATTGCTACTAGTATAAATTTTTCTGGATTATTCATAACGGTAAGTTTATGTTAAATACTGATGTATTTTCATAGTGCTCTTCATTCCATTACCACCTGTTCTGGGGGTTGATGCTTGATTTAATTTCTTTATGTTCTTTAAAATATCAAGGAGCTTCAGATTTAGAATCATCACTTAGCAAAATTTACAGCTGACTGTTCATTCGCACACAAGATAACAGCGATTTTTTTTTTTTTATCTGCTCTGGAGTCACTGAAAAGTCAGGAAAGGAAACGCACTACAAGTCCCATTCCTTCGTTAATGCATTCCCTCAGACGCTGTCTAACGCCATAAAACACATTCTCGTTAAGAGTGAATGAGACAAAAACTGGAGAAAGTTTATCAAGCCAACAATCAGCTCAGAGACCAGCTGGCCTTCCAACAACAGCAAAAATGCAGGGAACAGGGTCAGAAAAAATGTGTGAAATTCTGGTTTAGAAACTCAGACAAATGCGTTCTCAGCAGCCCTAGAATCTTCCAGGCTTATTCATTTTCTGCTTCATGTCTCCGATTTCAACAGCAGAGCTATAAGGAAACCTTTATAACATAAAAAGAACCTTTGGACTATGAAGCTTGTTACAGGTTTGTTAAAAATAGAATTTGAGTTGGTACGAAAGACTCAACATCCTGTCTAGGATGTTCCCCTGCCCTGCGCCCTGTACTTCCTGGGACGGCCTCCATGCCGACTATGAGCCAAGTCAATGTTTCCCAACTCGGGCCTCAGGGACCCCTAGCTGGTCCATGTTTTTGATCCCTCCCATCTCCCTACTGGGCACAATTTTTGGACTGGGAGGGATCAAAAATGCGGACCGGCTGAGGGTGCCCGTTTGGGTTAAGCAGTCATGGAAATTGGATGGATAAGGACAAGAGGTTAGGAAAGTGTCTGCGCCTCGATGGCCACATGGAACTGTGCCGCTTACTGCGTCAGGCCTGGAATGTTGTCCACTGGGTTTCCATACACCCTGCAGGAGCTGTGGAGTTTTTTCAGGGCCTTGTTGCCCCCAATGTGGTCCCTGCAGGAAGCGGACAGAAATGGAATGTTAAATTAATAACATTAAGACAAGCAAAATAATTATTTTGAAGTATTTTATACATAAGTGCACAACACCACTATGCTCAGTCAATGCAAATTAAACAAAATATACTAATTGAATTGAACTTATTTAAAGAAAAGGAAAATTAATCTGAATGCACAGAAAATGTGACATGAAAGCTAATTATTCCCTTGAAAATGACCTGTACTGCTTATTACTCTGCTACAGGTATGAGCAAACATGGAAATCTCAAATATTCACCTTCACGACGGGCACGGGCGAGAACATGCAGAACTCCACACGCACAGAGCTGGGGTGGGAAACTAACCCATGTAATCGCGATAACCACACCTTTATATCTCAATTTTCATCAAAAATAAAATTAGTAAAACCAGAGGAATACATTTATGGGAATTTCTCAGCCAAATATCTGCTCTAGACATTGGCAAAGATCAAAGGCTGATTCTTTCACTTCCGGACTGGATATGCTCAGCAGGAAACCCACAATACGCTTACGATCCTTACAGGCGTGCCAGGGCTATAAACGAGGCTGTCTCAAGGAAACAATGCTTTACTCAGATAGTCCTGGAGATTCCAAGGATGTAACTCCCCACAATCTCAACTATTGTTGCCTTTGGACTAGCTGAATTAATATATATGTATAATAGAAGGTGCAAGGAGGAAAAAAACTACGTAAAATAAACATTTTTAATATCATTATCCAGACCGAAAAAGCCAAATGCAAACTCAGCTACCAGTATTAGCTGAAGGTACAAGTGTACAGAGGAGAGGTGCGGAAAAAAAAATAAAAAATCAAGCAGAACTTGTATCTTGCATCGCTGAAGTCTGTATCCAGGAGGGAATTACAAAACCACCAGGAATCAATTTAACTGTGACAGCACCGTAGTTCAATTAGTTACAAAACCTGAATTTTAAAACAACAAGATCTAGCATTTTGTACAAATAACATTACATTAAATTATGTCAAATCTGGTTACATTTTATCAGTCATAGGATTTCGTAGAACGTTGCCGAGACTTATAACATTTCTTATCCCATGCGATCAGATAGGAAACCTGCAAATTATTTTAAAAGCACAATTATTAGTTATTAAGAAGCACAATTATCAATAATTTCCCCTCACCAGTGTTTGTGTGTACACAGGATTGCTTCTAAGGTCACCCCTTCACTTTCAAGGCATGTCTACAGGGACAAAAAGTATTATTATGCATTGAGCATTTCAAAGATGTGACTAAAGCTGAAAATGACAACTCTGTGATTTTTAAAAGACGGAATAGGAACCAACACAGACCTGAGGGGATTCATCTAAACAAAAAAGTGATTTTTGTGGAACTATCCTGGACCAAACCATGAAATTAACAGAAAAAGCCGCAGTGTTGACTGAGGCAGCTGGTGGTCCCAAACTGAGCTCAGCACAGTACTCAGATTGTTCAGGCTGGTACACAAGCCAGGCTGACACCAGAGCCCCACAGCACAACCAACGATCAGGCTGCACTGCAACAGAAGTACCACTGGAAAGATGACCCTGAGAGACAGCGTCATACAATAAAGAAAAAATAACTATAATCTCATTCAGTTTTACAAACGCATCGGTCGTACTAGATACGAGGGAATTAGGGGCAATGCTGGCTTGATGGTTAGGGAAGCACACTTGTAATTGAAAGATTGCAGGTTCGAATCCCCGACCAGCAAGGCACCACTAAGGTACCCTGAGCGAGGTAACGCCCCCAAACACTGCTCACCGGGCATCACGAAAGTCACATATGGCTTAAATGCAGAGGACACATTTCGTTGTTGCGCACTGTGTGCTGTGGTGTGTTAATCACCACTGATCACTAAATGCTAAAATTCTAAAGAAAACATGTAAGATTCCAGGAAGCAAAAATTCTTATCGTTTCTTTTGGAACTGGGAAGCTTTTGGAACCTAGTTTGTAATCATGGCCACAAGCACGTTATGGTTTATTTTAGACTAATATGGATCTATATGCAGAAATGTATATTCATATACTGATATAATAAATTTAAGCGCACATACCTGTATGGTTTGTGGGTCGGCTGGATCCACGACAACAGCAAGGTTTGCTTCCCTGTCAATGACCAAGTAGCTGTAGTTGTCCG
>JAODJX010000020.1:37789-60542 GCA_026776945.1 Isichthys henryi
CCACGCCTATGGAATGCCCTCCCTGACTTCCTGAGGGCACCACAACCCACTGACTGTTTTAAAAAGCATCTAAAGACTTTTCTTTTTAATAAAACCTTTGGTTCCTCCACTTAGAGGTTTTAAAATTGTTTACTTTTAAACTGTTTATTTTTGTCTCTTTTGTTTTATCTTGTAGCCCTTTGAGATCTTGAGAGGTAAAGGGCATTATAAATAAAATGTAATATTATTTATTATTATTATTTGCTGCATTGCCTGACATTGGCTTCCGGTTCTGTGACCCTGTACCATGTAAGTGTTGTGGAAGATGGATGGATGTCTACATGCTTTGACAGCTCCACATGTTGATGTTAAGTTTGTAGAGATGTAAACAGTAGAAGTGTATGGCTGCTGCCTGATGAATCCTCAAGCACAAATGTTCTGAGGGCAGAAGGAAATATTATTGGTTCTGAGAGATAACTAATGAGATTGTAGAAGAGGTGGGACCAAGACATTTGATTGGTTGATCCCGCCTCCTCTAGTTGCTTGGACCCACCACCTACACAATCTGATTGGTTATCTCTCTGAACCAATTATTTTTCTTTCTGTTCTCAGAACATTTTTGTGTAAGTAAACCTCACATGAGCCAAGCACAGGCTGAGGGAGGCGATGCCAATCACCTTGTGCCTGAGTTCCAGCAGCTGTGTGCTGGCCTGGCAGTGTTGCAGCTGTACTTCCCTGGGCCCTAGCAGCTCCGTCTGGCTGTCTAGACGCCCGTGAGTCCCACACAGCCTCTGCCCAGTTGTCTCCCTCCAAGTCCCACTCTTACACAGCGGGGACCACAGGTCTGCCCTCGGAGAGGGGAATAGGGTCCGCGCAGCACCCTCCGGTCCCAGGCGGGACAGGGACTGCCAGCGTTTCATTCCTGTGGAGATGTCAGGACTTGCCACACACTCCCTGTATGGAGAGCTGAAACACATCGCATTGATGATACGCTAAATTTATATATTCAGGAAGAAACAACTTGAACTCAGGATCTTAGTGCACGAACCTACTCGGTTGGCGATGGGGGGTCATGTAACTTTCTCAAGCTGACTATTCACCTGAGGCAGAGTGACCACTAGCTAATTTCCTGGTGTTCATGCTCACTGAGCGTACTGACCTATGTGAGCAGTGGTTAGCTGAGTAGACTGAGCGATGGCTGATGGACCACACTGACCTGCTGCTGCGGGTGGAGAAGATCCCAGACCCTGAATGAGCTCCATCTATGCTCCATGCTGAGGACTGACAGAACATGACCACCAGTTAGCACTATGGTCAGGTTAAGGTGCACCAAAGATAACCAGCCTGATAATTAATCACAGTATGTCATATTTTGGTTGAGTTTCCTTTCTATCGCTCCCATGAAGCTAAACATGCTGTATTTCCTGCCCTGGTGCTCTTGCCTCACCTGAGCTTTGATGTCCCACATTTCTGGGTGGGTTGGGGACAGCAGACTAGGGGTTCTCCCAGGCTGGTCGTACCTCCCCGGGGGCCGTCCCAGCTCACTTCTCCAGCCGTTTCCACTGCGCTCCCCATGCGGGGGCAGGTGGGCCATGTGTGGGCCGAGATGACACTGCTCTTGGTACTGTGGGGGTGGGGGATATGTGTGTCAGCCTGGAACAAAGACACCCCTTCGTCATAGGGACACGCTCACTCCCACACTGGTCTGCAGAATGTTCCAGAGGGGCATGGCTTGCTCCCTGCCTGTTCAAAATGTTTCTCTCACTGCTATGAGGACTGTCACACCACACCCAGGAGAAGATAAATTTCCACTCAGTTGTTCCATCGAATGCTAAGCAGGCTGAAGTTAATCCCACCACTTGATATGTCATCTTATCAAATGGTGCCTAAGACCCAGTGAAATTAAATGCTGTGATATCAAGCGATATGTCAGAGGAGGAGCCCGTGTAGGAGAGGCTATGAGAAGTACCACTTGGTGCTTGCTGTAGCTGCAACAACCACAGCAAAATAAACTCCACTGGCATGAATCTCTGGAATGGCTGTGATACAAGTAGCAAAATCAGAGGTTATGCCTCAGATCTGAGATCTGTTAGGTGCATAGAGTAGAGCCGTGCATAGAGTAGAGCCATTCTGAAGTACATCAGATTCACCAAAGGACCCATTGGTTTCAGGGTACAATGAACAATTCTGAACGATGAACAATTAGTGAACAATTCTGAAAATACCAACAGGTGTGCATTAAGCTCTAAGTTAGTAAATGAATATCTCATGAGTGTAAAGTCTTCTCCGTACCTTATTAGTGTGTTTTTTCCCGTCTCGTTGCAGGTGACCAGAAAAACTACGCTCTCTGCACACTCCACTACGCTGCTCTGATTTGGAAAGAAGCTATTGAGAGTGCAGCCAGGCAGCTGGTGTCCATGGCAACCAGCATAAACAAGACCTAGGGACATGGTGGGTAATGTTAATCGCTCTGTCGGCTTACTGCGGGAACAGCAGATCAACAGGAACCCCACACGGGGCAGCCAATCTGTGCTGATAATCCCTGGTCCGTCTCCTGCCCACGCACCCCCATTGCTGCCGTAGGTGTGTGAACACTGTGGCACATGGCTGAATCCATTATCTGTGTCATTAGGTGGTCACATCATCCGTGTCATTAGGTGGCCACTTTTGCTTCATTACCTCCACTGCGATTACTACTCCTGTTAATTTAACCATCCTATTTTCAATCTGTTCTGATCAATGACACACTTTACACATGCCCCCCCCATTGCTGTCCCCCTCCCTTCAGATCCGAACTTTATAGTAACTCTGCCATTTACCAGCACTCCGTCACTTTATGTTACTTTTTATACTTTATGCTCATTATTTATCTATGATTTTTATTTATTTATAATTTATTCCATCATGCCACAAATGTACTCTTTTGCTTCCATTATTACCCATTCTAAACACTGCATCGCTGTTTACTTCTATATTGCGCGTCAATGTTTTTAATGTTTTTTCCTCTCTGTTTTTGTCCTGTCTATATCTATGCACTATGCAATAAGTCAGCTCGGGAAATTTCTTCTCTGCTAGATATTCTATGGTAAATTGTAAGTGGTATTATTGCAAAGTGGAAGTGGTTAGGAACAACAGAAACTCAGCCACAAAGCGGCAGACAACATAAAGTAACAGAGCAGGGCTGCCGACTGCTGAGGCATATACTGCGTACAGTAAAATTCACTAGTGCTTTGTTGACTCGGAAACTGCAGAGCTCCAGACGTCCTCTGGCACTAACTCCAGCACAAAAACTGCGGCGGGAGCTTCACGGAAAGGGCTTCCATGGCCGAGCAGCTGCACAGAAGCCTCACATCACCAAGCTCAATGCCAAGCGTCAGAGTGGTGTAAAGCACACTGCCCCTGGACAATGGAGCAGTGGGAATGTGTTCTGTGCAGTGACAAAATCATGCTTCTCTGTCTGATGGGTGAGTCTGGGTTTGGTGAATGCAAGTAGAACATTACCTACACTGTGCCAACTATAAAGTTTGATGGAGGAGGGATAATGGTATGGGGTTGTTTTCAGGGGCTGGGCCCCTTAGTTCCAGTGAAGGGAACTCTTACTGCTTCAGTATGCCAAGACATTTTGAACAATTCTATGTTTCCTTTGTGGGAACAGTTTGGGGAAGGAAGGCCCTATTCTGTTCCAGCATGACTGTCCCCCAGTGCACAAAGCAAAGTCCATAAAGACATGGTTGGGTGAGTTTGGTGTGGAAGAACTTGACTGGCCCACACAGAACCTTGACCTCAACTCCTCTGAACATCTTTGGGATGAAATAGAACAGAGATTGTGAGCCAGGCCTTCACGTCCAAAATCAGTGCCTGACCTCACAAACCACTGGATGAAAGGGCAAAAATTCCGACAGACACACTCCCAAATCTTGTGGAAAGGCTTCCTAAAAGAGTGGCAGCTGTTATAGCTGTAAAGGGGAGACCAACTCCGTTTTGGTGCCAGTAGATGGTGTGTGCGTATGTGTAATACCACGGCCCAGGAAACATTATTTCACATCACCGTATGCAGTATATGCAGTATATGCAGTGTATGCAGTGTACTTAAAATGGTTGGTGTGACAATGAAGCTATACTTGACCTGACATCTGTAAAACATACAGTATATACAGCTATAGCACAACAACGACATGGAGTACAGATGAAATGTGTGAATTGATATTGGTGATATTTCTTGTGTGACTCTAAGTCGTTCTAAAGGCTTCATACGTTCACATCCCTTGCCAGTCGTGTGTCTTGATGTTTTCTGCAGATCATGCATCTGTGGAGACGGATCTTCTGAGGGCTCCACCGCACATATGGGGGATGGGTGATTTGTTTTCTGGTTTCACATAAACCCTTAATGTCTCCCAGTCAGCCAGAGTCTCATGGCAGAAGCTGGATAAATCTCATCTAAGGAGGATTCTAGCATCTAATTAATAGATAGATGATTGAGACGGGGCCAGCAGTGAGAAGGGGTTAGCATTAAGGCTATGAGCTGAGAAGTCAGCTCAGTGAGACTGTTAGCTTAGCTGTAGCCCGAGAACATCCCCTGGAAGTCTCTCATCTGATTTTATGGCCCGTTCAGTTCACAGTACTCTGGCCGGCAATGGCCCACAGCTCTCCGTCAGACTCGGCACTCAGACCCAGCGATAAATGGCAGTAAATCACCATGAGTTTCATAAAGGCCTCTAGCCACAACTGGAACCTATAGGCTAAACCATAGCATAGCGTGCTAACAGCCTCATAAACCACATCAGGAAGGAACAGCGAACCTTAGCGGAATCATTGCAAATAAAACTGGAAAACGTAAGGTGCCGTTTCACAGCTTTTGTGCTCTAAATTTAGTAAACATTTTTGTGTCACACTTGTCTTTGGTCCTCAACTTTGGACGGCTTCTACAGTTTAAGCAGAATGAACAGAATTAATATTGTAAGGCTGCCATCTGGTGTGACACTCACACTTTCAGACTCTTGCAGCAAATCTATATTATTCTGTTATAAATATAGAATTAGTTACATCAAAAGCCTTGGGGTATTTTGCAAACCCTACAGACTATTCACAAGGTAATAATGCTGTTTCATGCATTTAAATGTGTATGCAGACTTGAAAACTGAAAATCTCACACCAGCCAGCTGATCAAAGTTGACAGCCCTGATATTGTAGTACATACTGTATGGATCGGTCTGGTGTGTAATATATTCTTATCTCAGCCTTATCCACTTAAACATCATGGCACAATTTTTTATTTGAAAAATTTTATTAAAAGTACTTTCAAAGTATTTGCATTCCACAGAATGCTGACAAAGGTAACAGTTCCAGTGTTTTCTATCAGTGGCACATTTTGTCAAAGCATCTATAACAAGGAGGGCTTCTCTCAGAAAATCCAAAAAACGTGCTGTTCTTGTTCTACAGTCTTGGTATTTTTCTATATTTATGGATCCCACGGGAGGCCATAGTCTAGGTACAGTGGAGGGGTTATATGGTCGAGCGTTAAACACTAAGAGATTTAAGTGATGGGGCATCTTGTTCAAAGAGAAGGAACGAACATTTAATTATTACGACCCTGTAGGGTGAAATCTTTGGGAATAAGTTTCTGAAATAACTCTTATAAAAAGAGACGTTTACATTAGAGGTTTGTTTTGTGGGTAGCAAGTAAAGCACTGCGTCGCGTGGTAGTGAGACATAGATATTCTAACAATCGGTCCTTCCCGTAGATCCATAAAATATATTCTTACTGTGGTATGAAACAAAGGAGAAAATAACTAGATTTTTCTGTGTGTTGGGGGAAGGGGAGATTAAAAACATGCGTCGGCGGCGTAGTAGCAGTCAGAACGCCGTGTAACCCTTAACCCAGACTCACATACTGATCATTAACGCACAGTAACTCCGCAGCGGCTATTTATTCCCCATCTGTAGCTCGCGAATCAATAAATTAATGAATCGTGTAGATTTACTTTTATTATTTATTACTCTAGACCCAGCAACATTTATATTTTCAAACGAACTTGTCTTTTGGTTTTTATATTGACCACGATACAATTTAATACATGAAACTGGCAATCGCGTTTTGGTGGTGGGATGACGGAAATAATGTGCCAATTACAGTGTTACGATTGCCAGACACCATTGGGTCTAAAAACGTGAGCTCTTTATTTTATTTGTACATAGCCAACTTTAGTACATTTAATTTGCGTTTCCTGCATAACGCAGGTGAATGGCGCCGGCTGAATGTATATGTGATCTGAGTTTTATAACTCGTTCTTGCTTTTTACGATCTTTACGATACCATGTCCACCGACGGCATGTGTTATTGATGACAGGTAATACTTAGTAATTTGACAGAAGTCGTTAAGTTCTGCAATGGAAAATCATTTCCCTCTGTTGTAACAGTTGATTTTAAAGAAAATGTTGGGGGAAAGTTTTTTGCCAAAGAGATTAATTAGCCTACTTTGTGGTTTTAACGGTATTATGTTCCTTTTTGCTTTATCGCTTCATCCCTTAATCACTTTTTAAAGTTGAGTAATATGTGGGTGGAGAGAGGGAAAAAAGTCCGTTAAATTGACTTCTGTCAAAAAAACTGAAACCACATTTCTTGGAATGTTAAGCTGGACAAATCTGAAAGTTTCACTCGGAGCTGTAGTGGTGAAGGAAAGATAAACAGGATTGGGTGTTTTAAGACTGGAGCAGAGGATGCGGGGATATTTTACACTCACGCTCATTTTTTGCTGTACGCAAGTGCTGCATATTGACAAGGAAGACCTGAGGATTAGTGAACGAAACCGCTCTAAGCACTAGTGAGAGCTTCTAGATATGCACAAGTATATATACGATCCCATACTTATTAGATAAGGAACGATTACAGACACAGATAACGGCACTCATAGTCTTTTTATTGTAGGTTTAAAAGCAAAATGGAGCGCCCGAGCTGCGTGTGTTCTAGTTTAGTGTTACGGTGACTTCAACCAGTATTTACAGGTATAATAGGGGAAAGTTACAACAGGGATGCAGTATAATAAAAACATACTTGGCAAAATGTGTAATTTAAAGATTTTACGGTTTTCTATAATCTACGCGATTTTGATGCCGAGCTGTATTAACGTGGCTGCTGTCAGAATCTGGGATAAAATGGAGCGTGAGAGGTAAGTTTAAATTCCCAGCGTGATTTTGGTGAATTACGAATTGCTCCATGTTTTGTGCGAATATTTATGTTATTCGGTGAAAAAAAACCTTAATTCAGAAAGCTGAACATGACGAATTTAAGAAGAATGTATTTATACCGCCTCATGTCCCTTCGAAGTGGAAAATATATATACAACTTAGATTTTATTTACACTTTTATTGTACGAATATAGGCCTATTATATATATAGTCTAGTAGCCTATTTAACAACAGCATTATCAATTTTTCGCCACAAATGCCGGCCTTAGGTGTTAAACATTTTTGCCAAATGTGGTGTAATTTGTGACCAAATTTATATCTAAGCTATCGAGAGAAGGTTTATAAATTCAAAACGAGCATCCAAGATTTTCATTCGCTTTCCACCTGTTTTTAAATCTTGAAATGGATGTTTTCGCTGCACATTACCCCAGACCTGTATTTCAGTAACGTTTGTAATCTTGCCCCTCCAGACCGCCCGGGTAGGGCGACCGGTCCGTCCGCTCTTGTTCTCCTGTCCGATGTGCTTCCCCGTCGCTCCTGGTTTGCGGTTAGGGTTTTCATTGCTCCACCGTCTCGATCATACCAGTTCCAAGCTGGAAGTTAAATATCGCATTATCCTATTTCCAATAACTCCATCCGTCACGTTGTTTCTTTGCACCTTGCTGTACTCCGAGACGTTTTAATTTACAGTCGTTCTTTCGGACGCAGTTAATGCAAAAAACTAATATTAATATTAGAATAAAAAACACTGAAAAGGAGCAACGTGATAAATACAAATCACAAACAACTGGCGACATTTTAAAATAACATGAATATGTCCTTTATAGCCATGGTTCGCGGTTACACCTGCCGCGGGGCAGTGGAGTGAAGTGATGCAGTCGGTACACTGGAAAACACTTACAACTATACGAGACTTTTAAAAAGCATTTAAATTCGAAATCCAAATTCGAATACAACTTCTTTTTAAATGTTTCTATAATGAGTAAGAGTGACATGATGTAAAAATTCAGTTGACTTCATCTTGATATGTCCTGGGACATAATAGTAGACTCGAGACATATATGGTTGTATATAAAACAATATTAGGACTGGAGAAGGAGCCCTGCATCCGTGCCGGCCACATACTGTAGGTGCACTTTCAGGCTATGTTTTATTTCTGTTGTGCTCCAATTCTGGTACATAGATACCTATCTATGGTTAGATATGTGCAACGATTCAATATTTATCTTTATTTGATATATGACTGTTGTGGTATTGTTTTATGTAGAATGTGTAAACCCATTGTACATTTCCAAATGTATGCCTTAGATTGCAAACTTTAATAACTTACATTTAAAGAGCTTAACGGTTAACGGTCCTAAGTTACGGTGATGATGTACAATCTTATGGGAGCTTCACTCTGACTGTGACACTGACACCTTCACCTGTAAGCCTTGTGTGCTTTTAATTGAATGAAAATGGAAAGGGCTTTAAGAGGAAGGGGAGAACTCATGTAATACACACCTTTTTTTGTTACATTGACTTAAAAGTGAGTTCTTTCTTTTGAGATTATTTGAGATTGAAGTTGTGTAGTACTCAGCAATTTACTAGGTAACATAGATAAAACACAATAACATATGAAGAAAAATATCTTTTATTCTCCAACAACTTACCAATATCTTGCCGGATGATTGGATCACCACTTTTCAGTTCCCAAACCTCTCCCCAGGGGCACCTCGGCCATCTTATGCATTTGTTAAATTTCACCAACTCAATTATTAATGAAACGAATTAATTAAATAACTTGATTAGCAAAACAAGGTGGGGTGGGTGGTCAAGTCAAATAATACTTGGGTGTGTTGGATGGTTGCTGATTTTACGTCAACAGAAAAGATCATTTAAACATCATTTCTTTGACTGCCTAAGACTTTTGTACAGTACTTTGTATCCAATCGATTTTTCCATTTCTTTCTTTTGCCACAAAGGGATGAGTGTCCAGAGAACAAAATAGTGACAGCGGAGTATCCTTGCCATGGACCGAATGGCCAGACCCTCACCTGTTTTCGGTAAGACGCCATTGTGGTTCATTGCAATTGGTCGTTTAGTTCTGGGTCAAACTAATTTGAATGTATTTTACCGGTAATTGAGTTTGTGGCATGCCTTCACATGTGATTTCTGCAATTAAATCGCACAGGCTCTCTCATGTCTGTTGCACCCTTTTGTGTGGGACGTTCATACTAGTATGCAAGCAATGAATGCAGTTTAAAGTGATGACAGTGGCCGAGAATGCTTTGTCATCGTGGGGACTTTGGCTGTTTGATAGTGAGAGTGCTCCATGGTGTCCTCTCCCTCAAGCTTTGACCTAGGGGTCATGGTACAGCAGCTGAGAAGGTGACAAGTGAAGACCTATGACATGGATTGTGGGTTTCCTTCCTCTTACTGGTAGTTCGTTTTTGGGGAGGGTGGGGGAAGCTGTCCTCGCCATCCTCGTTTCCTGCTGAGCCCATGGTGCCTGCATGCCGTTCCAAGAAAAACAGCCCAATATTTTCCGTCTGGCTCCCCTGCTTTGTGTGGGTCGAACAGCCCTCACCTCAGATGAGCCTCTCCTCACCGTGAACGGTAGGGAGAAGCGTACGAGGATAAGACGAGAGAATCCGACCTGGGGACCCGCGATGGTAACTCTTTTCAGCTGTGTTTGTAAAAGGCATTTGCTGCACCAACACTCACACATGAACTCCCGCCTCATGATCGTCGCCGCTTTGGCTCACTTGTGGTTTCTTGAAACCATCCCCACAGCCCTTTACTCAAGGGCAGGGATATTGAGAAATGCTCAAGAGAGTGGCTTGGCCCGTGCAGGGCCACATCAGAAGCGAGGCAGTGAATTAATACAAAAGTCATACGGTGGTTTGGTGAGATTAGCTGGCAAATCCAGAGATGAGTGTTTTTGTGGTTTTGGCCTGATGATATGCGAATCCTCCAGTAACTTGAATTGTATCTTGAGTCACTGTTGTGTTTTTTTGTTTTACCACATGCGGTTACTCCAAAAAAAATAAGCATGGCCATAGAAGGCTATTTTATAGAAAACCTGAAACATCTCCTGGGGTTTTATCACCTCGTTTGACCTCCTAGCAGCTACTGTTCCATAGTGTGCAGGCTGAAACCCCACAATGGGATTCCATGTCGCTCCAGTAAATGCCCCAGCCTCACCTGTTTGGTTATCATAACGAGTGCAGTAATTCCTCTGGTGCCACCCGATTCATTTTTGGTAAAGATGAGAAAGCTTGTGTTTTTTGGACTGTCAGTTTTTTTTTGTAGTACAGTGACACCGGGGCACCCCAGAGGAGAAGGAAGTATTTCAGGAATGGTGAGAGCACCCCCCCTTTGAGCTAGGCAGCCCTGAATTTCCAAACCAAAACATGCGGGCTTTAGTGTGCAGCTTGGCTGGAGCGGAGTTGCAAATCTTGCTGCTCCCCCTGAGACGGCAGAAATGTTCCTCAGAAAATGTTTTTCAGCATCATTTCCAAGACTCTAAGATTTTCCGAAATCTTAAAATGGTTCTTCCCCCCCCTCATACCCCAGATTCCTGTCCTCGTGGATTCCCAGTTGGGGGCCCTCACATGATGCTTTGTTCTTGGGGAAGCACGGAGAATATTGTATTACCTTGTGTATTTCATTTATTTATTTTGAAGATGATGTTTGTGAACTTGTGTGCGTGTGTGAGCGTGTGAGTGTGTGTGTTTGCGTGCGTGCGTGTATACTTGCTGGAGGTGTTGCTGAATTTGGCATCTATCACGCAAATTACATATCTCTCCCCTGACGTGAATTAATCCAGAGTCACTCTAGGATGTGTGTATTGACTGTAAACTGGGCAGAACGTTCGATAATATTTACATTATTCGCTGTGTGTTCCAGATTATATTACTTACTGTGTGTTCTAGCCACAGGCCAGAGTTTGGCCTGGAATTTTTATGTGCTGTGTATGATTTAGTAAAGCTGTATGTCAGGTGACATTTTTTTTTAGTTACCCAGGGATGTTTATGGTGGCTCGGTGCCGCGTTTGAGGCCTGCGTGTGTCTTCAGGTTCGTGCTGCTCAGAGGCAGTGAGGTGAGCCGCACAGTGACGTGGGGCACCTGTGAAATGCCTGCCTTTCTTAAGTGTGCCAACCGCTGCTTTCGCCTGCCGCGGTGTGACATTAGGCCATCTGCCGGTGCATCTGCTGCCTGCTAATATCAGTGACGAGGCTTACAGGGCGCCGGCGGGGGCTCAGCTAGTTTATCTAATTGTTTGCTTGTTCGGCCTTTCAAAGTGAGGCTTTATTCAAGCCTTTTGCACAGATGCTTTTGTCACCCGTGCATTTCCCGCGAATTTTCTCTCACAGGGACATGACAGCTAGAGAAAGTAGCAAGGAGCCTGTTCGGCCTCTGGTGGGGGCGGGGTGCGGGGGGTGTGGTTTACATCAACAGCCACGCCTCCCATTCACGGGGCAGACACAGGCTGTTCCAAGTCTCTGGCATTCACATTGGTATCTGCTTCCTCCCCCTCGCTCCTGAGGGCGGGGGGTCCTGGTACGAGTCTCAGAGTGGGATTGGGGAAGCGGGAGGGTAATGGAACAGCTTGATAATGCTGAACCGCGTGAGGCGGCCAGCAAAAGACCACCGAAGGAAAGAGAGAGAAACAGTGAGAACTGTGCATCTACATGTATGCGGCGATGCGATACACAACTGATGTGTCGCCGACGATCAGATACGCTAAAGATACATGAAACTGCCACTATTGCGGTACGATACGATTCACCCCTGTTGTGATGCGGTGCGATTCGACACAATTTGATTCAACAAAACGATTCAAACACGATATGATGCCATGTAGAAGAATATGTCGCTTTGCAATTCCTTATGATACAGATACGGGAACACATTAGAGTGGGGAAACGACCAAAATATAAAATAAGTAAAAAATTATTGGTCACCTCTACTAATAACTATATATTAATAAATTGTATCTTACTGGTGCAAAGTTAAAAGTAATACATCCTCAGTTCATTTCAAATTGGGGTGATCACATCATATAGTTTTATGCTGGCGTACCAATCTTCCCACCCCTAGTGAGAACAGGTGGGATTACAGCCTCTAAATTGGTGGTTCTTCTGCACATGCTCAGTGGGCAGTTACAGAGGTGGGCGATCCCACGGCGTGAGAGGCATGGATCGTACAATCACTGCGCAATGGGCAGGGAGAGCTGGTTGGGGGAGAAGCGGCTTCCAGAGCATGATGACATGCCGGGTATTTTACCCATTGGGAAGCAGAACTCTGAATGAAACCAAAAGCACAATCTAAAAAAAAAAGCTTTAAATGTATTGTGGGGGGGGGTATTTGTGCAGTTCTCACTGCGATTGAATCAATCTGATAAACCGGGAACAAAAAAGGGGGAAAATATACAGGAAACAAATCCCCAAAATACAAGGGGGGGGCTTTGATGTCATTGGTCATGCTGTGGCAAAGGCAATGGGAACCAGATGCACAAGATTCAATTTTATAATGTATAGCTAAGGGCATTATTTAATATCGGGGGCATTCAGGCTGCAGGGCTGAGGGTAAATGAGGGCTTTAGCTAGGCAGGGGCATTAAGAATACAAGGGATTAGGCAGAAGGGCCTTCAAATGACAGCTTAAGGCATTTCGCTGACAAGGCGTCAGGTACCCGAGAGTTTTGAGAGTGTTCAGGCACGCGGGCTTTCAGAGTGTTCAGGCACGCCGGGCTTTCAGAGTGTTCAGGCACGCCGGGCTTTCAGAGTGTTCAGGCACGTAGGCTTTCAGAGTGTTCAGGCACGCCGGGCTTTCAGAGTGTTCAGGCACGCCGGGCTTTCAGAGTGTTCAGGCACGCCGGGCTTTCAGAGCGTTCGGACACGCGGGCTTTCTGAGCGCTCGGGCACGCGGGTTTTCTGAGCGTTCAGACACGCGGGCTTTCAGAGCGCTCGGGCACGCGGGCTTTCTGAGCGTTCGGGCACGCGGGCTTTCAGAGCGTTCGGACACGCGGGCTTTCAGAGTGTTCAGGCACGTAGGCTTTCTGAGTGCTCAGGCCCACATTTACATCGGATAATTTGGAGTCACAAATGCGAGCCAACGTGTTTCCTTTGGGATATTATCGTCAACAAAAACTGTTAGAAAACATTTTTGGACACTGAAAGTAAATTAAATAAGACTATCCATCCATCCATCCATCCATTTTCCAAACCACTTATCCTACTGGGTCGCGGGGGGTCCGGAGCCTATCCCGGAAGCAATGGGCACGGGGCAGGGAACAACCCAGGATGGGGGGCCAGCCCATCGCAGGGCACACTCACACACCATACACTCACACATGCACATAAGACTACTAAATTAAAAACTACACGAAAATGATAAATATTTCTTCCGAAACTAACTGAAAGAAAAACAAGCATGAAATACTTTGTTACCATTTTCAAATATTGCTTAGTAATGATTTGTTTATCTTTATTCTTATACTGAAATATAAAATACAGCCTCTCCCCAGGTTATGATGGGGTTGTGTTCCAATAAACCTATTGCAAGGCAAAACTATCATAAGGTCAAAATGCATTTTAATATAAAACACCTAATCTAACACACATCATAGTCTGGCCTAGCCTACCTTAAACATGCTTAGAATACTTACATTGGCAAAATCGTTAACACAAAGCCTATTTTATTATAAAGTGTTGAATATCTCATGTAATTTACTGAATAATGTGCTGAAACCTGAAACACATTTACCCATCGTAAAGTCGAAATATCGTAACAAGGACCATCGTACCTGTGGGAGAGGGACAGCCAGTCCTATGACATTTAGACAGAATCCTGCACCAATCAGGCTTCAGCAAGTACTCCACTGTCAAGCAGTCGGCTCATTTTAATACCTGGTACAATGCCTGTAGTCATTCACACCATGAAGCATTTCAAGTATGTGTTTTTTGGTAAATTAAAATTTGCACAAGTTTTTACTTATTTAAACAGTTGGCCTTTGTTTCTTTGAAATAAAATGAATCTGAGTGATTTTCTTTATTACTTTCCTCTTTCCAGAATAGTTTCATGAGATTGATAGACTGTTGATAGTAATATAATGACAAACAGCTGTTAGCAAAATAAATTTTAGGTTTTAATCTTTAATCAGCATGTTGTTTGAAGTTCGGGGAACCGGATAGGCCAGGTTTCTTGTTCTTGTTTAAACAAAAAAAGAAAAAATGTGCCGAAGATGGAAGGAACGGGATTAAATTTCCCCATGAAATAGAGGGTGACATTTCAGCTGAATCACTTTCAGGCTTTGGGCCTGGAGCACTTCCCATTGTGTTAGACTATTACCTATGGGTGCAGAGGTGGAAACCTCAGTGACATTTGAAGGAAAACATTCCTTAGGAAGGACTGCTGTGGTTCATTTCCTCCTCTGGACATAGAATGGTGATTCTTTGTTTATCCTCATGGGGAAATTCTCTTTGTTGCTTTTTTCTCCATAGAGGTGAGAGCAAGCTTGGAGGTCATAGTGAAGGATCAGCCACCTTGCGGTGCCCAGGGAGCTGGGGGTTAAGGGCCTTGCTCAAGGGCCCACAGACATGTGACGATTATGCCGAGGCTCAGATGGGCAACCTCCCGATCAAAGGCGCAGAGGTTTAGCCTGCTGAGCCGCAACATATGTTCCTCAACAGTATGAGAAAGTGTGACACAGTAGCTTAAAATGACCTTGAAATGTGTTCCTTCACTCTCTTTCTGATCAAAAACAGAGAGAATCTGGGTGATCCGTGTCTCTGTTGGCAGATGAGGAGCATGTCCCAGCAGGCATTGCAAAGGTCAAGTGTCAGAAAGCGTGGGTCAGCAGCATGGGATGGTGTGACCTTAGTCTGACTGCTGTAGCATCAGGGGAAGCACCTGCAGCAAACAGGATGGCCAACGGGGGTGTGGCCTGCGGGGGATCGCCAAAAGAGGAAGAGAGGCGGAGGAGTCAGAAAGGGCTTGTGTGGACAGGCCACAAAACTGGGTCCATTCAGTTTCAAGGAAACAAGTTTTGGAAACTTTGTTGCAGTTACCTTTTGAATTCAGTTTACCTATTCCCCTTTCTGCTGGTTATATAATATTCTTCAGAGAAAACACTGAATACCATCATGGCCATTCACTAAGTGTCATCAACTCTTCTGTAAGGGTTTTGGAGATCAAGCTTGCCCGATGTTCTTGGTTTCTGGCACCAGAGTTTGGGTCAGAACACATCCAATAAGTTGTTTTTCTCTGCATTAGG
The DNA here is from genome assembly GCA_026776945.1 of Isichthys henryi. NCBI lineage: Eukaryota > Metazoa > Chordata > Actinopteri > Osteoglossiformes > Mormyridae > Isichthys > Isichthys henryi. Next base: position 53,216 of record JAODJX010000020.1, read on the forward strand.
CTCTATTCAAGGTCTTTCTCTCAGTGTGCAGGTTAAATATGAAGCCGTTTAGCATTAGTATCGATCCACGCATCCATCTTGCATGATCATCACTGTGACTTTGCATCTCCAGGGTCATGTGTTTGATTCCTCTTCTTTTCCTTGTGCGAGGAGTTTGCAATGTTCCCTGTGTTGCTATGTGTTTCCTCTAGGACCCCCCACAGCCCAAAGACATGCTCTGGGTGAACTAATACCAAGAAATTGCTCTGAAAGTGACAAATGATAGATAAGCATCCAGCCAAGTATATTTCTAGCTAGTAGCTTCAGACTCATTGATAAGATGACATAGAAAATACTTGCATTTTCTTTTCCATGAAATACTCTTCTAAAAATTGTGGATTCATTTTTCCTGTTAAGTCCACCCATCCATCCATTCTCCTCCACTTATCCGGGTCTGGGTTGCGGGGACAGAGTCTAAGTAGAGATGCATAGACCTCCCTCTCCCCAGGCACCTCCTCTGGAGGAATACCAAGGCATTTGCAGTCTAGCCAAGAGATGTAATCTCTCCAACATGTCCTGGGTCTGCCTCGGGGCCTCCTCCTGGTTGCACATGCCTGCAGCACCTCCCCAGGGAGGCATCCAGGAGGCATCCTAGCCAGATGTTCGAACCACCTCAGCTGACTCCCTTTGATGTGTTGGAGCAGCGGCTCTACTTTCAGTCCCTCCGAAGGCCTGATCTCCTCACCCTATCTGTTAGGCTGAGCCCAGACACCCTGTGAAGGAAGTTGCTTGTATCACCCACAGTTTGTGACCACAGGTGAGAGTAGGAACATAAAGCCGCTGGTAAATTGATAGCTTTGTCTTTCAGCTCTTCTCGCTCTTCACCACGACAGGATGGAACAACACCCACATAATTGCTGACGCTGACCCAATCCGCTGCCAGTCTCACCCTCTTCATTCTTCTCTCACTTGTAAACAAGACCCAGAGATACTTAATCCCCTCTGCTTGAGGCAGTAACACACCCCCAACCTGAAGGAGGCGATCTGACTCAGAGGTACTGATCCCCAGAGCTTGATGACACCAACAGGACCGAAAAGCAGAGACATGATCCTGAGGTCACCGACCCAAACAAAGGGCAGCCCTGGCGGAGTCCAACACCCACTGGGACCAAGTCTGAGTATCAGCAATGCCAGCATTATAACCAGCCCAGCACCCCATACTCCGGAAGCACCCCCCACAGGACTATCTGTGAAGCATCATCTTGAATTGACATATCATTAGTTGACTCTGCAGTGTTTTGGATTAGTGGTTACATTGCATGCATGTCCTTTCTTTGTCTGTCCCTGGCATACATGAAGGAGAATCTTATCATCAGCAGTGAAATACAGTAAAGGATGGGGGAGCCTGCCCCCCACCCCCCATGGGGGCCTCCCACTAAAACATGTAATCTAGCCTGTAAGGAGATCTGACCACTGGATCATGTCTCAGATTTTCATCCAGTACTTTCTGGGCTCCTGCTCTGCTTACCTTCGCCACCCTGCCCCCCCCCCCCCCCCACACACACACTCCACTTTACCCCCGGCAGGTTGCTGTGGCAAGGAGACAAAGGACAGTCACCTGGGTCTAGAGAGACTGCCGTGCTGGTGCGGGCAGTGCCAAAGACCCATATGGTTGTGATAACACAACTTAGTCTATAGCAACAAAAACAAAGCCTGGTTTGAAGAAGCTTGTCGTGTGAAAACAAAGGACAGGAATTGGGCCAGCGATATAATTCATCACTTTATCACTTCCAGAGCAATGATGTAGGGGAACAGACAAATAAATGAAAAACAACACTTACTTCTCTTGCCCTGCTTCAATAGAGGACTGGTAGGTTATCAACAGAATTACATGCCGTTCTCACCTCAGAGGTCAGAAGTCGCCTTTAAACCCTTCACCTCATGGCTCACAAACCAGATTTACCCGAGCAACATCTGAGCACCAAGGACTTTGGGCTTTGAGTGCCAGGAGGGAAATTGCTCTTTTACCCTTAAGAAGAATCGATCGTGTATGTGAAACACTGGTCGTGCTGGGTTCCTTACACACCTGTTCCTTATTAGAGCCATGCTGCATGGAGAGAAAGTTGGAGAGAGAGAGAGAGGGAGGGAGAGAGAGAGAGGGAGGGAGATGGATGGTTGGTTGTGAAGCAGCTTTAACCTGCATTACACCGTAAACCTCTGCAGCAGAAGAACTGGTCTCACCTTCGAGGCAGCCGAAAAAAAGAACCATGGTTTTTGTTACTGAAACACGTGGCAAACTTATACAAGCATTACTAGTTTATTCAATGAATGCCTTCAGAACTTTTTTTTCTCCCAAATCCCATGACTAATGTAATTTTTTTCTGGTTAACTTTTAATACTCTGCTCCAGCTTCATGCCTGAGTGGTTCGCTTGGCCAATGCTGAACGCCGATTGACAGCCTGTGTCTTTGTTTCAGGAGGAAATGCTGCGAAGGGTACAGGTTTGTGATGGGCCAGTGCATACCCGAAAGTAGGTAAACAAATACAGCAGATTTGAAATGCACCATATTTATCGAAGCAGTGAGCTTATCTCTCAAGGTAGACGCAGAAGCATGTGATCTCAATGGATAAAGGAGCTCAGCTTTTCTTAAAGTACGGAAAAGCAGTATACTGTAGATTTACGGAGCAAAAAAAACACATTGAATTCCAGTGTGGTTATATCATCCATTACCACAAGAGGGCAGTAAAGCAGCCAAATGTTATGGATGAAGATCAGAGAATAATTTTGCAGTTTGAACAGTCTCTAAAGTGCTGCACACAGGTGACCGGTGTCTGACCGTGCATTCGCCCCAGGTGTGGATGTGTGTGCAGGGTCTCCCTGTGAGCAGCAGTGCACAGACAACTTTGGACGCGTGATCTGCACCTGCTACCCAGGGTTCCGCTTCGACAGGGAGAGACATCGCCGCCACCAACACCCGTACTGCCTTGGTCAGTCTTCCTCCAGTGCCCTTCAACTAGCTCTTTGTGTACACAGCAGTGTATTATGTACTGGGGAAATAAATGATTCGCCATTTCCCTGGATACCGGACACAGCCAATCACCAGTCAGTTTAACTGCCATTGGTTATTCCGTCACTTCCTGGCAAGGCAGTGGAGGAGAGAATACAGGAAAGTTATGATGTGAGGGAGGCTGCCTTTGTGGTGTTAAATCCCCTCCCCTGGTTCCTTGTGCAAGGCTCTTAATCTCCCAGAATGCTTCAGGGGTGCTGGCTAAATCCTGTGGTTATATCCCAGGTTTCACTCTCAGCTGTATATGTATACTACGCCAACAAAAGTACTGGGAGACCTGGCCGTTACACCTACAGGAACATTTATGATACCCTAGTCCCCCCTTTACTGCTGCCACTCTCCTGGGAAGCCTTTTCACAAGATTTTGGAGTGTTTGAGGGAATTTTTGCCCATTAATCCAGAGGAGCTGCATACCAAGACTTGCGTATGATATGCATACCAAGATATTTTGGCCAATTCCACGCTTCTAACTTTGTGGGAACAGTTTGGGGAAGAAAGGCCCTTTTCTGTCCGGGCATGACTGTGCCCCAGTGCACAAAGCAAGGTCCATAAAGACATGGTTGGGTGAGTTTGTTGTGGAAGAACTTGATTGACCTACACAGAACCCTGACATCAACCCCATCAAACACCTTTGGGATGAACCTAAATGGAGATTGTGAGTCAGGCCTTCACGTCCAACATCAGTGCCTGACTTCACAAATGCCTTTCTGGATTAATGGGCAAAAATTCCCACAGACACACTCCCAAATCTTGTGGAAAGGCTTCTCAGATGAAAAGGGGGGACTAACTCCATATTGATGCCTGTGGATTTAGAGTGAGATGTCATACGCAGGTGTATGCGTGTTTATGTCTTGCATGAGTGCATGATGGGATACGCAGCAAGAAGCATTCCAATGCACCTGTACTTGTGCAAGCTGCAAATAATTCATGTATTCCTCAAATCCCTGCGCATTTTAGGCCCGACTCTGTTTGTTACCCCCAGTATGTCCCGGCACTGTGGAGCAGGTATTTGTAAAACTGCAGCCAAGTCACCTGACCCAGTCTGTCTCTCTGGCACAGACGTGGACGAGTGCGAGGAGTCTGGCGGCACTGTGTGTGAGCATGCCTGTGAAAACACGCCAGGCAGCTTCCAGTGCCGCTGCAGCAGTGGGTACACCCTGGGCCCCGACCAGCGCTCCTGCATGCCTAGCCACACCTGTGAGCCCCACACCCGCCCACACGCGCCACAGCCTGCCTGCTTACCTGGCTCCTTATTTGTGTGGGACGCTATATTTGTGTGTTTCTTTTTTTTTTTTTTTTTGTTTTTCCTCTGCACGTAAAGGAGTGTGTCTCACGCTTTCCTTCTGTGTGCGTGTGCGTGGATTTGGCGCCCAGTGAGCTCCCCGGGGAAGTCCGAGAGGCTGATGACGAGCGGTTCCTGCTCGCTGACCTGCCAGGACGTGGCCGGCATGAAGGAGAGCCTGGCCGAACTCAGGCTGAAGCTCGGCGACTCCGCATCCAGTGGGCAGGTGTGGCCACCCACACTCTGCATTTGCACATGACTCCCACAAGGGGGCGTGTGGGACAGCTCAGGCTGTGAAAACAGATTATATTCCATTGGTCTTTCACACAGTGATACAGGTCGTTCTGTCCTAATCTTTAATAATTATGATCAAAAAGAGAATATAGATGCTAAAAAAAAAACATGGTTTTATTTGGGCAGTGTGTGACTCAGGTTAGGACATTGTGCTTGTAAGCAGAAAGTCAACAATTCAAATCCCTCAGTTAGCAGAGTGATTTCACCGTTGAGACACTGAACAAGACCCTTAACCCCCATTTGTTTGAGGGACTGACAAGCCCTGCTTTGTCAAAAATGTATTTTGCTTTGGATGAAAGCAACTGTTAAATAACTAACTGAAAAATAAGGGGTATGAAGCTCACATGTGTCTGGTGCCGTTAGACAGGGAGAGGGCGTCTCAGGCCAGCAATGAACTGTATCGGTGTGTCTGTTTGTTCAAGATGCTCCCACCTGGCCAGGGCAGTGCTGGCAAACTGCCCCACAGACAGAAAGAGCCCAACGTCTCTGCCCTCCGCGGACCCCCTGGAGCTCCTGGCCCCCATGGTGCGTGCGTCCGGCTTGCATATGCTCCCTTTGCATGTGCGTAAACCTCAGACACAAAGGTCCCTGCTGCTCTGACCTTACTCTTGGGGTCTCAGGGGTACAGGGTCAACCTGGGGAGAAAGGGGAACCAGGAGCCAGAGGCCCCCCTGGCCCTCAGGGGCCACGTGGGAGCATGGGCCCCGTGGGACCAACGCCAAATCTGGAATACATCAAGAGAGGTCGCAGGGGCCCGGTGGTGAGACTCCCACAGAGTCCTGGTCTTCTGTCTTTACAGATAACATTAATTCACTCTCTAGTCAGTTTTTCTCGGTCCCGTAAAGCCTTGTAATCATCCAGAAAGGTGTAAAATGCTGTGTATTCTCAGCCCTCACATGGATACCAAGGTGTCCAGTCATCTGCATTCATTGCTGTCCTTCTCTGACCGCTTCTTTTTGTCCTTGTAGGGGCCTCCTGGTGCTCCAGGAAGAGATGGACAGAAGGTAACTGGACTTTCCCTCGTTGATTACTTGGGTTGGTGAGCTCTGATATTTCTCTTATTGTGAGATGGGATGTGTGAATTGCACATGCCCAGATGTTTGAAGACAGGTCTTTATGGCTGGTTCCCAGCTGATTCAGGGTGCCTTGTCCTATAAGCAGAGCTTGGCTTCTGAATTCCACATGTGTTTTTACCGATGTTATCTCTGTCCCGAACACAGGGAGACAGGGGTTCCCCTGGACCGCCTGGGCCAGCGGTAAGAGCAACCAAAACCTCTTTTTGCTGTGACACTCTTCTCCGTAATGGGCTGACTCACCACTTGCCGTACCATCTCTCTCCCCAGGGTCCTCCAGGCTCTTTTGACTTCCTTCTGTTGATGATGGCAGACATCCGCAATGACCTCATCGAGCTACAGGAGCAGGTGTTTGGGAGGCGCCGAGACATCATTCTGGACACAGAACCTCCGGAGAACAGCTCTGGTCTTGAAGAGTGGGAATCGGGTCAAGAGGAGCTCATGCACAACTCTTGACATTGGGGGTCAAGTAAATCACGAGTACCCTGAAAAGAAGGCCAGAATGAATTTTTGTCCCTTATACATTACCTCCGTGAATGGATTATGGTCCAATATTGATGATTTTAAATGCTTATGATTAGAGGACCTTTTGCACTAGTTTATCATTGCCAGGTCACAGAGAGAGACTGTAGAGGAACAATAACGGACCCACGTGAACAAGGACCAGCTAAACGTTCTATTGCCACGTGAGCCGAGCCGTATGTCTGTATCCCACTATGAGGAATTCTGGGGCATTTTTTGCTGATCTGTATGAACACCTTGGCACTGCGCATCTGGCCCAAGTCTTGGATAATGCCCTTTTAATGCGACATTACCACTCTATTTCTGCATTATTATGCATTTAAAGTCCATTACTGTGGCTCAGGAAGACTGGATTACAGTATTTTCACAGAAATAAGAAGCGGCGTTATAATCCTTCATTTGTATTTGCCTTGTTTGCATATAATGCGTGCCTCTTTGTTTATTATTATTATTATTATTATTATTAAGATGTCATTCCGTGAGCTTATCCATAGCACTGGCTGTCACTGCACCTGGGTTTTTTTCTCTGTTACATTTGGCCATTGAGCGCCAAATTATAAATAAAGCAGCACAACTGGCTTCTCCCCAGAAACAAGTGGGATGGCTTAAAAGGGTCAGTGGACACGTACAGAGACAGTGTCCCTCAGAGGGCATCCTGCTTCGATCCATGGAGCCTCCAGTAAAGGAGGACGCCAGTGTCTTTATCTAATGACGTTCGCGTTTCCCTATTCTGTTTTTCCTCTCATAATCTTAATGTGAGCACAGCCAAAGTGGAAATAGACCGTGACAAATGACAACATCTGCTAATCAAGTACTGCCAAACATGTAAATAGTTTCAAATTTGCTAATAAAATGAAGACACTAAATAAATATGTGGAAGACCATGTGTTTGACCTGGACCAGGGATACAGTTTGTTTACATGCAGAAAGTGAATCAGATTCCCTCGAATACATTATTGTGGCACCAAAGTTTCTATATTGTACTTCCGTTTTGAGAGTTTGGTGTCAGACTCAGTAACAGGCGGGGGGGGGGGCCCCCCGGGGGGGGGGGGGGGGGGGGGGGGGGGGGGGGGGGGGGGGTGGGGTGGGGGGGGGGGGGGGGGTGGGGGG